>LPNX010933063.1:882421-991875 GCA_001517045.1 Pseudotsuga menziesii
TTTGCACTGTGACTATAAATACAAAAAAATTTTGATATACAAGAGTTTCAAATCAGAATTACTCAAAAAAATGGACTTGACTCCATCTTTAACCCCATAGCTGCGTTATATTTTTTTTTAATATCTGCATCATTGCTCTTGAAAATCGATTGTTCGGTTTCTTTCACAGTAATATTGCCGCTATGTGCCTTCACAATGGATTGTAGAACAAACATTAGAGGAATTTTGAGGTCTAAAATGGGTCTCCTAAGGAAAATAATAAAATAATAGTTAAAATAATAAAATAATATTTATTAATTTTGGAGGAAAAAAGAAAAAAAAACTACTTTTTGTGTTTGTATGTTCAACATATCTCCCTATGTTTTTACTCAAATTTCGATCAGGAGAGCTCATTGGATGCAGAATTTGATTCCACATCCAACGAGCTCTCCCGATCAAAATTTGAGTAAAAACACAAGGAGATATGTCAAAAATACGAACAAAAAAAGTAGTTATTTTTAATGACAAATATGTCAATTCAACCATTATGGTTGACTCATTTTATTGGAATTCTATTGGTTCTTGAATTCCAACTCACAAGAAATTATTGTTGGCACGTTTTTAGTATAAGGCCCGTTTTAGACCCCAAATTTCCTCTAATGAGGGTATCCTCTTCTTCAGAGATCTCGCCCTCAATGATCCCTAGTTGTATAGCTAAGGCATGTTTAGATAGAGTGTTTGCTTCTGAGTTGAATTCCCTGCATACATGATTGAAATGAATTGTTTCAAAGGAAGGTTGCAGAGACCAGATGGCTCTTAGCAAATTTTGCAAGTGAGGGTCTCTCTCTCTCTCTCTCTCTCTCTCTCTCTCTCTCTCTCTATATATATATATATATATATATATAAGATGCCATTATACTTCTACAATTGTACGATATATGGATTATTGAAGAAACACATCTAGTTGCTTTGACTAATGTTGGAACGTTGTCGAAAAATTGAATTATCACTAAACACAAAGAAATGCATATTTATTATGACAATTGGTATTCTATTGGGACACATAGTTTGCAAAGATGTCAAGGTTGACATGGAAAAAATTAAATCCATCCTTGAATTAAAATCACAAGTAAACCCTAAGCAAATAAGTATATTTTTGGGTCACACAGGATACTACGAGATTATGATCTAGACAACATATTGAAGACTCTCCTTGTAAACATCATCCATAATATATAAAAAAACAACTACTGATAGGGAATGAAAAGCTTAATTCGGATCGACCAAAAACTATATTGCAACCAAAGCATGAGAATTTGTAGAACTTAAAAAGAAAACGGAACACCAATCGAAGAAGCACATGAATATGGAAATACACTCAATAGCTAGTCATCCTATTTTTGCAAAAAATTGTAACAATATAAAAGAGAAAGAGTTCCTACTTGAACAACTATCGGAATTGGAAAACCTTGCACCTATAGCTAATGAAAGGTCATAGCTCGGAAAGAAAATTACACAAGCATAAGCCTAGAAGAACGAATGGTAAACACAAAAAGAACAATGGTTTCAAGAAGAAAGAAACACAACATGTACTCATCTTCAAGAGCATTCAAACAAATATGGGAGTCTCTGAGGTAGATAAATAAAATGCAAGTAGAGTACATCACATAATTGAAAGAGGTCCAGAATGCACCATTACAAAATAAAATAAAGTACTTAACAGACATGAAGACAACAACTGTCACATGCGAGCAAGAAATTAAAGATTTGCAAGAGTTCAAACAACAATTAGAGCAGATTGCTTGATTAAGACACCAGGATTGTACAAAAAAGGACATAGTAGAGGAAGAACATAAGAGTCCATATCCACTAGACTATAATTATCTTTTTTTAGTCTAATCATATCAACAACCCAACAACCGATAGATGAACAGGCCGAATAACAATTCATCATTTAAATCAACTAAAGACTAAATATATGTTGGTATTAAAGTTTTTATACTTTGTAACATTTTTGTAAGTTTTTATTCTTCTAAGCAAAGAATAGTTTGAGGATGGGGGATATGTCTCCCTCTCACTAGATGTAATTTATGTAAGCACGGTTATGCAAGACATTATGTATGAGTGGATGAATATATGATATAATATAAGGCTACTTATCCATGGTTCTACCATTAGTTGTTGTCTTCACGTATATTCCCATGTCAAGTATGATGCCTCTTGTTTTCTACTGGTAACTAATGTGTGCAAGCCCTTGGATTACAACAAGATGTATTATGTATCTTATATTTTAACATTATAAAATCTGAGTGTTGATGCAAAAGTAGTAATGGGTCATGTCATGTCATAAATGATGTTATGACGTATATATATAACTATTTATATATAACTATTTAAACTTGTAATTTTTGATGAATATTACTAATGTAAATAGATTATATGTAAAATATATATATTTTAAAGTGAAAATGATTAATTAATGGTTTTTTTTAAATAACCAAAAAAGAATTTGAAAAAAAATCACCATAAATATATATACACTTAGTGTTTTAAGACTTCGATTATGCTTAATTAGATCCATTCTCGGATACCAATATTATGTTATAGGTTGAATGTGCAATGAAGAAGACTATGTGTGCTTTAATGATGTCATTTAAATATAAGGTGCTTTTATAAACATAATCTTTTCTTATGAGTGGATACCGTCACATGATGACATGGCACTTAGTGGGAATCCCCTGCTTTATAAAGTGGGCTTGATTTGATCTTAGACATATTGGATGAGTCACGCACCTAATATTATCTTTTAGTAAATAATTTTAGATAAATTGGAGGTTTGGAGTCCTTGAGATGCATTTTGTATCTTATAGCTTATAGTTTGACATAATATAAAATCTTAGTGATGAGTCAAAAGGTACTTTTGCATGCATTCTATTGGACCCATATTAATCCTATTCGTAAAAGGTGATAAAGAAGTCTAAATCAATGGACATGAACATTGATAGATGTTGCACACTTGAATAACATGACTTGGCTTTCAATTCATTATGCCTATCTAGTATTTTTTTCAGAGTAAATATCCACGGGAAACCCAGCAATACTTCCCCACATTAGTGGATGGTAGAGGTGGTAAATCGCCGACCTTCCTCACAGAAGGCCTAACCCTAAAAGACTCAAGGCTCGAACCCGTAACCTCCCCCGTACCGAGAGAGTGTGTGCACGTCTTACCAATTAAGCTAACCCTTGGGGCCATTATGCCTATCTAGTATATTATGGCAGTTACTCCTCACTTTCAATATACCTAGGTTAAGTCTTTTGGTAATATGCTATTTAATCTTAACTTTTAATATACTTATCTATTTCTTACCTAGCTTAATCCTTTGAGGCCACGTGTAACAAGCAGTTAAGTTACTTTAGAAAATTTTGACATCAATTTAATTTAATTTTTATTCTTCAAATGACAACATAATGATACCACTAACACCTTATAATTTTAATCTAAATAGAGAACCACCACGTTTATTGAACTAATAGGAGGGAAATCAATATGACCTTTACTTGTCCAACATTATTATTATACACATATTTTATGACTAATTAATAGTAATGACACTGAGTAAATATTTGTCCAATTTATTTGAACATGGCCGAGGTTCTATTTAGCATTCATATTAACCCTATGTCATATAGAAAGTTAAACTATATATACTTAAAAATGGAAATCAATAGAACGAATATTAGTTAATCTTATTTGAGGGAGTGGCACTCTCATAATCCTTTTGAGATGGAAACTTAAGTTAAATTATATATACTTAACAATGGAAATCAATAGAACAAATATTAGTTAATCGTATTTGAGGGAGTGACACTCTCATAATCCGTTTGAGATGGAAACTTCTAAATAGTGTTAAATAGTGCTAAAGGTACAAAATATAATATTAAATGTTTTTAATATGCTATAATTGATTCGAAATGCATAAATATATAATTTTTCACTTACTTAAAGTTTTTAGGGTCAAAATATTAGGTGAATTGGTTTGTAGGGCTCATTTTATGGGCATGTTTCATTTTTCATATTATGATTTGAAATCTTTTGGGGCCTATTTGAAGGTATAAATGTTGTTTTTTTTCAATATTTTATTTTATGTGCCATGCCCATTTATTGTATTTTACACTTAGAGATCTTTCCAAGGGTCCAAAAATCACCTCAAACAATTATGCCTCCCACAAGTTGATCTATCTAGTTGACCACCATGGTACCAAGTGGATTCCACACCAACTCTCATTTCTCACACATGTGGATATTCAACTAGAAGGACCAAAATGCTAACCCTAATTGGGATTTGGGGCATGCAAAAACCCTAAAATTAACCCTATACAACTATTGAGTTATGTTAAATATTGGATCGTTAGGAGAAGGGGGTTCCATTCTTTTGATGTATTGTACTGTTCCATAATTTATCAATAGCACATGAGTGGATATTAGAGTAGAAAAGAGGATATAGATATATTGAGTAACAATTCTGGCTACATAATCATAGGTAACTCCATAGAGAGTATCATTTCCTTTGTATTTGCATTATGATATGAAGAGCAAGGCATAGTCCTCATTTGTGCATAGGTTTTTCCCCACAGTGGGTTTTCTCAAGGTATATCTTTCGTTATTATGCAGATTATGTACTTATTTTTTCTAGTTATTTATCTTTTAGCTCCATTGTATTTAGTATTTTATGTAATTAAATTAACACTATCAATTAATTTATAGGCCCCCTTGTGACGAACTAATCTAGTGGAATATTCACAGCATTATATGGATCATATTGGTATCAGAGCATTTTTTTTGGTTTTGTGGGTAATTGCAAGATCCAATTGTTGGTGGAAAAAAAGTATTCAAACCATATCCATGGTGGATGAGTCTTTTCAAGGAGTGATGAATGATTATGAGTAGCGATTTTCAAAACTGGAAATACAAGTCATCGATTTCTCACGCAACATGTCAATCCTCGTGGTGACTTTGGAGAGAAAATTTGGACCTTTTGGGGATTTTGGAGGCTCTAGCTCATATTTCAAATCTAATGGGAGATAGAAAGATAAACTTGACCCAAAAAAGGAGATGACAAGAGAAAGCAGTTAAGTTCTAGTACTAATATTCCTTCCCAACCTCTCTTCAAGATGGAAGCAAAAGTCGACATCAAGTTGTATCGAGGGGAGATCAATACTCTAAAATTTAATCATTGGTTGCAACAGTTGGAGGTTTATGTTAGCATCCATCAAATAGACAAGGATCAAAAGATATCATTTTCCCAACTGAATTTAGAGGGCCATGCATTAACCTAGTGGGAAATACACAATGGAAAACTTTGTCTAGAGGGTGATCTGCTAGTAACTAAGTGGCAGGAATTTAAAACTCTCATCAAGTCCCAGTTCTACCCTATCAGGTATGTATAGGACCAGTGGTTTTGTTTTCATTACTTCATGCAAAGGTAAGGCCATATTGTGTAAGAATACACCACCAAGATCAAGAAGATGGCTACCATGTTATGTATATCATCCAAGAACCCAGATGTACTCCTCAAGTATTTGTGGCTTTACATAGTCACATATGAAGGAAACGAATGCTCTTGAAGCCCAAGTCAATTGATGAAGCAAGTACAATATTTGGAAAACATCAGCCAGAAGAAAGGACAACCAAGTGGTTCAAAACATAAATAGATCCAAGATGCTACCAAGGAGGGTAAGAATAAGTTGAAGGGAAAGAAGAAGAAGAATATAGCCATAGCACATCAGTGCAAGGATCTGAAAAACCATTCTAACCATTGTAACATCGATGGTCAAATTACAGAAAAGTGTTGGAATCTACAACAAGATCTAAGACCCAAGAATTGCAATAAGGATGCTAAGAAGAAGAACCTCCTATCCATGTAGTCAAGCAAGGAGTTAGAAACAAGCTCATATGTGCATTAAAAGATTATATGCACCACAGTGCAGAAGGATGTGAGTCTGAGTATCCTTCACCCTAAGGAAGAGAAAGAGATGATGATAATCTTCCACCTCAAGATCCAGGTCAAGAATACCAAGATCGATGCTTTATTCGATTCTAGTTTATAAGAAAAACTCATTGTGGAGGATCTTGTATGTAAACTTGTATCGCAAGTACATGATCATCCAATCCCTATCCATTGGGTTGGGTAAATAAGGATGCATAACTCAGAGTCACAAAACAATGCAAGATCAAGTTTGTCATCAATGTAGAGTATGTTGTTGAAGTGGAGGTAGACGTAGTACCCATTGATGTTTTTTGTGTAGTGTTTGGAATCCCCTACATGTATATTAGTGTTGCGATCTTCATGAGGAGATCCAACCAATACCATTTGATCAAGGATGGGAAATCGTTCATGATCAATGTGCACAAAGGTAAATCAAAGATCTCTCTAGAAAGTTCTAACCAATAGAAAAGGCTTATCAATTCAAGTAGGAAGTTTGTATTTCTTTTCTTAAGACACAATCGGTAAGAGGGTGAATTGGTAAAAGTGAAGGCATCCCTGAAGGGACGTACCAAAGAGAAAAAAACCTAATTGGAGAGTATTTTGCAAGCATATGTAATATTGTTCTAGGATCCTAAGGGGATACCTCCTAAGAGGTAGTTGGAGCACAAGGTACAACTATTGGCATATTATCCATTATCAAACATCGGACTGTACATATAGTATGTCGTAGAAGCAGATGAAGTGAAGAAGCAATTGCAACAATTTTTGGAGAAAGATGTGATTCAACCAAGAACCTCTCCTTGTGGGTAACCTATCATAATATTACCCAATAAGTATGGGAATTTGAGGATGTGCACGACTACGGAGAATTGAACAATATCACACACAAGAATCAAAACCCCTGTGCCCAAGATCAATGATTTGTTGGACCATTTTTAGCATGCCAGCTACTTCACTAAGTTAGATATCAAATCGAGATACCACCAAGAGCGAGTGAAGGAAGAAGAAAACTGGAAGATGATCTTCAATACTAGGAAAGGTCTATATGAATGGCTAGTAATGTTGCTTATTGTATGCAATGCACCAACTACATTTATGTGAATAATGAATGATGTACTACACATTTTCTTAGATTCATTTGTTATAGTATATATGGACAACATATTGGTTTATAGTGCTACCTAGGAAGAGCATATCTCACATCTCAAGTAGGTTTTGGATACCTTGAGAAAACACTAATTGTTGGAAAACCTAAAGAAATGTGAATTTGTCTAGAATTCCTTGGTGTATTTGGGGTATGTGATTGGTGGAGGAGAACTTAAATTGATCCTGCAAACATGGAGGTTGTCACTAAGTGGCCTACTCCTACCAATGTCACTAAAGTTAGGAGATTTATGGGGGTGGCACAATACCTTCAGAAGTTCATAGTTTGTTTTTTTACTGTGGATATTCCTCTCCATGCCATAACAACCAGTGGGAAGGGGTTCCAATGGGGGAAGAATCATTATAAATCCTTTGGAGAGCTCAAGTGAAATATTAAGCAGGAACCAGTTATTACATTGCCTAGTTTGTATAAGATTTTTTATTTGGAGACAAATGCAAGTGGGTATGTTATGGGAGTGACTTTTATGAAAGGAGGGAGGCCATTATGCTATCATTCTGAAATCTTTTATGGGGGAGTCTTAAAATACCCTACCTACGACAAGGAACTATGTCACCTAGTTCAATTTGTTAAGAAGTGGAAGCACTATCTAATGGGAAATGAGACCATCATTCACACTCATCACTATCCAATGCAGTATTTTCAATCCTTGAGTAAGCTCAACAAACCAAACATTATAAATGGATGGGTTTCTTTCAACAATTCCATCAAATAATCAAATACAAGAAGGGAAGTACAAATAAAATATCTGCAGCATTCCATCCATAAACAAATGGACAGATAGAGATATAAGTTGAAGATATCTACAACATTCCATCCACAGAAAGATGGATAAACAAAAGTAGTCAATAGGAATTTGGTACACCTTTTGAGGTGTTATAATCATAAGCATCTAAATACATGGCATGAAAATGTGATCTACATCCAGCAGTCTTATAACATAGCATCCCACACTTCCATTGGGAAGTCTTGTTTTGAAATGTGTTTTGGATACTTGTCACCTTCACCTCTAAATGTTGTTTATGGGCATCAAGGGGGAGTGAGAGAAGACACCACATGTGAAGTGGTAAGAGATGAAAAAAATCAATGATAAGGTTAGGTAGATTCGTTTAAAATTACATGAAGCATTGAAGAAGTCACAGGAAAAGTACAAGGCAAGGCATGACCAACACAAAGGTTAAAAAATCATTTGAAGTGGAAGATAGAGTATGGTTAAGCCTGAACAAGAAAAGGATATTAGGTCATGGTAAGAATATCAAGGCTTTGAGGTATGTCCCTTTTGAGGCATTAGAGAAGGTGGGAGATAATATCTACAGACTCATTTTACACACATGCATGCACATTTACTCCATAGTGAATGTGGAAAATATGAAACTCTATGAATATTCCTTATTGGATCAGGAACCTAACCAGGTTTTACCTTATATAGAGGAATTAACACCAAAGGATTATATAGAGTTAGTAGAAGTCACAATGTTGCAAAATTCGAAAACTACTATGAAGGGACAATATGAACTCTAGAAGGTGGGGTTGAAAAAAAAACTTCTAGGCAAGGCTAAATGGTACTCCAAGGAAAAGGTAGAGGAAAATTTTCCTCACCTCATTTAGTAAAATAATTTTGTGACAAAAAGCTTCTCAAAATGGGGATATTGATCTAAAATGGATCAATATATAATTTGTCACCTACTAGGAGCTTTCACGGTCAAAATATTGGGTGAATTGGATTGTGGGGCCCATTTTATGAGCAGGTCTCATTTTGCAGATTTGGGTCCGAAACCTTTCAAGGCTTGTTTGAGGGTCTAAATGATGTTTTTTGGGGGTCAAAATTTCATAGCTTGTGCAATGCCCCTCTATGTGATTCTACACTCTGGGACCTTTCGACGGTCCAAAAATCACCTCAAACTATGACCTATCCAGTTGACCACCATGGTACTGAGTAGATTCCATGTCAACTCTCATTCCTCACATATCTGGATATATTCACTTATGGACATTAAAGAACATTCTGGATGGACCAAAATCCTAACCCTAATCAGGAGTTGGGCCATGCAAAAACCCTAAAATTAACCCTAGACGGATATTAGGCTATGTTAAATACTGAGCCACATTAGAAGAAGAAGGGGGTTCCATTCTTCTGATGTATTATATCATTCCATAGTTTAGAAACAACACGGAAGTGGATATTATAGTAGAACATAGGAGATAGGAGATCCTGTAGTATCCATTCTAGCCATAGAGTCATAGGTAATTCCATAGAGAGTACCATTTCCTTTGTATTTGCATTATGATATGAAAAACAAGGTATAGTTCACATTTATGGTTGGTTTTTTCCCTGTAGTGGATTTTCCCAAGGTATATCTTGTGTTATTGTGTGGATTGTGTACTTATTTGCTCTAGTTATTTCTCTTTCAGTTCCATTGTATTTAGTATTTTATGGAATTAAATTAACACATTGAATTAAGTTGTAATATTTATTGTGACGAATTGATCCAATAGAATATCCACATCAGTTTATGGATCAATAACCTCCTTATTATAGGACTACAACCTAAATTTAGTCATAACCACTAATGGCCCTTATGTAATGACTTGGGATCAATATTAATTAGCATGAGTGCCACATTAAAATAGCCTCCTTACACCTACTACCCTATCACCTAATTAAATATAATGATGGAGTTACAAAAAACTATTAGGAAGGATCATACCATATGACCCCCCTTCTTAAAGAATTTTCATTATCACTTACATTAAAGAAGCCCACAACTTACCTTCATCATCTAAGGACTCATAGTGGACATATGAAATTTGTTATTTATTGAGTGGGATAAATGGATATAGTAAGAAACTAATTGAGCTAGATGTAGTTAGAGTTGACATTTGTATATCAATTCCCTATGTAATGGACTTGTTGACTACTGTGGGTGGTGTACTCACAACCTTAGTAATATTTGATGAAGCCACAACTAAGGGGGTTTCTTCTTTAGGAAGTGGAATGACCTCAAAATACCTGTTGGCAACTATAATTGAAAACATAAGGCCTACTTCTATTGAATGTTCATTACAATGTAGATTTGATATAGGACTAAGTTCTTCATAAAATGTGTCTATGTTGATCTTAGAGAAAATGGATTATGGTTGACCCCCATTAGGATTATGGGAAAGGATAATGGAAAAAGGTGACAACGTTTTGAGAATAAATACAAATCAAATATTTCATGTACATAATTATTTCCACAACATACAAGAAGATACACCCTCAACCCCTTCCTTGTCGAAAAAAATGACTATTGTGAGGAGAGTTGAAGCCACAATTATTATTAATATTATTATTTGAAAAAATACAAATTTTTGTGAAATGCTAAGAATTTATATGTGCGTTGTATTTTTCTGAGAAAGAGAAATCAGCACTATCTTTAATTTTTGCATAACATTTAAATGAGAATATTGGTGTGATTCACATTCTTGTTATAGATGTGTTATGTGGAATTGTTGTGAAGTTCAATCCTTTATATTTTATATTTCCAATGCTAACGATTGACTTAGTCAATGTCAAACCTTGGGATTTATGTATAATTAGGTCCCAGGCTATTTTTAGGGGGATTTTTTCTTGTTGCCTCATTTTATGGGTAGAATTGAAGCCCAATGTAATCAACAATATGCATCGTGATCTTATATCTCTATTTAGAAATCCTGCTTGGATCCACAAAATGCACGACAACGTTACTCAACACCATACACATTAATATTCGGAATTGTATTCAATCACCATCTTCTTATTATGTTTCTCTATATGTGAGGAATTTGACAATACTCCATATGATTAGAGCATGTTCTTATTATTATTGCAAAAAGGAATATTTGTTCTGTAAAGGCCTATGGATGCATTAAAGATTGTATGTTCCAACATGGACAAGAATCTATTAGTCCTAGATTGAAGGGTGTTCTAATCATCTATTATTGGAGTTGCATTATGAATGTTTGTTAGAATTTTGTGGAGGTCAACTTGGGTGACATTAGCACCATATCAATGGAAGATTGGTTCCAGATTGACAACAATGAAAATGTTGTCCATAGAGACCGTCATGGAGTTTCTCTTATGTACAAAGGTTTGTCTATTACTGATGATAATTAACCTAGATATTTGACAATAATTGTTGATCAATGATTGAATGCTATATTCTTATTTTCTAAAGACATGTCATGCAAACAACTCTCGATTTATGCACACATTTTAGGTCATATGAATCTCATCTCATAAATAATAATTTATATGTTATCTTTGATATTTTATTATAACATTTTCATTTATTTTCCATTCAAAGCCTCTAGATTTTTTATAGGGATCTTAAGGGTGACAGTTATAGTGGTTGGATTTTTTTAATAGATATAACTTCAGCAGTGGTGAGGAGTAGTATTATACTATGGCCAAAGGGCGCTTGAGAATTTAGTGCTTATTTGATGTTGCTTACAAGGTAATATTTGCATGTGCTTGTTTTTCCTTAGTTAATCATCTTCAATGGTTCTTTTGTTCCCCCTAGTTTTGAATGTTGTAGTGCTACATCAAATTCCTATTGTTGATTGTACAATATTGTATTTTTGGATGTAGGAAATGGTTGCTTGATGTGTATGATTTATCCACTCACTCACTTACATTTGATTCATTCCATAGCCTTATTCAATGTATTTTATGATACTTTGAGTTGAATCCACTACAAGGAAAATTTCTTGTAGAGTATGTTTTTAGTGTTACAAGATTAGCCAAAAATTGTCAAAAAAAATATCCACTACAACCTCCACCGATGGTACCAGATGTTTTGGCGAAGGTTTTTTCGTCGATGTGATTTATTGATATAAGTGCATCAATGCTAACAAATACTCAATGCACCAATGCATTTAAATACAAAAATCGTCCATGCGTACCTAAATTTTAATGACATCGGTCCTTTATAACACTACATGCATCGGTTCTTTATAATAAATATAGCACTGGTGCTTATGAACTCTTATAATGCATTAGTGTTATAAGGGAATGAAACTACACCGATGTATTTGATTGAGGCCTTGGTGTTTATTACTTTTTTACAATTCAGTGGTGCAATTACAATATATTTGAGCACCGATGCGCTTATATAGAAAGAACTAAAGCTTAATAATAATAAAGCATCAGGGCTTGCAATGAGTAGTTTGTTGCATCGGTTCTACATTTACTCAAATGCACTGGTGCAATTAAAATGCATAAAGGCACCAGTAATCATTTTCTCTTTGGTGAACAGTGACAAGTGACATCGCACTAGAATATCTATATATTTACTTTTATTTTGTTTAATTCCATTATTCATCGGAAATTGAAATATTTTTTTATAATAGTATTAATATAATTTAAATCATAATTATTTAATTTGGATCTTATGTTTGGATTAATTTGTTATACCATAAATTTTTGCAACTATTGTAACATTTAATTATCCATATATTTTATTAGTGGCATAACATTTCACAACGACATTGGACAATGCAATTAAATAATAAATTATATTTTATTAATATGAATAGGCCCTTTGTCATACAAAATGGGACAACATAAAGGTCAACAATAATCAAAATGTCAATATGTTATTGTTACACTTATTGGTAACCTGTTTTCATTGAATTGGGACAGTATGTCTAGTACATTATACAAAATGTCTAGTTTTCACATACACTTAATTCAAAATATACAACTTATAATAACATCAAAATATATTGATCATCATTCTTCACTGGAATTGTTGTCAATGCTCGATCTAATTGCATGACTTGGGTTATTTGGTTGATTATTTTGTTGATTGCCTCGATTGTGTTCCTCGTCTTCAGCTTCCATCTACAAAAATAAGAATAAAGTGTAATGAGTGTGTCTACCTTGGTGGGAATAATGAAAATTAAAATAGATAATATACATTAATGTAAATTGAAAATCATACCATAGAAAGAATTGAGTCATGAATGATACACATTCTTTCAAAACCAAATCTTATGCCTTCTCTCAACAACTCTTTTCTTTGATCCACTCCATTCTTTGTTTCTTGCAAGTTTTATACCCCATAACAAACCATAAATTTAATATAAAGGATTTTTGTAGATCCATTAATTATAAAATGAGAGAAGTAAAACAACATAGATACTTACAAATTCCACAATTAATTTTTTATACTCTAACATAAACTCACGGCCCATACTTAATCCAATGTCAATCAATTCTTACAATGGATCTTATTTGTATGTTGCCACATGTTTGAATACATCCAAGGATTGTCGATGTAAAAATATATATATAAAGATGACAACCAATATAAAATCTTAAGTTGTTATAAGGAAATCACAATTACTCGCAAACTTTGCTATTTTCCTTGTTGGCATGTCTTACTTGTTAAATGGGTTCTATTTTGTTTTATTTTATGCAACAAAATAATTAAAAATTAATATTTAATGCTAAATTAATTAATTATATGTACATAATAGAAAATTCAACGATTTCATACATTTGAAACGTGTTGTTGTTGAGATGGCTCCTCCTATGATGCAATTATGTCCATTTATTTTACCATCCCCTTGTACATATTTTTGGACATCCCTACAAACATATTTTGAGTATCACCTCATTCATACTTTGTGATTTTCATCGTCTTCTTGAAAATTAAAATACCATTAAATTATCTTTATACAGATATGAAAAGTAAATTAGCGGAATTAATATTAATAATGGAATGATTTGTAATAGTAAATACATATTCTATAAAAGCATGCTTAGGAGTATTAATTTTTTAATGATTATTTTTTGTAGTTGTATGTTTTTTCTATTGCAAATTTGACAAGTCTCATTAATCATTGCTCTAGAAATGCCTCCTATCGTTTATATTTAACCTAATTATTGGAATCATGGGATTGATTTCTGTACTGTAAGTGGAAATTAATTCTATACATGATTTCCACTATATCCATTATAGTTTTATAAAGGTTTTTTTTCCATTTCATTAACTTCTAGCACCACTCTGGATGAGCTAAGGTCCAATTCATCATCATTTACATCTTCCATAAAAAAAAATTCTTATGATGACATTAACTTTTGTTGTTTCTAGTCTCAACAGAATATTCAACATATGTGGAATAGTTTGTTTGAAACATGTTAGTGAATATTATTAAGTACAACATTACTGAAAATTCAAGAAAATTTTCATGTTGATTACTTTTTTATTCACCTAATTCATCCCTTTGCAGCTTTTCCATCAAGGTTTTATGCTACTCTGCACTTAGATTGCAAAGAATTTTATCAAGCTTCCCCATTTTTGGGCTATGCATGACACACATTAACCAATACATATTAGTTAAATTAATCCAAACATATTAATTTAATACAAAAATTACAAAGAACTTGCCTTCTTCACATTTTTGGGTGTGCTACTGTCATGTCGAATAGAATTATTGATCATTGAACTCTTATCACACATTTTTTTTTAACAGAAAATAAGAAAAAGATGAATTAAATGGGTTGTGCATAGCCATTCAGTATAGAGGTTGATCAAAGGAACTTTTAGACAGAGAAGACAAAACTGAATTTAAACAAATCCAAAAATTAGGCCATCCTGAGCAGCTGGAGCTGTTACTATTCTTTAATTTTATAGAAGTAGAGTATACTCTGATGAACTGCTTATTCAATATTATGCAGAAAAACATGATCAAACCAGTTTGATTTTGTCTCTAATTGAGTGATAGTGTATTTCTTGATCCTCCAAAATGCTTGTGCTGGTTTATCCTGAACCTGATTTCCTTGGTCCATAAGCAAATAATTTTTATCCTCTGTTTGTCTACGATCACGTGCTCCTCTGCTAGTCCTCCATATCTTACCTTTCTCATTGCCAGTCCCTGATTAATAAAGATTGCATGTTCTTTATGTTTCACGCTGCTGGTTAAAATTCTCTGCATTTCCAGGAAAGCCCCTCTCCCACTTAGACCAATCATGCCCTCCGATCAAATTCGACTTCTATATATTTTTTTCCTCTCCAATATAAGTTTCCCGATCCTTTTTGAACCGAGATATAGTATAACAGAAATTTTTCTCCCATTTCTAAACCATCGCGCTAGCAGTGAGAGGACCTAAGACGTGGTTCCAGAATTCATGGTGATAACGTGGAGAGGGAGCAGAGAGCGTAGGAGTGAGGAAGAGAGCCCATGCATTCAAATAGAGAGCGTTGGGACTGCTGATAAGTGGCAAAGAAATATAACAAATATTTGAAGCCAATTCAAGTTGGGAGGGAGTTGCATGAACTGCCAGGGAATCGCTGAGCATGTAAAGATTTCTGTATAAATTCTGAGTAGTAAACCGTGTCATGTCCTAACTTTCTGCAATATAACCATTTTGACTCTTATGGGATATGTTTATAACTTGTCTATTCTCCATTTAAAATTATTGACCCTTGTGAGAGAGAGGCCCCCTTGTTTTCCATTATGTCTGCTTTGGTGTTGTTTTCTCTTAAAATATGATAGTATTCCATGTTTTCAAGGAGATGAAGCTGTTGGATCCTGCTGTGCAGCGTTTTGCATTTTATGGATCCTGTAGGATAACCTGTTTTCATTTTTAGGATCACTTGGAGAGAATCCCCTAAGATTATTAGCCTTGTGATGAAGTTTGCATCTATCATCTCCAACCCTTGAAATAAATCCATCCACTCATCCTCATTATTAGTTTTTTTCCCCAATCCCCAGGCAAAAGAATTGATTATTTGTCCTCTTGGATTCAGAATAAGACCCCCTGTACCTGCCTTCCATTGGTTTCCTTTTGAGGCACCATCAAAGAATAAATAATAAGATTTATGATCTTTGATCCATCGGGAGAGATCTTCGTAGTTTTTTCTTATTTCCCATGGCTTCCTGTTGTTGTAGATTTTGGACTAAGGGAACTCCTCTGGAAGAAAATGCTGCACTACTTGGTTACCTAAGCTGGGATATAAATATTGGCCCAATTTCAATCTCCAAGTATAGTGTAGCACACCATATGGGATGGCCATATGTCGACCAGGCATTAGCCACATAAATACAATACACAAACCAAAGTTCAATGCCCAAGCACCAAGTCAAAATCAGGAAGAGACCACAAGGGGCATTAAAGTGCATTACGCGTCATTATCACACATTTTCTACAATAAACAACCTAGACCATTAAATAAAGAAGGTATTAAATATAGTATACAAACAAACTACATAATTTCTAGCTAAAAAAGTAGTCTAGCGTATCAGTGTGCTTTAAGAATGATGCTTGGGTGCGTTTACAAGTTGTAGGAATTGGTGCATCATAATTGAATGCACCGTTAATGAAAAATAAGTTAATTAATTAATACACACCTTTTTGTGCAATATAATTAATTTAAAGCACATGTGTAAAATGGTGTGATTTTATTCAAAACGCATCGATGAGTTATACGAAAATGATCTCACCCAAAACTGTGAAAGGGTTTTTTAGAAGAAAAAAAAACCTGGCAGGGATAGGGTTTTGGATCGAATGCAATAAGTGGTCCCATTGCACCCAACACTTTATATATAAAACCACAAACCTATTAAATCTAAAATTCTTAAAAAAAACCTGATTATGAAATAATAGAGGATATTAAACCCTAATGTGAAAATTTGCAGCCACATAAAATTAAAGGAAGCAACAAGAAAGCAAGGGTTCCATCGTTGAAGGTAACTATGAAATTATTTATTTTTTCTGAATTTATTTTAAATCTTAATAAGAAAATAAATAAATCATGTGCTGAGATCAATAATAAGAATTTACATACTTGAATCCCATGGGGGTTAGAACAAGTGATAATGAGTAATTGAGATGAGAAGTTGTAAATGGAAGGTCACAAGTTCAAATCCCTTGTGGGTACTTACAAAAATAAATGAAAAAAATACATACTAGGTTTTTTGTGATTCACTATACTTTACAAATTCTAATCTTCAGTATAATCTAGTTGCTCCAACCTCCTCTTTGGTAAGTCTCTCTTGTGAAACTCTCCCCTCAAAATTTCGACAAAACAATGAAATAGTGATTTTTTTTCCTTATGAACTGAAAAAGGATCGGGAATTTTTTTTTTTAAGAATATGGGAATTTTAAGAATATTCTAAGAATATGATAATTTTAAGAATATTTTAAGAAATTTAATACTATGGGAAAAATCTGCATGCATATTCTTAAAAAATGGTTTCAAAACTATATTGGAAGTTAGACTATGGTATTGTTCTCAAAAAATATTTTAGGACTGTAGACATGTATTGATTGTTGATTTGGCTCAAATGCAAGGAGAAAAGGTTATAATATCAAATGGTTAATTCTTCAAATTCTACTCATTCTATATTGTTGAAAGTTCTTCGAGTTCTCTCTTTCCATCTCTAGTAAGTTCATATTTTATTTATATTTTGATTATCTAATTAAATTTATGTTATTTATCCATGTGAATCTAAATAATAATGTATTCAATTTTGCACAATCCTGATTCAAGATCAAGTTTGGATGCAAAAATATTCCACTGGTTGAAAACTTTTGCAACCTCTTATCAGGAGAAAGATACCACAAGCAATTGATAGATGAAAATGGATAGTCGCTTTACCCTATCAATTGTAGCATGCCTTGTTCCAGCCCTAATCATTGCTCATCGACATTTTTCGACGTGATATGGATCTCTTTTGTGACACCCAAACAGTATGTAATTGTTCAAAACATCAAGGGTTGAAGGGGAACCCTCGACGTGTTGCACTCACCCAGTATACTAGAGATCGACTACCCAATGGTGATGGTCTAATACCTCCTGTTGCATTAAAAAATACAATAGATGACATAGAAAAGACACGTAGGAACACTTCCATGCCCATTTTTTGAAAAGTTGGAATCCAAACCAACTATGCTTCTTCCTAAATTGACCAACCCATCTGCTTATATTCAATCAACTAAAAGTTCTAGTAATCCAAATTATGATATCAATACCACCCAAAACATCTCTACTAGGAGATACAAAAATTTGTATGACTTGAGAGAAAAAATGTCCAAGTACACACCATGGTCAGTCCAATTGTTGGAGGGTAGCGATGACTTCTCTCTTCCTGTGCATTTGCAAAGTAAATTCCAAATTCGTTACAACTAGATTTTTATGGCGCTTGGTCATCTTCTTCTTGTTCCTAATATTGGAACTAAATTCTCTTTTGTGATAATAATTTTATGATTGCTAAGTCTAAGATAGATGTTGCAAATCTTGGTTTGTTTATCCTTTCACATGTACTTGTTCCTCCCAAATAGTCAGTAGCACTTATACCATTTTGTGGTCCTATTTATTATCAGTTTGATTACTTGAATATTGTTAAATACAAACATAGAATTTCCATGTATAGTATGTGCATGAATGCTTATGCTTCTGGAAAATTTAAGAAGAATAACTTGTTGTATATCAATGGTTGTCCACACAGTTATGGGAACATTGAAGGTTCATAAATAGTTATAGGTGCTCTTTATTTTTTGCAAATGTATTATTTGAGTAACATTCCAATGGCCAAGAGTTCTTTGTGAAAAGGAAAAAATCAAGATGTGTTGTTGTGCATGTAATACGTAGTTTGTCTCCTGGTGACGAGTTGTTAATCAACTATAACTTACGTAGACCACCAACCACCTGTCAAATATGCCTTGCATTATGGCTACCTTTATACTTACCCATGGGGCGAAAGACAAAAAACATTGATTAATTGTATTTTATTATTTTCAATAGGATTAATGTAAATGTATTGCTCAATTTGAACTTTTATTTTATAAATTGCTTGCAGTTGGACAATTACTATTGGAAAAATTATCATGCTTCTATAATAATTGTTTGGTACAATGTTTGAACAAACCAATTGCATTGCACTTACTAATATCATCGATGTAATGTTAAATAGTTTTGAAATCATGATTATGATGATGGAAAACTTGTCTACCATATTCCGTTGCACCCCACTACAATGTTAAATCTAGAGAATGCTGCAAAAAGAGAACAACTCGGAGAGGAATCATACCAAGCATGGTCAAATCAACCACCTATTCAATTCCCACTACGTCTAGACTCACCAATTAGGAATTCCTATAGTAACAATAGTTCTTCACATATTGGAAAAGGAGACATAGACATTGGTATGGATGAATTCTTATGAGATACGGATTCCATAGAGGCAATGTTGTTAGATATATTCCAAGATGATGAGCTAGGGGATGATCCTCATATCACTAATACCTTCTTTGAAAGCCTTAAATCTACTTCCACCACCCATCTATGTGGACCTAGCCGATAAATGTATACCCAAATGGGGACAACAATGTTATTATATAACTTGGAAGGAATGTATGGCATGTTAAACACATGTTTCTCGACACTTTTGAGATAACTGACCACCAAGTCCCTTATATTTTGAGGAATCTTATCACACAATAAAAATTGAAAATGGTCGATTTTATGAACATTAAATGTTATTGTACATTTATAATTCCCACTAACTACATGTTATTCAACTATAAGGTACTTATGAGTGAAAATGCCTTTCTCAACACCTGTGAAGAGGCAGAGCAAATGTTGAAAATAATGGGTGTTGAGTGCATTTCATATCATGCATGTCCAAATGATTATATTATATATAGAGGTGAATATGCAATCAAAGAGATATGTCCAAAATGCGGGCATGACATGTACCATAAATCAAGAAACATGGGTAAAACACATAGTCCTCCTCAGAATATATTGAGTCACATGCCTATAATCCCAAGGATTCAAAGTCTCTTTACTTACAAAGATTCATTTATGTTTTAGCGATGGCATGCCTTCCACTGAAGTGAGCCAAGAGTTATGTGAATCCCAATAAATTCAATAGCCATGAACCATTAGTAGGAGACATGACCTAATAAATTCAAGGATGAAATATGGAGACTTCGATTGAGCATAGAAATGGATGTTGTCAACCCATATTCCCTCCAATACACTAATTATTATATTTTTCCTATAATGGTGATAAAGAATAATATGTACCATGGTTTTCCATGAAGAATGAACATCTTATGTTGGCTCTTATAGTTCCTGGTAGAAGACAAGTAAACAATATGAGTGTTTACCTACAACCATTGATCAATGAATTGAAGGAATTATGGAAAGGGATACAGGTATACGATGTATCAAGACCCATCCCAAAAAAGAGGAGTTTTACATTGTATGGAATATGTATGTAAACCACACATGATTATTTGAGATTGGGATTTTTTTTTTGTAAACATGTTGATTGATTTTTTTATATTTGTAACAATATTTTTTTGGCATAGTTAATTCAATGTGACTGTATTGGTCTTCAACACTAATGTGCTTTGATGGCCCTAGGAAAACATAACTAGAATAATGATCGGAAAGATGAATATTATGGTCACAAGATAAGCAGGGACCATGATGGAAGAAGAATAAAGCAAGTCAAAAGGAAAAGTTTGACTTATTTTGGTAAAGAGCTAGTTAGACTAAAAGATTTCTTTTAGTAATAAATCATGATTGTAATTCAGGTCGAGAGTGCCTATTTTTAGATGTAATAAGATGTATTAAAATAGAAATCCATCAGGTTGATTGACAGTTGAGAGTCAATCAACGGTTGAAATCAAGAAGTGTAAAAGCAGAAAAGCGTATAAAAACATCAACCTAAGTTGTGTATGGTTGGTGTTCCATGGTGGATCATTAGCGACCATTTAGAGAGAAAGAGAAGAGCGAGAAAGAGAGAGAAACTAAAACCATATAGCATGAGAAAAGAGATGAATGTATGAATTGTAAAAAATACCTAAAGATGAGTCTGCAGGATGAGTTCACAGACCAAAGGTGCTAAACCATTTCTCATGCTAGATGAAGAGCACCTTTGTGGTTTTTCCCGGATATTTTTCCACGGTACATATTGTCTCTATGTGTGTTTGATATTTATGTTTATGTCAAATGCATATTTGTTGTGAATGAGCCAATCCAAGTGTTTCACACAGACTCTGTTGTGAATTAACTTATGTGTGTGTGTGTGTCACGCAATGAATAAGTCAAACATGTGTTAATGATTTATCTTATATGTTGTTATATGTGTCGATGGATCGATATATGGTTGTCTTGAATGAATGTATGAGAATAGATTTTAAATTGCATGCTTCAGTCAAGTGATCCGATATTGTTGTAAGAAGGAAATCCTCGACATAACTACAGAAACCTGATTCTGGAAGTCCCCATAAGATATCTCGGGTGAGACTTCATCTGCGTCGTAGGTTTTACTGATGGAGTTATCCTCTGTCAGGTTGATATATTAGGTTTTGTTGAAGAACAAAGCATTTGGACCTAGGTCGACTAAAAGCAAGCCAACAAATGGTTATGTTGTCAGGAAGAGTGGAAAGTTCAGCTGTCTATTGTTGAAATTGATGCAAATAATCAAGATTGGCCTGAAGAGTGGAAAGTTCTTGTCACATAGGATTAGCTATCTATAGAATATGAGCCACAACATGATGACATGTCTATGAATAATAATGGATATCAAGGGGGGCATCCACCAATAGAAGAAACCCCAATAAGCTCTCCCCCTCATTGTCCATATGATTCCAGCATGACCCCAATAGATCCAGAGTTGGGGGATAAGAGAAATGCTAAGAGAAGTATGAAAGGTCTACCAATCATCTGGTGTCATCGGTCTTACCGATGATGATTACAATCTGCTCTCTGATAAGATGGAGGAAGTAGCTAACGACAGATATAAGAAGAAGTATGTGAGGCATATAGAGTTGGTAAGCAACATTATCGACTTACTGCAGGAACTTTGTACTACAGTAAAAGAATTTAGAGTGGAAATCAACCAAATTCCATACTCAACTATGTCACTGGACCAATTTACCCCATTTGAAGAGTGACTTGTCAAGGCATTCTCGATGACTCCACCACTAAAATTTCAAGTAGTCGATCAAGCATTTGTCCTAGGAACACCATAGCTAAATACCATGGTCAAGGAACTTGTTCATATCACTATATATTTTTATGTACTACTAATGTATGAATTACATATTATTCAAAATGTTGTAGTGGTATAAATGAAGACTAGAGAGTGTGCATTGCTTAATCAAGTCAATACATCACAAAAAATAGTTAAGACGCTAAATAAAATAGTGCAAAATGAAAAATATTAAGAAAAAACATCGCAAGAGGACAGGCATTGAATGGATGTACCTATTATTGTTAATATGTCAATGGTTATGCAAGATATAATAACATTTAGCATCATAACATCGTAACCATATACAAAAGGATCATTGAAAGAAATACAAGCACAACCACACAAAAGAAAAAAGAGATTTATCCCGGGAGACCCTCATGGGGAAGAAAACCCTGCAAAACTTCCTCGATATAGAATTCAACCAAATACAGGGTAAGAACCAAAGAATAAGACTTATAATATTCCAAGAATAATCCTGGACTACTTCCTCTCTCCCAGATGGACTACTCTTTCTCTCTCTAGTGCAACTGCTTGAGTGTTCTGCTTTTCCAAATGAGAGAGGCACCTCTCCTATTTATATAAATCAACTGACAGGAATAATAGCCCAACTAGGCTGACTTCTCCTTGCTGCTAGAGCCAACTTTCCTTAGAAGACTCAAAAATACATTTTAATAATACTTTAGTGGGTACTACTAACCCAACTTACAATGGAGGATTTACCTCAATACTTTACATGACCAATTACATCAATGAAATCCCTAATCAGAGGAACATCATCTCCAAAAGGGGTAATAACAATAATAATACAAAATAAATTATCTTCCGCAGTTACATTTCTTTAACACTCCCTCTTAACAAGGAAGGTATTCTACAATACAACAACATGTATGTACAAATAACAGGTGAATCTATATGTCATAGGGAGTTTTCACAATTACATCAACATCATCATCATCTATGGAATATCATCATCTCATACATTTCTATCAGAATATTTGGAATCATCTCGAGCATCACCATCTCTTGCGTCATTTCAAGCATCATCTGTTAAGTTTTCTTAATTTCTTAGATGATATCTTAAAACAATTTTTCACTAGTAGGATCGCTGAAAGAAAAACAAGCAAAGAAACACAAGTACACAAATATTTTTCCTTAGGTAATTCATAAGGGAGAAAACCCCAAAAAACTTCCTCAGTATAGAACTCAACTAGAGCAATGTAAAACCTAGACAACTACTTCTCTCTTCTTTCTAGCGCACTTGTTCTTATCTCTCTTGCAAACTTGCTTGAGTGAGTGTGTACAAATGAAGGGGAGTGCCTCCTTATTTATATTCTTTAATTGACTTTGCCTAGGACCTAACAGGGCCGACTTGTCTAACTTACAGGGCCAACTTGTATAGCAATACACCGAAAACAACATTTATTATAATTACACTTGGGTACTCTTGACCCGACTTATATATGGAGGTTTACATTGATTCTTTCAATGACTCTTACATGACCAAACTCATCTCTTGATGGAGGAATACAATCAATACATATGGAATATCTTTCGAAGTTGCAATACTTTAACACTCCATCTTAACTAGGAATGTATTCAAGCAACTACTACCACAACTGTACATCTTACTAGTGAGTCTCTATATGTCATAGGAATTTTTGGAACATCATCATACATCTTCATCATCAATCTTAACTAGATCATGTTCTTCAATATTAGTATGTAAATATTGAGTCATCTTCTATGTGTACTGGATCATCTTTTGTCGCATCAGTATGTGGATACTGAATCATCTTCTATAGCATCAATGTGTGGATACTAAATCTTCTTCTAAGCATACTGGATCATCTTCTGCAAAATAATTATGTGAATATTGAATCATCTTTTGCCAACACCAATATGTAAATATTGAAACATCATCTGCAATATCAGTATGTAAATACTAATACATCATCTACAACATCGGTATATAAATACCGAAACATCAATAACAACATCATTGGCATGTTAATGCTAAAAAACATCATCAATAAATGTTATATCATCATCTACATCACTAGCATATAGATGTTGGATCATCATCATCATCATCAACATAAATATGTTGAAACAATCATCATCATCATTATATAAATACTAAAACCACATATTTCCCTCTAACAATCTCGAAGCAGTATCATGGTGAGTTCTCTAGTAGATCCATATAGGCATTTTGTCTGACTTACTAACCCTTTCGAGTCAACAATCCTAGTCAGACAAATGGATCTTCCTAGGGACTAAACAAGCCTTATCTAACTGACTAACCCTTTCGGTCCAAACAAACCTATCCAAACATACTATTCCCCCTAGGATCAATAGGCCTTGTCTAACTTACTAACCCTTTAGGAACAACAAGCCTATATAGAATTACCCTGCCCCAGACTGGTCTACTACCATTGCATCCTTCTTCCATCTACCACCACTCCCTCTTCCGAGAGAGGTCCTTTTAGACTACACCAAGCTTGTCTTGAAAGTATTCAAACTTTACACAAGACAGAGGCTTAGTGAATACATATGTCACTTATTTCTCTATAGGAACAAACTTGATCTTTACAGCTCCCTTATTAACCATATCCTGGATGTAATAATATCTAACTTCAATATGCTTCATCTTGTCTTGAAACATCGAGTTTTATGTCATCTTGATACAACTCTGATTATCACAAAGGATATCAGTAACATCTATCTCTGCATCAAATAATCCTACCAACATCTTGTGAAGCCATACTGCTTCGCTACAAGTTGAATATGTTCCAATGTATCCAACTTCTGTCGTGCTAAGTGCGCTACCGATATGCTTTCTACTGAACCATGAGATCATGTCTAGTCCCAAACTAAAGCAACATCCTGAAGTGATTTTTTTTTATTATCTTTGGCACTTCTTCCCAATATGAATCTGTAAATCCATGCAATCTGATCTCGCCATTTGATGCATATCTGAGACCATAATCTAAAGTCCCCTTTATATACCTCATCACATGTTTTTCTCGAACTAGGTGAATATGTTTGGGATTCACCATATATTGACTTAGAGTGTTTACAACAAAACATATATATGGTCTTGTATTAGTTAAGTACATCAGAGAACCAATAATATGTCTATATAGGGTGGCATCAACTGCTTCTGAAGCATCATCATTCAATATCTTCAAATTTGTTGTCATCAGAGTAGTCATAGCTTTGCAATATATCATTCCAAATCTCTTTAGCATTTCTACAGCATATTTTCCTTGGTTTAGGAAAACCTCATATGCATACTACCATACTTCAAGACCCAAAAAACAATGCATCATTCCAAGGTCTTTCATCTCAAGTTTTGCAGCAAGCTTCTTCTTACATTCGTTGATGGAATTATCTTCAACTGTCAAGAATAGATCATCTACATATAGTAGTAACATCATAATTCAATCACCATCAACTTTATAATAGAGTTTGGAATCTACTTTACTTTTGGTAAATCCTAAGCTCATTAGGAATCCATCGATTCTTCCATACTATGTTCTGGGTGTTTGCTTTAACCCATAAAATGCCTTCTTCAATATACATACATGAGTTTTCTAATCATTAGTCTCGAAATCTTGTGTTTTTTTATATATAAATCTTATTCTATTAATCCATTTAGAAAGGTTTTCTTTACATCCATCTTATATAACTTCCACTTCATATTGGATGACAAGGCAAGGATGGTTCTAATTGAGGTGTACCTAGCTACTGGTGCAAAGGTATCCTCATAGTCAATTCCTTCCTTTTGGGAGAATCCACGAGCTACGAATCTTCCCTTGTACTTCTCTATACTACCATCTGTTGAGTGTTTAGTTTTGAAGATCCATTTAGAGGATACCACTGACTTGTCTTTTGGTATTGGTACTATTTCCCATACATCATTCTTTATAATGGATTGGTATTCCTCGACCATTGCATCAACCCACTCCTTCTCAAAACATGTTAGTTCTTTTTCAACGAGATCACTCATTAAAGATACATAACTAGGGTATGGCTTTGGCTTCTTCCTTTCTCTGATGGTTCCTTCTGAGGAACCATGTCTTTTTTATTTTTGGATTACTTCATGAGCCCAGGAAATTTTTCTCTTTCATGAGATCATTTCACTAGGAAATTTTTAGGTCTCAGAGGTTCTGTCATATCATGATCCTCGGGCATCTGATCCTCTTCTTCGTTCCTAACTGGTTTAGGAATTTCTGTGGCTCTAGGAGTTTCATGCTTTTCTTCATATTCCTTATCTTTCTTTGATTTTCAGAAGGTTGTATCTTCGTCAAAGGTAACATCTCTACTTAATTCATTTTGACAATATCCTAGGATATATATAAGTAAGCTTTTGATTTCTCACTATATCCTACAAACAATCCCTTCTTTCCTGAAGGATCTAACTTTGATCTTTTCTCCTTGGGAATGTGTATGTATACCGGACAACCAAATATTTTTAGGTGACTTTACTTAAGGATTTTCTCCGCTAAATATCTCTTTTAGAGTCTTGTTCCCAAGGGCACTGTGAGAGATTCTATTATGTACATATATTGTTGTTCTGGTTTCTTATTCCCATATGTACATTGGTATATCTTGATCATGTATCATACCTTTCACAGATTCCATGATAGATATACTCTTTCTTTCTTCCACACCATTTTGTTGTGTATTATAGGGAATGGTGAGCTCCCTCTTAATCCCAGCTTCTTTGCAGTACTCAGTGAATTCACTTGATGTAAATTCTCCTCCGCTATCTGACCTCAATATCTTGATCTTATTTTCATAGAGTTTTTCTACCAAGGCCTTAAACTATTTAAACCTTTCAAACACTTAATCCTTTTTTTTCAAGAAGTATATCCAAGTCTTGCAGGAATCATCAATAAAGGAAACATAGTAAACATACCCACTTAATGAAGTGGTTTGCATTGTCCTGCATATTATAAGTGTATAATATATAAGGTCCCTTTTGCTTTGTTGTCACTATTTGGATAAGGGTTATTAGTATCATTTCCTTGTGCACATCCTTTGCACACTCCTTCATGATCTATTTGAATCTTTGGTAAACCAGTCAGAACCTTGTTTACAAATGGAAATGTTTTGTACTGTATATGAGAAATCCTTATGTGGCATAGCTCACATGGGCTTATGGTACTAGTAATTAATGATGAAGATACATGTCCTTTTAATTTGTAGAGTCCTCCTTCTTCAACTCCAATTACTATTGCATCATCTATGGTTTTTATTTTTGTACACATGAGAACTTATCCATCCACAAAAGCAACTCGGAAGCCTTTCTTATCTAAGGCTGAGATAGAAAGAAGGTTCTTCTTTAGTCCTGGGACATACATGACATCCTTCATCTTCATCACAGGGCATTCACTTAGTGAAACAATGCCATAGCACGTTCATTCGTGGCATATGAAACAATACCCCTATTTTCAAAAAATATTGGACAATACCTCCCAAAATCTTTTTTTTAACCCCCTCCCAATATGCCATCCCAATTTTAAAAAAACCCTATTTTCACTGTATATTGCATGTATAAATTTTTTCATTTACATTTTTTATACCCCTTTAGATTTCTACCTAGTATATTGACATGATACTCGACATTCATTCTTTTCCCTCACCATGCAAAATAATTATTCATAAGTGTGTAGGGTTCCTTAGCAATGAACTAAGGCTACTCCCTCTATGGTCTTTCTCCTATTTGTTCAATAAAATGAACTTTATGACCTCCCCCAACACAAAGATATGCATTCCTCTCCTTGATCTATGGGATATGAGACCTTCTCAAGAGACTAGCCACCCCTTGTTGAAATACGTCCTAGCACATGATACTGATGGAAACAAGGAGAACAAGAGAAGAAAATAATAACCCTCCTCATTTATGATGATGCACTTTGAGTGGACATGCATGGACCATGAAGACTATGAGTAAATGACCCATATTTTCCTCTCAGTTTTTGGGTATAATCCACTACAGCCTTTGCCATAGGGTGTTCACTATTAGCCTGCATGATAGTATGTTAGTAGAAACTTTGAGTTCCTTACTTCTTCTACAACAAAACCTTACTATTTAGTATTTTTCTTTGACCATAAGATTAATGGATTGCGATCAATCCTCTCTAAGTTGCATTTAGAAAAATCAAACAAGCTTAGACAAGTGTAAGTCTTATATTAGTTGTGTGATCATCCACATGAAATAGTATTACAGTGACATTCTTAAAAAAATGGATTCTCAACAATCCAAGCCTAAACTTTAATTCACTTCTTTATTCAACAGAGTACGGAGATCACATACCTCAGACATTGTGGAACAACCTAAAGAACATCCTACCCTGTCACCTAAAACCTTACAGTTTTGCTTCCAATCACCTTAAAGCCTAATGATTACCTAGAAGGCTGATTTCTATCACCCAGTACTACCATGCCTGAGCTCCTTGGTAATCTAGTTTGTGTAACAGATGTCAAACAATGTGTTTATCTAATAATTCCTAAAATGAAGAAGATAACATTTGCATGACATAAGTACTTTCTTGAAGAACTTAAATAAAGTTTTTAAGAGGACCCCCCCGACACACACACACACACCCACAGAGTGAGCCATGCTGTTAATTTGAAAATAAAATTCAAATGAACATATTATTATCTAGACTCACATAATCTTCTTCATCCACTATCATGTCATTCCCACGCCGTATATGACGATCAAGTAAACGTAACAGTCTTACAATAGTGTCCACTGGGGCCAGATGTAAAGTATTCCTTGAATGTGCAGACATGATTCATTTGCAAGAAGTTTTATTTCAGAAAGAGGAAGCCATGCACCCTCCTCTTCACCTTCATCTTCTCTAGGAATTTCTGCTCTCTCAAGATAATCATCCAACATTTCATAGAAGCCTGCAACAGTGCCATCTGCAAATATAACATTGCAACCCATGATCCAAATGTTAACAAGTTGGCAGGAAAACAAGGAAATTTTTATAAAACCATGTTTCATTATAGCAAACCTTGATGATCACGAACTTCCTACTTGCCCCTATCTACCACTTCTCCAATTGTGTCTTTTCTTATCATTCTAGACTTTCTTGCAGACATGGGTGTTTGCATGTTCTAAAATTCATAATCACTTTCAAAAATTTAGAAGCAAAACATCCTATTCATTACAAATTTTCTTTTCACAAAGAACTATATAGCCAATTACTACAAGAATTATCACCTTCATTTCTTATCACTATATTTCACTATTTCTATTACTCTGTTAATTTAATTATGTTTTTATGCCATCTTACAAGTATTTGTAGGTGTTCATGTATGCCTCAAACCACCCTCAAACATAAAAATCTTTACATACTATGATAAAGTCTATAATATCCTTGACCTTGGCTAAGACTGATCAGAAAAGAAACATTACAAAAGAAGACTGAAATAATTTCAAAATGAATCCACTGTAATGAACCATGAAATTTTACCATAGCAAGAAGCTAAGTCAAATGATATCAACAAATCAATGTTCAAATAACTATTAGAGAACAACAACAAAAAATCAAACCTTTCACTTGAGAGAAATTATCATATCAACTATCATATCTGCATAAGGCCAGTTGCTATGCATTTCAAATGTTTTGAAGGCTCAATTTTGTTTTTCCCATTCAATTCAATAAAATTAAATGGGAAAAATAAAAAAACTCCATGTTAGGACAAATATCCCGAGGTTATTTTGTAACATACAATGCAAAGGGTATGAATGTAAAACATAAGGAAATAGAGAGAGGCACCTGCATTAGTAGCCCTCCATCATGTAGTGTGTGTATTTCAACTTCAACTTCTGATTGGTTAAGCCTTAGTCTATAGTTGCCTGGTCCTCCCCTTACCATTTCAATCTACAAATAAAGAAGAAATTCCATATATAAATAGATCTTATGTTATTCCACTGTGAAATAATATCGGTTATTCCACTTTGAAATAATAAACTAATTAGCAAAATAGATAGAACTGACTGTCAACTTTTAAAGGAATGCATACCGTATATTTGATCCCTTTAATGTTGAGAGACACTACAGAGTTTACCAAAGAGATGTTCTGCATTTCAAAAACATACATTAATACAAATTTAAAAGATTAAAAGGGTCACAATGCCACATAAGACATGTCTCTGACAAATTTCCCTCCATAAAGGTACAAGCTATACTGTAAATGTAATAATTTCCTTCCATAAAGGTACAAGCTTTACACAGCCTACCTTGGGAGGGATTTGTCCTTTCTCAAGATACGCAATATATTCAGAAACGATTGCAGCACTCATCATTGATGCTTTCTGATATAAAATGACCATGTTAGAGCTCAATATCGAGTAAATGATAAACAAAGGCATTAACAGGACATACTAGTCCCTCAAGGTTTTACAAAACTTGAACTGATTCAAAGGCTTACATAGAGTGCTCCTCCAACCACTGAAATATACCAAGGTGGCCTATCTGCTCTAACATGCATTGCAATCCGACTGTCAAACCAACTTGTATGAATCTTGTTTTCTCTATATTCCACATGCTGTAAAAAATGAACACTCATCTTTCACACAACTCTATAATAAACAATACTATCATATAACAGTGTAAAAATTTCCCCACATGATTTACTTGGAACCATACCTAAGAAAGTTTCATAGCATGATGCATTGTTAATGTTGCATATCTAAAATTATTAACAGACATGGAGAAGGTCAACTATGTAGTCAACATTAGTACGAATCTCTCCTCGAATATAAATTTCCTTTAGTCCAAGTACCATATTAGCTATGGCCAAAGCTCGAGGTTCTCCAAAAGCAAACACGTGACCTGAAACTCATAACTATTTGTCATGAACAGTACATACCTTTAACAAAAGCAATTATTAAGCCACTGAAAAATAAATGTGTACATACCAAACTAAGAATCTGAAAACTCGTGGATTCCTCCTCCTGACTACAATGAACATGAAAAGCAAAGGAGTTTATTTTAGTCAAAATCATGTTACAAATTTCAACACTTTCAAGATTTAGGTATGGCATGGTAATTTTATTCTTTTGGGAAAACTTTGACAGCTACATTATCTGAAATCCATGATTCACGAATGTGCAAATGGCAACCAGAGGATGTGATGCAATAGCTAGTTAAAGGAATCACAGGGCACGTGAAGAATTATTTTTCCCACTTTTCACTGTATGTAATTGAAGTTGGAATCTTGCCACCAATTCAAGCAAAGACTAATACCCTGTTATAGAGAAGGGCATGAAGTAGATGAATTTATACAGATCCTACCAATTTGTAGAGATCTTTTGCATCACAAAGTCATTGCAATGACCCACTACTTCATGTCCCATATGGCATTCCATGAGGCAAGAGCATGCTCCATGCATTTGGAGGGTGAAATGCAAGAGAAAATATGAAATAGCAATTCAAGTTATATTATGTACAAAGAGAGGTCAATACCTTAACAGAGAAATATGCCCATACATTTGGCTTACTTTTAAAGTTGAGTTCCTATAAATATTTCACAAATACAAGACAAATTTCAAGCACAAAATACCTATCCAAAAAAGGTATCTATGTTTTAATTTCTAAAAACAAAATTCGAATTTATTTCCACCCTAATATCTCTCTATAAGTGTCCCTAATAGAATTGTTTTAGACCTGCACTTTACCACTGGTAGGCTTAAAACCATCATCAGGATCTTCACTTGTCACACGGACCGCTGCACAGTGTCCTTTTGGTTTGACAGATTATACCAAGTCAAAATCAAATGGAGTAGCTGTCACTGCTATCTTCCACCAAGCATAATATCCTATTCCTCCTTCCTTTCCATAAAATCGTCTTATTTCTAAGGCATACGAATACCAAGAACATCAGCACATAGTAGATTTCCATCAATGTCGTCATAATAGAATATCAACCAAGATAATCCAACCTGCAGCCTTACTAAGTGCATACCAGGAATATGCCAAAGAGGAATGCCCATGCCTATAACAACTTGGGCTATAGGTAAGTTCATTTTAGCTATCCACTCTGTAATAGGATACTCAACCTACGAAGGTATGTCAACTTATTAAAGCAACCATTCTATTCACCTAAAGACAACTAGAAATTCAAATCCAACATTATTAGTTCCATGCTCATAATGCTTACTGAAGTAAATTCTATATACCTGTAAACGAGGATTCAGTTCTAAAAAATAATACTCGCCAGAGTCCATTCTATAAAGATACTCAACAGTTGCAACCCCAATATAGTTTACACACTTTGCAAGTCTCTGTGCAACCTGCTCTAATTGCTTCACAGTTTTAGGTGGAGCAACTGTAATTGGACCCTCTTCTATAATCTATAAATAAAAAAGAACTGACATCCTTAACAAAAATTGCATACCCAGTGCTTAGTAGTAATGCTGAAATAATGTGCATTTAGTGATAATGGTAACATGCTTCCTTATTCTATATGTATAGAAAAATAGGGAGCCATCAAGTCCCACACGAAACCATATACTAGAGTCAGTCTCCAACAACGGACAAATTGGCTCTCTTATTGACTATTTGATTCCCCTTCTTAATTTTTTTCTTCAAGTACTTGTCTATTTGATTGTTTTCCTTTCTCTTTTCTATAATTTGCAATAAAGGACTTCCAATCTTCAAACCATTCATCAAGCACATCACTATTGTGAAAACTGTTGTTTGAAAAGGAGCTCTATATGATGCAATACTTTGGGTTATTCTCTTTTAAAACATTTCAAGCTTAGGAAATATAGTTTGATTAGTCTAATGTATTTGGTAGGAACTTCAATAAAGTTTCATCAATGATATGAGTGGAGTCAATGTTCTTCCTATTTTAGTTGATGCAATCTTCATATCCTTTAGTCACCTAAGACTTTAGAAAGAAAACATCTTTGGGTCCAAACATGAAGTAGGAGATAAGTATTTTCCATTTTCTCTATTACCTACCACGTGGTAGCATAGTTTGTTACCTCATGTTTGATCCCTTTAAGTGCATTTTTGGCTAATTATTTCCAATATTTCAAACTGAAATCTATTTTTTGCAGAGATGCTTCAGTAAAGACATGAATTATTTGGGGTATAAATTCTAGGGAAGGATGACAATATTTTACATTATCAAACTATAACTTTGCTTGTTCATATGTGAATTTAGGTACCTTGATATGATCCATAACATTATATATGTATTTACTCTAAACCTGCAAGTGTTAGGCTCTCTCATAAACATCTCTCTAAACAAAATTAATTCATTGTGTATTCAAATACATTATATTGTCTAGATTTGTAATAATCAACCTAATTTTCCTTCAAGGAAATTATGTCTTCATATCCATTCATTTTATTTTCCATATCACATTATGTGCATTGAGTTGATAATTGGTATGCACCAAGTTCCCAAAATAACATAAAAACTCAAAGAAAGAGTAATGTAATGTCCCCACTTTAGAGGCTCCATGATCATTCCTCTAACCCATCCAATCCCTACAGGTTCAGATAGAAAATTAAATAAATTAGTTAGGGATTAATTTTGTTCTATGGTTATTGTTTAATTTTAGCTAAGTCGAGGATCTTCAGACCTGCATGAATTAACTTTGACAAGAAGGTTGCAAAAGAGAGCAAGAATTTAGTAAACATTGATCAATTATTTGTGGAAAAATTGCACACAAATGGAGAAAAATTTGGAAGAATGGCATTGCATCCATTAATCAGTATATTGTATGTAATACAATGGTGTTACAAATAGGATAATTCAAATTCACCAGCCTAGACTGACTCTGGTGCTAACTCAATGTGGGAAAATCACCACTAGAGCTCACTAATGCAACTCCAAAATACTAAATCAGTTCACAATCAGTTAACTGATCTAGGTAGGTGAGAAAATGGATCCAACCACCTGTAAATCATGCAAAATAGTGCTAGGATGATTGAAAGTGAACTAATTTATGGGAATCAGAGTATAACTGAACATAATAGAACAATGACTAGGGTCAATTGTCGATGACTGTTGGTGACTGTTGGTGGCACTTGGAGTGGGTTACTAAAATATAGGGATTGGTCTCTAGAGCTCCTAAACTCATGCAGATAGGCACATTAAGTTTTAGGTAGGCCCCATATGAATCCCCCATGGGATTATTGAAGTTACAATTATGACCTCCTAAGCTAGGAAAAGACAAATAGATTATGGTGTTCAATGGAGGATTAATTAATCATAACACCCCCTTAATCCTAACTTGGACAACTTGGGCCCTGGAAACTAAGACCAAAGGTCACCGATACAATCTAAATGCAAAAACTAACCAATAAAATCTAAATGCAAAAACTAACTGCTTAACAAACCAAGGAAATGGGGAAAACCTCATGGGAAAATCCCCCCCTCAAAATAAGCAGGAAAAAACCAGGAACAATAACTAAATCAATCCTTTACACCAAGACAAAATTTCTTCTTGAGTAAAAAGACTTGTGAAAAAATTCTTCAGTCTACATCTCTATATAGCAGTAATGTAATGTGATAGTCCTTATGTGCACTAGTTTCCTAGTACTATGCATGTGAAGCTCTCCACCTTCTTCTAATCTGATGGCAGATATGAGAATAAATTTTGTTGTTTTTGCAGCCAATCTTGCTTCTTTTGAACCTATTAGACAATATGAAAGGATTGAACTTGGGATTCCATGCCCTAGGGCCTTTCTTGATCCCATACAATGGATTCCTTGGCTTACATGTTAAGAGAGAATTAGTGTACCCCTTAGTATTTTCCATGTATATTTTTCCTTTAAACTTTTTCAATTTGAGTGACATGATCCAATGCCTCATTGTTATTTAGTGAGCAAAAATGTTGATTAGAGCTTACTATCATGAAGAATATCTATGGGAGTTTGTAGCACCTCTCTGGGAGAAGTGGGTTTTCTTAACATAGTGCAAGGATCTCATTCTGAAATTGAGATATTGTTCTTCTCTTATCATATGACTCTCTAGTCATGTTCCTAGTAGCCCCAATAACCTTTTGAGACCATTTAGTCCTAGGATTGGGAGTAGGGACTAGATCTGGATCTGGTTGAACTTGATTTTCAATTCCATAAACTGATTCAAATTAGTCCTCTACTTTGGATTCTAAATATGAAACATTAATGGAAATTTTATCATATGCAAAAGGTTTAGGTAGGATGAAATTACCTTCCCTTTCAAATGGAAACTGATATTGCACTGGATATAAGTATGGCAGAAAGTGTGAGAATTCTTATGCCTTAGAGGTATGGTTTACAACACCTTTCGCTATCAACTTCCCCATTGAGATATTTGAGATATCCACTGAGTCAAGACCAAACAAAACTCATTTTGGTGAGCCTGTATGAGTCATATAATATACAGACAACAAATTTGCTGCTAAGGAGGGAACATAGAGGACATTCTTGAACACTCCATGCTCTAATTTGATTAAACCCTTTCATTCATCTTGGATTTGAGTGTCATCTCCCATGTGAATACTTGGACCATCAATAACTTGTATTGAAGAGAATGATTATTTGGATGCAACCATGTGAATGGAGGCTCTTGGATCAATGAGGAAAGCATGAGATTTTGAAAATTCAGCCTTCAATGCATGGCATCTCTCATAATCTCTATTTTTGTCTCCAAAGTCATCCTTCCTTACACTCTCATGGAGGGAAACATTTTTTTGCTCAAGGAGTCTTGACATCTGATCTATTGTCTTGTTCATACAACATTTCTCTGTATGGTTTCCTTTCTTATAGTAGGATCAATTTCCATTGTCAAACCTATGATGTTTGTCCTTGTTAGAGCCCAAGTCTTTGTCTACTATATCAAACTCTTCTTTACGTTCAAATTCAATGTTCCTCTTCTCCTTTCCTTTCTGCTTCATCCTTGCTTGTGAATTATTTGTCTCTCTAGCTAAGAGAGCTTGATTTGGGGAGGCTCTAAGGGATCCCATCTGTATCGGCTTGTCTTATTCTTGTATTATAGATTCTATGAAGGAATCAAGGGATTACATTTTCGAATGGAGTTTCCAGTCTCCCAGAGTGAAAGGTGGACATGAACACTAAGAATTCTGGGGAAATTTTGCTCAGAATTGAGAGCACCAATTGCTCGTCCTTCTTATCAATCCCACACTATTTGCATTGCATGACAAGAGATTTAAATTTTGAGAAAAATTGTTGTATAGACTTGAAGTTGTTGGGTTGTAGTGTTATCATATCATTCTCTAGAATATGAACACTTGGCTCATCCTTCTTTCCAAACAAGGATTCGAGCTTCTCCCATACTTCCTTTGGAGTTTTCAGTCCATTAAGATGGAATAGTAACTCTCCATAGATGTGGATGCACATGAAGCCAAATACTTCATCGAGCTTGTTTAGATACTTCGACTTTGATTGTTGAGATCCAACCTCTCTACCCATTGTGACCATGTACAGACCCTTGTTGCATAAGACAATTTGCATATCAGCCCTCCAATCAAGAGAGTTGAAGGGTGTGAGGATTTTGGGTGTCAAAGCTATTGAATTCTCCATCTTACAACTTCAAGAAACCGCTAATTATTCAAAATCTTGAATTTACCTACAAAAACACTGCAAAACACTTCAATTTGAAATCAAACCAATTCAAACACTCTCCACTTTGACATGTGCACTTTCTATGGGTGCATAACACCTTGCTAGAATTCTCTGGAATTGCATAGGTGGCCCATGAGGGAACATAGGAGATTAGGTGGGCCTTCTGAGTTGTCTTGTACAAGGAAATTGGAAGAAAAATGGGAATGTGGTCAAAAGTAGGAAAGCAATGAAAATCAGGAAAGTGGCAGAAAGTAGGAAAGCAATGAAAAGAAGGAAAAGTAAAGTTTGCAAAAGCAGGAAAAAGAAGAAAGCAATGAAAAGCCACCTGAAGTTGCAAGTCTCCAATTTAGTCAAGGATGGTGTATTGGATGAGATATAGGACCACATGCAATGCATCTTATCCAAGATGTAACTTATATAAGAAGTTATTAGAGCTTATAAAAAGGGGGTGAGTGCATGCATTCACATATTTTGTTAGTATTATGATTTTGAAATTGAAGAGATTTTATCTTTTCAAGACTTGGGAGATGTGCCACTAGTCACCAGTTGAGAGATATGCCCCTTCTATTCACTAAGCTAGTTGAGGAATCAGCTAGAGTCTGAAGAGGAAGGTATTCATCCTTCTTCACTAAGGATAATTGTAGGTTTCTTATGTTATTTGCAGATCCAGACGAATTCCAATCAATTAATTGAATCTCAATTCAGGTACATTGTATTGGTATCAAATCATGGTCCTCTACACCTCTGCATTGTGACCATTAGTCATTTGAAGAAAGTTTGCAGGATTAGGCTAGTTCTAGTTATTGAAGTTGATGATTGTGAGTAGTATGAAGGAGATGAGGTGATATATATTGATGGAGGAATGCATATGTCAATAGATGAGGATGGTTACTTTTGTGACCATATGTGAAATGAATATCAATGGGCTAAACCAGTGATGGCTAGATCAAAAGTTGATTTAGTAAGGAAAATTAAGTAGTGAAAACTTGCCTCGTCACTATCAAGTGTATCTTTCTTTGAGGTAAGAGATACACAAGGCCATTTCTTTCAAGTATTAATCTATTGTAGCTATGTATTTTGTCCCAAGGATGTAGATGTGGATTCTTTGAAGAAAAATAGATCATCAAGAGAGGAACCAAGTCGCTCCACCACTCAGAGAAAAGAAGAAGACAAGAAAAGAAGAGGCAAAGCTACACCAAAAACATCCCTTTATGTGAGTTTTATGAGATTATTTGGAAATACATTAAGTTGCCTAAATGAGTATAGCATGGAATAAGAAGCACTTGAATATGGAAGCGAATACATGCACATATATTCACTCCAATCAAATGAATAAATGCAGCAGAGCGAACCACAAGTGTTGGATGTGAATCTTCCTATAGACTCTAAATATTATTAGCATGATGGCATAGGAATTTCATATGGATAGGATAGAGATGAAAACCCAAGGTATCAACCATTGGAAGGAGTAACATTGGTGGATGATATTATTTGTGAGCCACATCATTGAGTGGATCACTAAAATAGGACCAACAAAAACTTATGGTATCCATGAAAAAAAAATGACATGAATTCCTTGGTGACAAGATGTTGTTGGAAAGCTTCAATAGAAGGGCTGGAAGGAGAAGCCTTCTTGAGAGATTTAATAGAATTGAAAGAAGAATGTTCAAGATGAAGGAGAGTTACATAAACTTAGTCTCATATATAGATCATCTCCTCGTGGTGGATGAAATGTACCATTGTGCACTCAAGCAGGAAGCAAAAGAGTCTGAAAGGATCCATAGAAAATGGGAGGCTACATGTGATTCTTTGAAGAGAACCCAAGAAGCTATTCAAGAGTCAAGATTGTGGATTGATCAAATTTGAAAGGATTTGAATGTACCATACCTTCCATATTGCATGGAATATGATCATGTGCACATTACAGGAAACGCTTTGGTTTTGATGGAGGAACCTCATGTGGAGGATGAACATGAGAAAAATTTGTAGGTGCTTGTGAAGAGAAAACATGCAAAATCTTTTGGCCAAACACTTGTTGATATGCAGAAGGACATAGAGGAGTACTTAGCTATGAGAGAGATAGTTGAGGACACACCATTTGAGTCTGCAAGCAATGGTATTTGTTTATTCAAGGATTGGGTAAACAAGTACATCATTGATATGAAGGTTCAAGGATGCACCAGCATTTATGTTCATGTTTTGAGCAATAATGGAGATTATTGAAATTTAAAACTTTTGTCAATGATATGTTGAGGACTTGTACCAATTAAAAATTCAATCACACACAATAATTCATCCACAACACAATATGTACCCTAGGGGAAATTCTCATAACAGAGAGGATGAAAAACCCTAGCAATTCTTCAGAGTATAATAAATAGATTGTAGAGAATGATTTTTACAACATAAGAATATTTACCAATAAGAGAGAATACACAGAAATAGAGAATATAGATCCACTATAACAACTATTATTAACTTTCCACATGCCTTCCATATTAATAACAAGACAAAACACCTAACATGGAGAAGACATGCACCCTCCTTTTCTCAATTAGACATAACTAAAGTTTCACAGACTTGAATTGAAAGTGAAATGACTTAATTGAATGTTATCTTAGTTAAATGAATGTGAAATGAACTCAATATTTAACTGAATGCATTACCACAAATTTAAGAGGCTAACTTAAGTTTCATGGGGCTTCAACTTCAATGGCATCCAGGCAGACTGGAGTGTCATACTTTTAGTCTAACTAAAGTGTAAACACTTTAGTTAACTAGTCCATATTTATGTTACACTTAGTTAACCATTATTAACTGAATTTTGTTGATTGATTAAGACTTATCTCTTCTTTATTTAATTGAATGTTGATCATTAACAATTCAACCGGTGCTTTAACTAAAGCACTGCTTAAGGAATTAATATTTAACTAAAGCTTTATAACTTGAGTTCACTTAGTCATCTACATGGGAAATTCTCTTTCTCTTTCTCTCATAATCTCTTTATTGTTAATCTCTTTATCTTACTGCATGGTCTATGTTTAATCATATATCATATCATATTATGCTCAAAATAATTGTCACACATACTAATGATCATATATATTACCCTAGACCATATAGTCATATGCTAAAGTAATTCACTCTAGAGGTGATCAATACCTAGAGGATACTTAATAGCTTTATCCATATCGAATGACCATGGTTAGTAATACATCACATAGTATAACCACTTTACCAAGTAAAGTATTCCACTTCAATAAACAAGGATATTTGTAGGACTTGATATTACTCACAAGACTCGGCTTGCTTTTACTCACAAGATCATCTCCATAACTGGAGGTCCATCTCATAGGTTACTATCTATGAGAATAATTGAATTCATATTACTCACAAGTGTGACTTGATATTACTCACAAGTCTTTAGTCTTTATATTACTCACAAGACTTCAGTACTATCATCCCACCTCAATAAATGAGGATATAGATATAGGACTTGATATGACTCACAAGTCCCAACTTGATATAACTCACAAGTCTGGAGAATGACTTCTGATGTTGTACAATCAACACTCCCTCTCATCAAGGGAGACATTCTCTGCTTTACCAAGAATTTTCTTCCATAATCTCATAATTATCTCAACTTCATCACTGGAAGCGACTTGTCCACAAATTTGCAATATGCTCGTGAGTAGTTATGTACTAAAATTTCATTTTACATGACCATGACTTCGATGAAGTAAAACTTCATCTCAATGTGTTTTATCATAACACCTAGGTTTTTATGTAAAGCATGATTATTAACACCTAATTGTTCTCTGGCAGCTCAAACTATGACTCTTCTTAAGTATCATTAGTCTTTGAGACTTTGGCCATGTCTCTGCTCATGTGGATTCTCTCCACAAGATATCACAACTACTGGCTTCCTGTGTCATGTACCATGACTAACTAGTGTGGACTTTATCTACTATTGTCTATGAAGACACGTCAATACTCCCTCTTCAACTAGAGGAGTCTTCTTGTTCTAAAACCAAGCTTGTCTCAGGCAGAGGCTTAGTAAGCATACTGGCCATGATGCTCATTTGTATTGAACACCACAAGAGATAACTCACTCTTGTCAAGAGATATGAATTACTCTTGACATTCACAAGAGATATGACTCACTCTTGTCTAATCAAGAGATATGACTTACTCTTTATTTATATCCAAAAGTAACTATTCTTGGGACATTCACTACTAGACATATGACTCAAGCTCCATGAGTGAAAGTTTTCCATGTATTTCTTATTTGTAGATATGTACTGGAGTTGTATTTCTCTTTTCTGTACAATCTCTCAGATATAGATGACTAGGAATGTCATAAATCTTTTCTACTTTACAACATAATCTATTTGGAGCAACATACGTGTTATTCCTTAGTCAATGCACTAGTCAGATTCCATATATCTTTGAAACTTTATTTCATTGACCAAGACATATTTGAGTCCACATACACTTATACCAAGTAGGTATCATAACACATGCTTTGTACATGTATATGTACATACTGCAAAGCATATAACCGATCCTAGCACATGTGACTAATACAAATACATCTTAACTTATTTTGAGGTCTTCCAAATCTGATTTAAAATTCATATTTATCTTCAAATACCTTATCGTATCTCTCAAAAAGCAATGAATTTTTGAAATATGCTCTAGTAATAACCTAAATCATCCAATTTGGGAAGTGGGTTTTCAACAGATTTGTATGATTCCTCACGGATTGATCAGAAATGCTCCACAACATTTGTCTCTTGAAAAGTGATGGGAATGGTGCATATTGACTTGTTTTGTAATTCGACTTTCATTGGATAAAGGCTCCTCACTCACTGAGGTAACGTAGGCGTCTAGGTCATGCTCTTTAAGAATGCTTAACACCCTTGCCTTCCATGTGTTTAAGTTGTAAGTACCTTCAAATTGGTCTTTTGGTTGGACTGAGATCGATGCCATGGCTTCAAGCTTTTGCTCAAGTACTCCTCAAGATCAAGTAGTCTTTAGTTTGTGTGGGAAAAACTAAGCTCCTTCACACCCTATGCTATGATACCATATTAATGTTTTGAGCAATATTGGAGATTATTGAACTTTAAAATTTTTATCAATGATATGTTGATGACCTATAACAATTAATAATTCAATCACACACAATAATTCATCCACAACACAAGATTTACCCTGGGGAAAATACTCATAACAAAGACGATGAAAAACCCCAGCAATTCTTCAAAGTATGATAGATAGATTGCAGAGAATGATTTTTACAACATAAGAGGTATCGATAAGAGAGAATACAGAGAAATGGAGAAGAGAGATCCACTGTAACAATTGTTATGGACTTTCCATATGCCTTGCATATTAATAACAAGCAAAAACATGCCCTCCTTTCCTTGATTATATAACTGAAGTTTCACTAACTTGAACTCAAAGTAAAATGACTTGAGCTGAAAGTAAACTGACTTAACTGGTTGTTAACTAAGTTAACTGAATGTGAAACGAACTCAATCTTGAATTGAATGCATGAACACAAAGTCAAGAGGATAACTTAAGTGTCATGGTGCTTCAACTCCAATTTCATCCATGCAAACTCAAGTGTCATACTTTTAGTCTAACTAAAGTGCAAACACTTTAGTTAGCTAGTCCATCTTTCCATTACACCTAGTTAACCATTATTAATTGAATCTGTTGAATGATGAACACTGATCACTTGTTTACTTAGTTGAATGTTGATCATTAATAGTTCAACTGATGCTTTAACTAAAGCACGTATTGAGGCATTCATATTTAACTGAAGCTTTAGTGACTTGAGTTCACATAGTCATCTACATGGGAAATTCAAATTCACTTTCTTTCATAATCTCTTTATTGCTTATCTCATTATCTTATTGCATGGTCTATGTTTAATTATATATCATATCATATTATACTTAGAAGAATTGTCACACATACTGATGATCATATATATTACCCCAAACCATATAGTCATATAATAACGTAATCCGCTCTATAGGTGCTTAGTCTCTAGAGGAGACTTAATATCTTTATCCATCTTGAATGACCATGGTTAGTAATACATCACATAGTATAACCACTTTACCAAGTAAAGTGTATCACCTCAATAAATGAGGATATTTGTAGGACTTGATATTACTCACAAGACCCAGTCTTGATATTACTCACAAGACCCAACTTGATATTACTCACAAGCTCATCTCCATAACTTGAGGTCCATCTCATAGTTTATTGTATATGAGAATACTTGAATTGATATTACTCACAAGTCCGACTTGATATTACTCACAAGTCTACAGTATTGATATTACTCACAAGACTTCACTACTAGCATCCCATCTCAATACATGAGGATATAGATATAGGACTTGATATGACTCACAAGTCTCGACTTGATATAACTCACAAGTCCTGAGAATGACTATTGATATTGTATAATCAACACTTTCTTACATCGGTAGGATATTGTTTGACATGCATGCCTTGAAGGAAAAACCTCACGAGATGCCTTTATGGGAGGTAGATTTCACTCTAGAGGAGGTGGATGATTGCATTCCATATGGATCATTTAATAAAAGTGTTTCTTCATCCATGTATTGGGTGGATAGCTACATAATAGGAATGGAGACTCGAGGGTGTGCAAGCCCTGCTCACATTGGTAAGAGTTGTTTTTTCATTAGTAGTAGATTTGTTGATGCATTTAAAATTGCCATGTTTTGTGAGTAGCAGCAAAGGCATCTATGGTTGGAATATGATGCCTTCCATACACATGCATACGTGGATTGGGTGTGAAAGTATATGGTGGGTTTGGAATCACCATGTAAGAGAATATCAACTCAAATTCATGGAATATTGGATGCAACAGTGCAAGAAATAAACTTGATGGACAAGGGAAAATCCAAATATTATTGGATCAAATGGAAAGTGTCTCATATGCATTGGTAAAGATGCACTATCAATGTGGTTATGGTATCTTAGTATCCTTTGGAATGACCATTTGTTCTAGGTGACCAAAATTTGTAGAGGAATGCAGCATGATCAATGGGATCCTTGTCATTCCATGGGAAGCGGTGATTTAGTTTCCTACATGGAAACTCTTATGATGGATGGACACACTATGTTCTTGCTTGGTTGTCTGGGAGTCTTCAAAATGCTCTTTTTGTTGACACTAAGTGAGGTAGAATAAGGTGGCATGAGAAGGTTTTTGGGAACCTTCCTCTTGGTAGACCACTAAACAAAGTAGTTGAGCATCTTTTTGAATGGGGAAGTGAGGAACATACCCATAATTCTGATTTTTCATATAAGAAAGAGGAAATGAATGTTGTAGCATATGCATTTTTTCCTTTGATAGAATATTCAAATGCTTGGAAGGTTCAATTAGTTGTAGAGTCTTCTAAACACAATTTTGAATGTGATCCACTGTGTGATTTGATCCAAGGAGAACAATATGAGATTATGAGTGGAAACATCTATTTAGTGCCACGATTTGTTGTTAATGATGTGATTATGAGGGCCACCCTTGATTCACTCCTAGATGTGCATTTCCTTGAAAGGGGAGTAGAGGCCCAACACAAATTCACTCACACATAAAAAAAACATCTCAGGAGATTCAAAGGTGAAGGTGAAATCAGGAATTTCTTGAACCATGTTGCACAAGGCCACATCTAAATCCAACTACATTCCAAGGTCATGGTTTAGGGAAGACTTTTGCAATTGCAAGAGTTCAACCACAAATTGTTGGTAGAGGGTAACCAATACAAGCTTAATAAAGGGATCATCTATTGTGGAGTAAATATTCATATGATTCATGAGACGGTCTTGCAACAACATTTTGGAGGCAGTGCATATGTTCTTCATCACCCTTGTTGTTGGAGTAGGGTCCCACAGCTATAGGAAAAGCTGCTATTTTGAACAGGAAAGTCAAAGTTGACAGTACCCGAGCGGCCGAGAGAGGAGAGCTCACCCACTGCACTTAAGGCAGCGGCGGAGACAAGAGAGCTCAGCTACCTACATTAAAGGAAAAGGAGCGACGAGGCCAAGGTATTGAAGACAAAGGACAAGGGAAGTGGTGCCGGTACCCATGGTCAGCGTCGGGAAGCATGGAAGACTGCAAAGAGCAGTGGTGTGATGGAAATCGGCTACTCCAAGTACACATACGTTGTCTGTCACCAATTAGGGCTTAAGGGTTTCCTGTTGGGATAGGCCCACAGTGTTGTAATGGCGAGACCTTCAGGCCGCCTATAAAGGGATGTATTTTGTATTGTAAAAGGTTAGCTACTCAGATAATTAGCTAATCCAACCTTCTGTTAGTTAGCTCATAGTCAGTTGTATTGCAAAAGCCGAGCTCTGGTTCTGTTATTCGCCTGTAGTTATCTTACTGCAACCAGTAGCCGGCTCATTGAGTATGTATGTAACAATCCGCATGGATTGACAGAGAGAGAGGGAAGAATATATTGTAAGAGAGGCAATATAGAGAGAGAGACGAGATCTAAGAGAGAAGGGCTCCAGGTCGTGTGTGGAGTTGCCCGGAAGATCTCGAGCTGCATATGCGGTGCAGCAGAACTGTGTTTACTTCCCCTGAGTTATAATAGACAAACACAGTTCTGTGGATGTAGCTTCCATCCTGGAAGTGAACCACGTAAAACCTCAGTGTTATGTGATTGATTCATGTGATTGCACTTAATTGTGTATCTGTCATTTATTTACATGAACTTTGCTTACAGTTGAATGTATGTATGTGTTATTCAGTTAGCAGCATTAGAGAAGGATAAATATAAGTCGAAGTCTTTAAGTATTCTGGATAAGAGTTTTCCTAAGTTCACTCAAGATAATTAAGAGTCACAGTGATTAATATCCTTGTATGTTTAAGTCCTGTCAGTTGAACACACGCAAATCTAAGTACGCTGAGCCACAGCGGTAGGATATCGCAGGGAGGCGATATCGCACCATCAGAGGAGCTATGGTGCGCTGCGGTTAAGGATCTAGCATAGGAGAGAGTTACATGTTGCCCCGGACGCGGCGACGTGATAAGGCTAGAGTCAGCGCGAGGAAGAGGAAGTTGCGTGTCGCAGAGAGAGAGATACCGCAGGCTAAGGAGAGCCGTGAGACACGCACAGGATGCGACGAAACCTGGTCAAAGACACTTGAGTCTTTGGCCAACCCATTAGAATCACTTTGGGTGAGAATTCAGGCCGCTCTACGGTCTGTAGCCAAAAGGGCCAGTGAGCTAGGGGTGTTGTTGGTACATTACAGTAAGCCCGGGTCTGCCCAGCGACCAACAAATGGTTCCGTTGCCGGTTTTGAACAAACTAAGCACTAATGTTCTGTTGGCATCCTACTAGAGAAGAACTCCACCAGTGGATTGTGTCAAACGAGAAATAATTTGCTTAGAAAGAGAACAAGAGCCCGAGGCTTAGTACAGAATCCTGGTTGCAAAAACATATCGTTATAGATCTGCATGCGATATTTTTTGTAACCGTTGCAGATGATTTATATGACTGGTTATCAAAGCTGACAGATACGAGCATATTCAAGAAAAAGAGGAACATTGTCTGGACACCGGATCTAATTCATACTGTGAAGAGCCTTGATAATCCCATTACGAGGACAGTAGAATTCTGGCTTGCGAGTGTGCTAGAAGGCTTTGTTACAGAATTTGTCATTGATCAAAGAAAAAGCTTCAGTGAGGCAGAGCGGTACTTCTTCAAAGGATATCACGGTAAGTACCTAAGATCTCTAAACTTGTCCATTAAGATGTTATTACATGAAAAAGGAACAATGGATCTAGTTTCAGATGAATAAGTAAAGATAGTAATGTCACAAGAATTTGAGAGTGATTTTGATGACATTGGATGTACACGTAGTGGAAAGAAATATAAAGTAGATTTCAGATCTCCCATATTTGAAGATATTGCAGATAATACTAGACAACAGAGTCATAGTACCACAGAAAGAACAGAAGGGGGTATCCCTTACCACCCTTACACCCCATAGAAACAGACCGGGACTTTGAGCAATCCCGTAGGAACTCCATCCAGTAGCTCGAATACAGTACATACTACCGCTACATCACCTCCACCTACGCCACCGAGTGCTAGTAACCCAGTAAATCAGTATCCACCATGAAGAAATAGAATGGGGGATGATATGAAACTACCTACCTTTAAAGGTACATGAGCAGAGGACCCAGAACAACATTGGTTTCTATGTGAAACCGTGTGGACCATTAAAGGAATCCATGATGATAATCTTAAACTTGTACAGTTGTTCACCACATTGAGAGAACGAGCCTTAACATGGTATATGAAGTATACCGCCACACCCAGAACACTTATCCAGGTTAGGACCACCATGATCAAAGAGTTTAAGAAACCTAAGTCGGAGTCGCAGTGTATCACAGAGCTCAAGGACATTAAACATTTACCCTCAGAGTCAGTATGGAACTTTGATCAGAAATTCAAAGCCCTCATAGACCAAGTCAGCTTTGAGTTTGTGCCAAAGCAACATAAGGAATGGTTTATTGTAGCACTGCTCCCTCACATCAGAGTGCCACTGATGCAACAGAGAATCACTACGCAAGATGAAGCGTTGGAGATGGCGATGAAACTAGAGGCTTCACCTCTAGCTGAGACTAGTACAGGCATGACAACTTTACAAAACCAGTTGGCTAATCTCACATTACAGTTGCATGAGATTAAGAAAGGGAAATAGGTTACACAAGATATATGGTGCATAAGGTGTAAAGCACAAGGCCATACTAAAGACAACTGCCCAGTTTTTGTAGAATATCTAGCAAGTGGGGCTCCTAACCCCTTACCACAGACCCACGGGCCGTGGTGTGAAATATGCAAAACGCGAGGACATCCACCTCAGCAATTCCCTCTACTTCAGAAGTACATGCAGACCCCTAAGAACTTATACTGTGTCTTCTGCAAGTCCGTAGGCCATGATGAACACAATTGTAGAGCCTATGATCTCATGGTAGATAGAAAACATGACTTGTACAGAGTCCAATCAAAGACACCAGGTCCAGCAGCAGGACCACAACATGATCCGGCTCAAGTTGGCCGTGGAGGAGGATTCAGAGGACGAGGACGTGGAGGAGGCTTTGGTCGTGGAGAAGGCTTTGGCCATGGTTGCGGACCAGTCACTTGTTACAACTGCAGAGTTCTAGGACACTATGCTAGGGACTGCCAGAGCCCCACCACCACATGTAACTATTGCAAATATTACGATCACACCATAGAACAATGTCCTATTCTGATAGCTAAGATCAGAGAACCTAAGCCAACAGTAGACCGGAACATCCAGCTTATTGCTGCTGAGCAGGAAGAGCCAGAACCAAGCGTCAACATAGTGACTTGTAGTGGTGTTTCCACCGATGGGACATTGCAAGACACTGGAAAGAACATAGGTCCGGAATGGGTGCGTAGAGCTCCTAACAAAGTAACACCACTTGACCTACAGAAGAATAAACAGACATTTTAGGAAGGTAAGACTTTCTTCGATGACCCTATGCAATCAATATCACAGGTACCGTCGTCTAGGGGCGTACCGCAGCAAGCACCTTGTGGCGTTAGCCCTGTACAGATATCGCAGGCTACCACATCGGGCACATGCGACAAGGATGAGATGACAGGAAGTGTACAATCCTTCCTGCGGAGTTGTCTAAAAATCGTGAGAAATGAGCAAGCTATTGGAGAAATTCAATGCATCATAGATCAGTGTCAGCCATCCTCTTCTGTGAACAGTACACAGCATGTTGTTCATATCATTATGGGACACACAAGAACATGAAGAGAGATGCGGCTCACAGCACAGATTGGAGAATTTGAAATGGATGAGGTGATCCTAGATCTAGGATCAGAGGTAAATGTTCTAACTAAGCAAACATGGGAGCAGATGGGTAGCCCTAAATTAGTCATATCACCTATCCATTTGAGATTAGCTAATCAGCAACGGCTATCTCCATTGGGTCGACTATCGCAAGTGCCAGTTGACATTGACGGAGTTCGCAGCTCTGCGGACTTTGAAGTTATAGAAATCATTGGTGATAGTAGACCATATTCGGCATTACTAGGCATTTATTGGGTGATTGGTAACATGGCCGTTATCGACCTAAAGAGAAGACAAATGACCTTTGAGGATGCGCAGATCCGGGTCATCGCACGGCTGGATCCTCTTCAGGCCCTAGATACATTGAACCTATCCGAGCAGAGGAAGAGGCACATAACATGGAGAGTCTCTATCAGATGACTGCGAACCAGAGTGACTACATCAATCCAACTGTAGAAGGGAACATTAGTTGGTGATGCGACAGGTTATGCGCATCAGATTCGGATGTTGGTCTAGAGAACTGGCAGAACAGACTTTATGAAGTCTCAGCGCGCAGATGTGCGTACATGACTAAGTCACTATGATGGATTGGCGCAGAGATCAATGATATTCCATCGTTTCATGGTTTAACAGATATCCATGAATTTCTCTAGCAGTTTGAGCAAGAAATTCCTCAGGAACAGAGGATCGCAGCTATGGACCTTGCAGTACGAGCTACACCTGCAAGATGGTGGTATGCACATAAAGAGAATATCGCATCATGGGATGATCTTAAGAGATTGATCACGATCAGATTCTCTACCGACAAAGTGTATGTCCAGCAGAGATACACAGGAGAAAGTGACCCCAGGTCACATATCAGGGCTTGTGAACAGAATTGGTTGGACATTCCCGAGGATGAATGGGTTCACCGATTCATTCACATGTTGGACACAGTTCCAAGGAACTGGTACACAGAGACTGAGCTACGCAAAGGAATGACTGCATGGCCACTTATGATAGACAGCTTTCTACTCACCTTCGCATTTGAATCTGAGTATCCAAGTGTTGATTAAGCCCTAGATATAATAAAGCTTAAGATATTTGAGGACTGTACCCCAGCAGTACATACTCAGCCGGAGTGGGCCATCCAGTTAGCAGATGCGCTCGAGTGCTATAACTTCACAGTAGAACCAGAGGAAGAGGATGAGGATCCTCGCAACGTCAACATTCCAGAGTCAGAAGGGACTCGCGATGTTGATGGACCAAAGTTATAAATTCCAGCAATCACAAAGCCCATCAAGACTAAAAAGATCAATATTGGCACAGACACAGAACCAAAGTTTGCCTCTATTGGAGACTATTGGAATGATGAAACAGTTGGACAGATTGCAGACTTGCTACATGACTATCAGGACCTATTTCCCACCAAGTTCACAGAGATGAAGGGAATAGTTGGAGACCTGGGAGTAATGAGGACACCATTGAAGGAGGATTCCAGACCAATCAAGCAGCGTCCTTATAGATTAAATCCGTGCTATAAAGAAAAAATCAAGGATGAGATCGATAAGATGCTAGCAGCAAGCATCATTGAACTAGTGGAAGAAAGCGAATGGGTTAGTCCCATGGTCATACAAGAAAATAAAACAAAAGGAGACATCAGGATCTATGTCAATCTGCGTAAACTCAACGATGCATCGGTTCACGATCCATTTCTGACACCGTTCACTGATGAAGTGCTAGACAATGTGGGAGGACAGGAGGTCTACTCCTTCACTGATGGCTTTTCAGGCTATCACCAGATCAGAATTCATCCAGAAGATCGATCTAAGACCACTTTTGCAATAGAATGGGGCTCATTCCAGTATATGGTAATGCCCTTTGGTCTTAAGAATGCACCAGCTATCTTTTCTAGAGTAGTAGTTGCTGTATTTAAAGAATACATCCATAAATTCCTAGAATTTTATTTCGATGATTGGACTGTATTTGGACTAATTCTCAAGCACATAGGAGATTTAAGACTGATGTTAGAGAAATGTAGGCAGTACCAGATCTCTCTCAACTTGAAAAAATGTATATTCTGTGGGCCATTTGGTATTTTGTTGGGTCACATTGTTTGCAGACAAGGCTTGATGGTAGATCTTGCAAAGATCGCCATCATTGTAAATCTCCTAGCACCCAACTCAGTCAAACAACTGAGGACAGTACTTGGTCATACCGGGTACTACAGAAAATTCATCAAGGGCTATGCAAAGATTACAACACCGATGGAAAAACTATTAAAGAAAGATGTAAAATTCCTATGGAATGAGGAATGCCAGCAAAGCCTAGACACACTTAAAGAGAAAATGGTTACAGCACCCATCTTAGTATTTCCAGACTGGACTAAGCCATTCCATGTACATGTGGATGCATCTAGCATCTCACTAGGAGTTGTGTTAACACAACCAGGAGAAGGAGGTATCGATCATCCTATCGCATACTCCAACAGAAAATTATCTACTACAAAAAAAACTACACCACTACAGAACGAGAAGGACTAGCTATGGTGTATGCTCTACAGAAATTCAGGCACTATCTGTTGGGTACCTCATTCAAAATGTTCACTAACCATTATGCGTTGAATTACTTGGTCAATAAGCCAATGTTGGGGGGAAGAATCTGCAGATGGTTACTCCTATTTCAAGAGTATGATTTTGAAATCATTGTAAAACTAGGAAGACTGAATGCTGGACCAGATCACCTGTCACGGTTAGACTCAGGAGAAGAACCAAGTAACTTAGAAGACAGTTTACCAGATGCGCAACTGTTCTCTATTCAGATCGCAGATGAATACTTCGCAGAGGTTATGCAATTCCTCACCACGGGGTGCGCACCAGCTGAGTTTACCAAGCATCAAAAGAAGCAATTGGTTGTTAAAGCAGTAGACTTCACTTTGATCGCTGGAAAGCTATACAAGTTAGGTCCAGATGAAGTTCTGCGTAGATGTGTGATGCCGCATGAAAAAGAGGCTATTATCAGAGAGGCACACTCAGGTACCGCAGGAGGTCATTTCGCAGGAAAGCCGACTACGCAGAAAATCCTGACCGCAGGTCTATGGTAGCCTTCTTTACACAAAGACACTAAGGAGTTTTGCAGATGCTGTGATATCTGCCAGAGGGTAGGAAAACCGTCGCGATGAGATGAAATGCCGCTGCGACCACAGATTACGCTGCACGCATTTGACAAGTAGGCTATAGACTTTGTGGGTCCTATCAACCCACCAGGAAAATGAACTGGTGCGAGATATATCATCACTGGAACAGAGTACCTCACCAGGTGGGCAGAGGCCAAAGCTGTAAGAAATTGTGATGCTGCTACAGCCGCACAGTTCATTTTTGAAAACATCATCACTAGATTTGGATGTCCAATCGCTTTGATGAGTGATCAAGGTGCACAATTTTTGAATCGGACCATTGAGGCCTTGACAGAAGAATTCCAGATACAGCACCATAAGAGCACTCCCTACCACCCTCAAGCTAATGGTACGGTGGAGGCCTTTAACAAGATTTTAGAAACTGCACTTACTAATATCTATAACAGCCAAAGAAATGATTGGGACCTAAGGGTTAATGCTGTATTATGGGCTTACAGGACCACATGCAAGAAGCTTACAGGACACACACCTTTCAGCTTGGTGTATGGACAGGAGGCTGTTATGCCTATGGAGTATATACTTCTCAGTTTAAGAATTGCTCACATCACTGAGATGGCTGATACAGACACGATGAATGAAAGGCTAGTGCAGCTGCTTGCCTTAGAAGAAGACAAATTCATCACAGGCTTTAACCAGAAAGTGCAGAAGGCACGAGAAAAAGCTTGGCATGATAGGCACATTAAGAGCAAGACTTTTCAGATAGGAGACTTCGTGCTCCTCTATGATAGTAAGTTTGTTAAGTTTCCGGGGAATTTCAAGACGCATTGGCTAGGGCCATATCAGATACAGCAAATTACAGATGGAGGTGTCGTTCATCTCAGCAAACTAAACGGGGAGCTTCTTCCCACATTGATTAATGGTAGTAGGCTTAAGCTCTATAGCGATAGTTACTCCACTTTTCAGCCCTAATGTAGACAGCAAACGGGTGCAGATGTCCAGTGTAGTTGAAAGGAGGCATCGCACCAGGAATCAGTCTACACCGGCAGATATACTAAGTATAAAGAATCGCATAAGGACAGTTCACCTTGCGCAAGTCTCAGGGTGCTTGAAAAAAAAATTGCTTAAGTTGTTTTGTACAGATGATGTGGTGCTACATCGCAGCAATGCGATGTCTTTTCGATCCACATGTAAAAATTTTGAAAAAGGACAGAGGGCCAGTCAATTCGCCGTCTGACAAGTAGTTAATGAAGAAATAACCGGTATCTCTTACCGTATTTTTGGCAGCAGCACAATAAATGTTCCAGATTTGGTAAAATATTCAATAAGACGGCAACATGCACACAGGTTTCGAGGGAAATTTGATCGGATTTCAGCAATTAATGAGGATCGGGTTGACGGTTGTTGTCTTATCCATGTAATTAATACGACCGACGAGTTCACCTTAGATGACCGTTGCATCCGGGATTATCGTCTGCAACATAAAAGCACAAATCATTTATTCAGGAGGGTTACATTTGCAAAGAATCGAGAGCTATAGACTAAGTTGTTAAGTTTCCCCTGTGCAGAGCTAATTCCGTTACAGAGTGCTGTGATTTCCCCAGTTTGTAGCCATTGCCAGACCAGAGTATTCTGCATAGTGGGTTCTGTCCGAGGAAGAACCTATAGAAGACATTTTGGAAAGGTTTGAGCATGGTGGCCTTACAGCTGCTATGTCGACGCCGTCGAAGGCTACAGGTTCATCACAGACCAGACAGACGCCAAGGATGAGGAGCCAATCTCAGATAATAGAAGAACTCAGCTCAAACCAGGAGGAAGAAGTTCCTATGGTAACAGAATACATCATGCCACGAGTTGAAGATGCACCAGAGGTCATCCTTCGTAAAAGTCCTAAGTACCTTCCTCCCATCCCACCGATAGATTCTCGTGTAAAAGAAGAAGGAGATATGTTAGGATATGCCCCTGTCGTCAAATTCATAGATTATAACCTTGGAGATAGTAAGACATACCCTCAGTTCAGACCGAATTGATACCTTATGGTTCAGAAGAACCCGAGGACTGGTGCAGATGAATATGTCCCTATGAAACATGTCTAGATTCTTCAGCGCTCAGGCTTGCTCAATTTGTTAAGAATACCACATTTTGGACGAGGTGCAGAGGTTAATGCTGTTGTGCGTCTGCTACTATCTTGTGTACATGGAGGTTATCTTTGGCTAAGCAGCAGGGTCGATCTAAATATTGATCTGATACACTGCATCACTGGGCTGTCCAAGACCGGTCAGGACCCGCAAACTCATATATCAAGTAAGGGCAAGGATTCCAAGCTACCAGCAGCCCTGGTAAACAAGTATAAGCTACAGAGAGGAGGTAGGGCTTATGACATTGCAAGTATAATAGATGACACACTCAAATTTACAACCAGTCTGCTTGCCGACAGACTGTTGACTAAGGTTCACCCCAAGGAAGTTACAGGATCCATCATTCACCTGGCCATACAAGTGGCAGAAGGTGAACAGTTCAATTGGTCTTTATTTTTATTAAATATTTTTCATCAAGATTGTTTAACAGCCCAGGATGAAGCAAACCACCCCTTCCACTTCTCATGGTTGCTTATCCTATGTGCATTCATCAGATGGAAGGAGCCGCCCTATACTCAGTTCCCACGACCGCGGGCCGGAGACTGCAGAGGCGCACAGTATGCCAATTTATGGGAAAGCAGCAACCCAGCTAAGAAATAGATCAATATGATCATCTTCCATGACTACTTTAAGTTGTTACAGCAAGTAATCAAGGACACACCACGGATCAGCACAGAGGTCGTGGACAGGTATGATAATCAACTCACTTTCATGGCGAATAGGCACAGAATATTCCTACGACCAAAGGCATCAAAAAGAGATGATTGGGCTCCTGGATCATTTAGAATGACAACGTAGGATGTAGAGGATGTCATCAAGGGTTTTGATGAAGAATGGAAGAAGGCATACGAAGATGCCACAACAGTACCCTCAGAGACCGCACAAACAGACCCACTGAGCAAGGGAAAAGACAAACTAGGGCAAACGGAGATAGAGACAGTAGAAGTGCCACCACAGGGAGAAAAGAGGAAAGATCCAGAGCAAAACCCACAAGAAACACTACCAAAGAGGAAAAAGCAGAGAGCTACAAAGCTACCTATGGAGACTGCATTGGCAGATGATGAATATGAACAAATTGCAGCAAGAATAACGGACGAAATGAGCGACACATTTCAGGTGATACAATCATCGCAGGGCAAGCTACAAGGGGTGCTAGATCAACAGCTTGGGGAACTGAAAACACTAACGGACAAGACTACCATCATCCATAATCAATTAATCAAGACACCCGTAGGAGAAAGTTCAACACAATCGATTTCCCGCGAGGAAATCTTGTCAAAATATCGCGTCAATACAGTTTTGATACCACCAGGGAGCATCTGATTCCCTGCGTCCATGATGGACGAACCAATGCAGATTAGGCAACCCGTAGAGGTTAACCTCGCCAAGCTTCACATTGATCAATTACACATGATCCAGCAACAGCTCAGTGCAGAGCTCAGACATAGAGAGCTTGCGACTTATAAACAGAGCACCCAGCTGCGACAGAAGAATGAAGAACTCACCACCAGCTTTCAAAAAAAGGAAAACGAGTTAAGAACATATGAAGAACGAGAACATGATCTCACGCAGGTCCTGCAGGCTCTCGCAATAGACTTACCCTAGTGTAATATTGATTTTTCCATGCCCCTCACGTAGAAAGTTAGAAAAATTACAGAAAGAGCAAAGGCTCTGGAGGAAACAGTGACAAAAATGGAGGAAGATCACGCAGCACAGATTGCTGAGCTTGAGGTTCACGCACCAGGCACACCCCAAGCAGAAAAGGAAGCAAGGGCAGAAGCCTTTAGACTCACTATAGCATAGATGCAGAGTCATACAGTGGATGTATAGTCATTACTATCCGATGCGACGAACATATGGTTGGAATTAGATGAGCACCCCGAGAGAGTAGAACTCCAGAGAAGCATTCAGCAGATAGAGAATTCCATAGTAGCAATGAAGGAAGAAATCAAGAGCTTAGGAGCTCTTCAGAAGATGAGAAAGGCGACAGAGATGAACCGCTTGCAACCGGAAGCACAACGGTTGAGAGCAAAGGAGATACATTTTAACAACCTGTTTCAGCCGTATCAGGAACAAATTGCAGATCTGGTCGATACGGTTGAGCAGAAGGTAAACGAGTTCAAAACAAGTAGAACTGAACTCGATGACACAGATGACTCCAGTATTACTCAAGCTATGCTCGAAACAGCACAAGATTGTGTCGAAGCGATGGGTAAAGAAGTCGAAGGAATTCACGGCAGATTAGCATGGACTTCGTAGGAAGCCAAGGCGAAGCTACAACAAGAAGAACCAGCGGCTAGTGGCTCATGGGCGATCCACAAGTGAGTGTTGGGGGACTGTTGGAGTAGGGTCCCGTAGCTATAGGAAAAGCTTCTATTTTGAATAGGAAAGTGTTGACAGTACTTGAGTGACCGAGAGAGGAGAGCTCACCCACTACACTTAAGGCAGCGACAGAGACAAGAGAGCTCAGCTACCTGCATTAAAGGAAAAGGAGCGACGAGGCCGAGGTATTGAAGACAAAGGACAAGGGAAGTGGCGCTAGTACCCATGGTCAGCGTCGGGAAGCATGGAAGACTGCAGAGAGCAGTGGTGTGATGGAAAGCGGCTACTCCAAGTACACATACGTCGTCTGTCACTAATTAGGGTTTAAGGGTTTACTGTTGGGACAGGCCCATAGTGTTATAATGGCGAGACCTTCGGGTCGCCTATAAAGGGATGTATTTTGTATTCTAAAAGGTTAGCTACTCAGATAATTAGCTAATCCAGCCTTCTGTTATTTAGCTCATAGTCAGTTGTATTGTAAAAGCCGAGCTCTGGTTCTGTTATTCGCCTGTAGTTATCTTACTGCAACCAGTAGCCGGCTCATTGAGTATGTATGTAACAATCTGTAGGGATTGACAGAGAGAGAGGGAATAATATATTGTAAGAGAGGCAATATAGAGAGAGAGACGAGATCTAAGAGAGAAGGGCTCCAGGTCGTGTGTGGAGTTGCCCGGAAGATCTCGAGCTGCATATGCGGTGCAGCAGAACTGTGTTTACTTCCCCTGAGTTATAATAGAGAAACATAGTTCTGTGGACGTAGCTTCCATCCTGGAAGTGAAACACATAAAACCTCAGTGTTATGTGCTTGATTCATGTGATTGCGCTTAATTGTGTATCTGTCATTTATTTACATGAACTTTGCTTACAGTTGAATGTATGTATGTGTTATTTAGTTAGTATCATTAGAGAAGGATAAATATAAGTCAAAGTCTTTAATTATTATGGATAAGAGTTTGCCTAAGTTCACTCAAGATAATTAAGAGTCGCAGTGATTAATAGCCTTGTATGTTTAAGTCTTGTTAGTCGGACACACGCAACTCTAAGTACGCTAAGCCGCAGCGGTAGGATATCGCAGGGAGGTGATATCGCACCATTAGAGGAGCTGTGGTGTGCTACGATTAAGGATCTAGCGTAAGAGAGAGTTACGTGTTGCCCCGAACGTGGTGATGCGATAAGGCTAGAGTCAGGGCGAGGAAGAGGAAGCTGGGCATCGCAGAGAGAGAGAGATCTCATGGGCTAAGGAGAGTCGCGAGACACGCATAGGATGCGACAGAACCTGGTCAAAGACACTTGAGTCTTTGGACAACCCATTAGAATCACTTCAGGTGAGACTTCAGGCCGCTCTGCGGTCTGTCGCCGAAAGGGCCAGTGAACTAGGGGTGTTGTTGGTACATTACAGTAAACCCGGGTCTGCCCAGCGACCAACACTTGTTTTCAATTGCTTGAGGAAAATAAATATTGGAAGGGGAGGATTGTAATGTTCCCACTTTAGATGTTCCATGATCATTGCTATAACCCATCCAATCCCTATGGGTTCAGGCAGAAAGTTAAATAAATTTGTTAGGGATTAGTTTTGGTATATGGTTATTTAGTTTAATTCAATTAAAACAATGAGAAGTGATGTAGTCCATAGTTGTGAATATTTAATTATTAATTAATTGTTTGATGAGTTGGAATTGCATAGGTGGCCCATGAGGGAGCATAAGAGATAAGGTGAGCCTTCTGAGTTGTCATGTATAAAGAAATTGGAAGAAAAGCAAGAAAGTGGAAAAAAGCAGGAAAGCAATGAAAATCAAGAAAGTGGAAGAAAGAAGGAAAGAAATAAAAAGAAGGAAAAGTAGGAAAGCAAAGAAAATCCACCTAAAGTTTCAAGTCTCCAATTTAGTCAAGGAGGATGCAGTAGATGAGCTAGAGGACCACATACAATGCATCTTATCCAAGATGTAACTTATCCAAAAATATATAAGAGCTTATAAAAAAGGGTTGAGACCATACATTCACATCTTTTTCCAGTAATGAATTTCGAAATTGAATATATTTGAGCTTTTCAAGGCTTGGGAGATGTGCCCGTTTCTATGCACCAAGCTAGTTCAGAAATCAGCTAGACTCTAAGGAGGAAGGTATTCAACCTTATTCATTGAAGATAATTGCAGATTTTTTATGTTATTTATAAATCCAGTAAAATTCCAATCAATGCATTGATCTTCCTGTAGTCTGAGTTCCAACAATGTGTGTAATCTTGCATTGTACTAGTTGTAGTATGGCTTATTGATGATGTTTCTCCAGTATGATGTGGGTATTATAATTGTATATATGATTTAATTTTGTCCTTCCATTTTGCATAATTTTATATTTTTTGTATCTTTCCTCCTATGTTCATTTGATGCTTAAATTTGACTAGTTTACATAATTATTGTAATTACTTGAATTACACAACCCCAAATCACATTCTGTGAGTGGAAGCAGTAATAAGACATAAAATAAATCCCATCCCAAGCTTCAAACTAGAAAATTGTAACCTCCCAATGCCATTAGAATTTGCCTAGAAATGGCCTAGTCAAGCTGTCCTAAATTCGACCTTTCTTCCCAGTTTCTCCAAATTGCTTAATATCACTCCAAAAACTAATAAAGATGAGTCCCATTGTTTATTTCAGTTTTTTTATAGTAGTTTTGGGTTTATATATAATTCAACCACTTCCAGTCTGCACTAGAATCCATTGGGTTCCACATAAATCTTGGGTCCATTACCTTGAAGCCTTTGGTTTAACCAAAGGAGTCTACCCGGGCATGATGCACCCAAAGAACGTGCAACTCACAAAGTTGGGATCCTTAATTGTGTTGCTTCCTAATGTTCTCGAGCCATATCAAAACCTGAAATCCACCTTGGGGGAAACTTTATGAAAGTCTTGTTGTGTTAGAGTCTTCATTTATAAATTCCTTTCATAAACTATTCAGAATTGAGCTAGTGTGCCTTATTCTCAATTTAGGTACATTACAAGTAACCTGATGCCTTGAGAATGAAATGAAAACATGAATAAGAATCCTCTTCAAGGAGGAAAATTCCTTATATAATGTATTTAATGCACAAGAAAATATGTACATTTAGAATTAAGGTCCTTGCCACCCGTATAGTTACAATTACAGTACTAGGAAACCAATAAAGACAATAATAATGAAGTAATAGAAACGCATGTAACAATATATAGGGATTAACATGCCCCTCTGCTTCAAACAATTGTTTTCCGCAACACTTGAGTAACTATGGATATTTCTTCTTGAAGAACTCATCTTCCCATTTTTCCTCTTCTATTAGCAAGTTCTTACACTTGATGGGGTACTTAGTAATTTCTCGATTTCATAGTTGTTTGATATGTGTTTCAAGGATTGCTTTAAGTTATAATATGATTTTACCTTCTTCATCAATCTATGGTAAAATAGTTTGAACTGGTATATTGTTCCCCTTTACTTTTTTTAGGTAGGAAACATGGAAGATTGGATGTACACATGAATATGGAGGAAACTCCAATTTTCAAGTCATATTTCCAATCCTTTACAACACCTTCTAGGGACCATAGTGCTTGGGTGATAATTTATTGTCCTTTTGTTGCTAGAGGGACATTTTTTTGTATGGTTGTATCCTAAAAAATACCAAATCCCCCATTTCAAATTTCTTTTCACTACAATGTTGATCTTCTTGGTGTTTCATCCTATTTTTTTCTATAGAAAACTTGTCTTTCAATAATTGGAGAACCACTTTTTGGTGCTCTATTTGATCCTCTACTTCTTGAACCTTAGCTTTATCTTTTAATTATGATACGATGGATGAAGGTTAATAGCTACAAAAGGCCATAAATGGTGACATTTTTGAAGAAATATGGAAGGACATGTTGTACAAGCATTTAGTCAAGGGAGACTACTTGATCCATTGTGTTTTTTTATTAGATTCAAAGCAATGATGATACCCTTCTAGACATTTATTCCTAATATTAGTTTTACCATCGGATTGAAGATGGTAAGAGGAGTTGTGAGCCAATCGGGTACACAAAAAAGAAAATATTTCCTTCCAAAAATTAGTAGTGAAAAAAGGATCCCTATCACTTATAATAATATGTGGGATTCCATGTAGCTTCCAAACTATTTCCATAAATGTTGCAACTACTATCATTGCTTTAACATGGTGAGAAATAGAGCATAAATGGGTATACTTTTTGAGTCGATCCACCACTACCATGATGACATTTTTTCCTTCCAAATTTGGTAGACCTATGATAAAATCCATTGAGACCTCTTCCCAACATTGACTTGGTATGGATAATGGTTGCGGAAGACATGGTGCCTTGATTGCCTATCCCTTTTTTTGTTGGAAAACCAAACATTTTTCCGTAATATTTTAGAAATCAGTTGTAATACCCTCCTAGAAAAAATAATTCTTGATCTTTTGGTAAGTTTTCAAGGACTCTAAATGTCATCCTATAGGAAAAATGTGCAATTCCAAAAGGACCTTTTGTTTGAGTTAGGATCTTTTACATAAATATAGGTGGTCATGTTAACATAGTGAATCATTCTTCCACATACATTTATCTATTGAACAAAGTTCCTATTCTAGTTGTTGAATTGCCTTGCATTCATTCTAATCCTACTTCTACTTTATCCTTGCTTCTTCCACCCAACTAGATTGAAAAAAGGAAATAACACATAGTAAGCTCTCTATGTCCTATTATTTCCTTGAAAATTCATCTACCACCACATTTTGTTTCCTTTTTTGTAGATAATTTCAAAGTCATAGCCTATAATCTTTTTAACCCATTTTTGTTTCTTTTCTAAATATGATCATTGTTCCAAGAAGTACTTAAGACTGTCATGATATGTTCTTACCTTGAAGTGTCTTCCTATTAGGTAAGGACGCCATTTCTTAATAGGATGTAGTATGGCCAACATTTCCTTTTCATAAATTTGTTTGAGTAATTTGTTTCCTTTAAGTTTGCAACTTTAATAGAAAAGGGGCCTTCCTTCTTGCAAGAAATTGCACCAATTCTATTGTCGGTGGCATCACATTCCTCACTAAATATTTTTGTGAAGTTATACATGGATAATATAGGAGATGCACGCATAGCCTCTTTAAGTTTTTCAAAAGCTTTAGATGCTTCTTGAATCCAAAATAATATTTTATTTTTAATAACCTTTCTATAGGTGTTGTTATTTAACCATAATTATTTACAAGCCTATGGTAGTAGCCTACCAATCCTAAGAATCCTATAATATGCTTCAAAGTTTTAGAAATTGGCCATTCCATGATATATTTAATTTTTCTAGGGTCCACTTTGAATCCTTCATGAGATAGAATATGACCAAAATATTCCACTTTTGGAACCCCAAAAGCACACTTAGAAGGCTTGGCATACAATTGGTTCTCTTCCAATAATTTTAAGACCATGTTAGCATGTTTTACAATCTCTTCCCAAGATTTTTTATAGATTAGTATATCATCAAGGAGGGGTTTAAAAATATAATTCATCAGCCTTTGAAATGTTGAAGGTGCATTTGTAAGGACAAATCGCATCACCAAAAATTCATAATGGCCTTTAAATTTTCTGAGGGCTATTTTCAAAATGTCTTCTTGCCTCATTTTCATCTGATGATATCCATAATGGAGATCGAACTTGGTAAAGATAATTGCTCCATGTAATTCATCTAATAATTCATCAATGACATGAATAGGAAACTTATCTTTAATGGTCACCTTATTGACTTCTCTATAATATGGACACATATGGCATCAACCTTCCTTTTTGTGGACCATCACAACTAGTGTCAAGAAATCACTTTGGCTAGGTTGAATGATGTTTGAGTTTAACTGTACTTAGACCATATTTTCAATGCCACTATTTTGTGCATATGGGTACTATAGGGTATGATTGCACCGAAGAGGCACATTCTACAGCCTAGTAAGAGGAGATGTGTAACTCATTCCATGCTCATCCTAGAGTTGACACATGTCCTTTTTAAAAAAGAATAAAATATTGTAAAAATTAGCATTCAAAATATATTTAAAACATTTACAACAAAATATATAAAAATACACAAATTAGATCAATTAAAATGTTTCCTCAACATTTGCACTCTAAAAAAGGGTTTGCACCTTGAGATATTTGATCCCTCTTGGCTCCTGGAAGATCCCATTTTGAGATGGATCTATGTTAGTGTTACATGGCATACTTCCTAGTTGCAAGTGAATAACATGGTCATTATCTTGAATAGGTAGAAGACATTTAGGCATATCTCCAAATACCTTGGAATGGTTGTTAATAACCCTTTGGAAATTCCTTGGAATAGAGGGCATACATGCTTGAACATCTAGTGAGCACAATTATGCAATTGTACCATGGTATCCCTTAGAATACACTCCAAAGGGACTCCTTGAAAAAATTAGAGAGTTATGCTTCAAATTTATTTGGTTTGGGAGAAGAGAAAATGAAGGTATCCCATTGGTTAAGTGGTAACATGTTTGGGATAAAATTATTTGTTTGTATCGAATCTACATAATCCAATATGGTGGTGGAGGTAGAATTGGAAATTTAGAACTCCTAGAAAGACTCAAATTTTCCTTTGGTTTCCATTATGAAACATAGCGCTAACTTGGGAAGTTTTGAAAAGAAGGAATATCCATGGTCATGGGATTTTTTTATTGTGCAAAAGGGAGAATGAAACTATTTCGCATCTATTGATTAATTGTCCTTATGCTAAACAAATATAGAGAGATGTAGAACAAATTACAAACTATGAAAATGTGTGGCATGATGGAAAGATGGAGGTAGTCTGAGGCAAAGGTTCAATAAGATAGAGATTGAATACTATAAAGCATTACCTTGCTTAATTATATGGGTAATTTCACATTTTAGAAATTTCCAAATCTTTGAGGCTAAACACAAGCCTACTTTTTCAAGTTTTTTCTGAAGTGAGATCATTGATGCTCATAAAGTAGATATTCCACATCAATGGCGTGAGTTGATCATTGACATATCCCAAGCTCACATATTCTTTGATGGAGTAAGGGAAGGTCCACAATATTTTAGCGATGGTGTAGGAAAAAAAACTTTTAGCGATGGTGGAGAAAAATGTATATTTCAAATTCTCATAATGTAGGTTTTAAAGCAAGTTCAGGGTTGACATAATAATTATGTTTAGTTTACAACCTCGTGATTCTTATTGAAATGTTTAGTGGAAAGGGGTATTAAACATATTTAGAGATTCATTGTAGTATTTAAATGGATGTTAGATAGGGTTCAAGTGTATAATTTTCAACTTGAGCTAATTGTTGCTCGATGAAAAGAGGTGGCTTCTACTTAAAAAAATATATTTTTCTCTCATATTTTTAAGGAACTAAATGATGTGGGCTCTCTTTCAAAATAAGGTCAAGTTTTGGTATTTCATGGTTGCAGTAGAAGTAAGGGATGGATTATTTGTCTCATATGCCCTTAATGTCTTAGTATGTTATCAGTCCCTTCTTTTAGGTTGGAAGGGACTTTGGGAATCGAATTGTCGTCGTTTTAATTATTCTTCATGAAAACCAAAACAAATTTTATGCATTTTCACCTACGATTATCCAAAGTTTTTAGGTTGACCATATACAATAACTTTATCTTGGCCAATCAAATTTTTTTACTTATTATTTGGCCTCATACCAAGTCTCAGCAAAATGAATTAAGCTTATTTTGTCATGTTATTGCACACATTTACCAAACTATGGTAAATTGTTATAATGCTAGCATTATTTCTCTAACATTTAATGCCACCCAAAATTATTCCCTCTTATTCTTCAATTGTTGACATGTTGGGAATGTGTTGTTGTTGCATGATCTCCATGTGGTTGTTTCATGTTGTCCATGTGTGCATGCTCTAGTGGTTGCACCGCCATCCTGAAAGGCTAAGGAAAAACAAGATATAATTCTGGAAGAAGTTATTCAAAGGCAAAGGAAAGGACATATATAATTTTGGAAGCAGTTGTTCTAGATGGATATTTCACCCCATTTTCCTCTAACTTTTTTCAATGTAACTCTGTATTCGCAAGCCCACACGGAGCAATCTAGTGAATGTGGTCATGCACGTGAGCCTCATTATTGCCCCCAACGTTTTTGTCTGGGTAACCCACCTAAAAACCATGCATGTAGAAGAGCTATATAGGTTGTATTATATTCATACAATTTTACATGCATTGAGAGCAATTTCTATACAAAAGTTCTTATGAAGGAGCAAAAAAAATATGGTGGCAGAATCAAGCAAAGCAATCTTACGGAAAAATAATTGCAGATCAGGCATATGATTCATCAGAATCTTGTTTGGCGAGAAGGGTATGATTCTTAGTATCCTTAGAATGCGATGAACAAGGTGACTCTTAAACCTGTGAGACCAAATGAATGACAACAATAGTTATATTTATCTGATTCATTGTTTTACCTTGTTTATTGAAAGAGACAGAAGTCTATATTTTATCTTGGTATCCTTCATATTTGGTCATATCTTCCAATCTCAAGGAAGTTTTAGATGTCTTAGGATCTTATATATCTCCAACTTTTATCGAAAAGTGTCAGTGGCGATATGAACCACAAAGGTCGCTTTTTGACCACTCAATATATCGGTATGGACCCATTATATATGATATTTTTTCATTTAGGTAATGAGAGGAATCCATGATAGTTGTCCCTGCTTCTCACTAATAGCAGGCTTGCTTGCTTACTGCTTTAATTTTTGGTCATGAGGTCTCGAAACCGCTCACCTCAAATCCATTTTAAAGCAATTTACAGCCACTTCAAACCCCTTAAGCATGAAGGAAGCAACATTTTCAAATTGAGAGAAACAAATTTGTTGATGATGTATCTCAAAAAGTTGTTAATGCATAACATGTTATTAATTTTGAAAAATGTATATATCAACAAGCTTTAGTTCCTCTTGGAAATTAATTATTGGAACTTTATGATAATGAAAAAATCAAAAAAAAATTAACAACAATAACTTTCAGGCATGAACAATAATTGTAACATTCTGCAGAAATATAGTAAGCAATCATAATCTTACTTATCTATGATAGAATTGTTCAATAGTTTCTAATGGATATCAATGCATGTGGACAGCACGAACATGACAATGCCATACTAATTCGGTGAGCATGTAACTTTGAGGCCAAGTAGAACCCTAAGACCCACGCATCATTGTGATAGCCAAAGGGGGAGCTTATACTAGTGGTGATAAAGGCCCTTCTAGATTAGGAAGTTGGAATACATGATCGTTATTGACCTATTGAGCAATGGCCTCCACAAACGACCCAACGAAACCACGTTACTCTGTAAAACAAACAAAAATACATGCACTCGCTCAACTTTTGTAAGGTGGCATGCTTCTTCCCATTGCATGCTTTGAACGTTTCAACCAATGCATGGCATCAACATGGCAATTTAGAATGGACTTGAAGTGGAAGGGATCAGGCTACATGCATATTGCAAATGGTTGGGACACCTGGACACTTGGATTGTTAATTTGGCTATGTATTAAATAAATAAATTGTTAATTTTCTGAATTTGTGTAAAAAATTGTATGAACCACCCAACGATGGATACTAATAAAACTCCACATCTGACTAGATTCCCTAATCAGGGTCAGTAGAAGTCGACTAGATCACCTAGTAGGCAATCTCAACCACACTAGGTGGTTGGTGACCAGAGGATCATAGGACCTTTGGAATCCAATGGAACCTAAAGCCATATTGGTTTACCAAAATATCAATATGTTTGTGGGGGTAAAGACACGCCAGCTATTATATACAACTGTGTTGTGCTCATCCATGCTACATTGATCTCTTCAATAATATGACCTTAAACTTTAAATCCATGCCACTCTCAACTTACTTTCTTTCCTTTATGTTGAGAGAACGTATCATTTTCAATCATCCCTTATCAAGTGATGCTTGGAATATTAGCTATAACATGTTCTTCCATGTGCATTTCCCATTATTGTTTATTTTTAATGAAACAAGAGTGAAAAATAAAAATGTAGCAAACTAATGGAACCAGATGTTACTTTGTAATTTTTTTGTTCATTTGAAATTAACATGCACCTTTGTAGGGAGAAACACAACCCTTCTAACCATATAGTCATCGTTACCATGTTCGATATCTTTTCTCAAACAATAAAACTCCGTTTTGATATTCAATTAAGCGCACATCGACTTACACCATCTTCCTATCCTTGTACTCAGCAAATGGTAAGTGTTTAGCGAGACATTCCTTTTAAATTTTAAATGTCGATTTATGTTTAAAGAATTAAGAAGAAAACTTAGTTTCGAAATACTTATATGTGTTGAATGTACACCAGAGATATTTTCCAAAGTTGGTTCATTGGTTTTGATGATCTCATTATCTCGTGCAAAATTTAATTGTCTTATTCTTACGTAAATTTATTCCATTTATTAAAGAGAAAACAACTACATTTAAACTTAGATTTTTATTATTATTAATATGCAATTAACATAGTAAACAATAAAGTGTGATCATTAACATAGTAAAACATAACACAGACTAGCACATAAAATAAGTTTTACACATGCATAATATATTTCCCTTTAATATTTTTTTTCAACTCAAATAGCACATAATCAGAAAAATAATTTTACACATGCAAAATGTTTAAGGCTATGTTTCATGTAATATTTTTTCCCTTTAATATTTATGTTTCCACTCAAATAGCACATTGTTCGGGTTCACAGGGTACTCCCAAAAGATCGAACACCAAGAGCAGCCACTCACACAAACAGATCACAGATCAATACACCAATGTTTGTCACATGGTTAAAACCCTTGACAAGGAAAAATTCCACGGCCCCAGCCAAATAGCTACTTGGAGCAATTCATTATGCAAAAGAAATAAATTTACATGAGCTTCTCATAATCGATCAACTAGCCAATGACCCTCCATGCTCTTTAAATAAAGATCATGGACCAATCGGGTGTTAAGTCACGGATCAATGGTAGGTATGATCTAAGAGAAGTTGAACCGTCAGATCACTTTATGTCTAGAACATATTGTGACCGTCAGATTAGAATATTTACAAATGCATACTAAAGAAACACACTTTACCTAACGGATATATTACACAAGTTGATCTTAACTAACTCCTAAGTGTCTAAATATCCTAACATCCCCCCTTAAGAACAACTTGGGATAGGATTGAAGGATTTACAAAAGTGACACTATTATGAGAAAGAAGGAGGCATTAGAGCCTATCCTCCCCTTAAGGACACATTCCTGAACTCCTAACATAGATCGAATTTTAGAAAAAAACGCTTATGTAAGAGACTTGGTGAAGATGTCTGCAACTTGATCATTTGTAGGGCAATAGAGCATTTCAAGAACACGGTCATGAACAAGATTTCTGATGAAGTGCATGTGTAGCTCAATGTGTTTGTTGCATTGATGTAGAACTGGATCTTTGGAAAGCTTGATGGCACTTTGATTGTTGCACCAAAGTGTAGCAAGCTGTTGCTGCTCGAATCCAAACTCTGAAAGGATCTGTCGAAGCCATAAAGCTTCCTGACTAGCATTAACTGTGGCTCAATATTCTACTTCTGCTAAAGAAAGAGCAAGTGCTTGTTGTTTCTTACAAGCCCAAGTGATAGGTCCAGACCCCAGACTGAAAACATAACCTGCAGTAGACTTTCGGTCATTAGGATCACCGACCCAATCTGAATCAGTGAAATGAACCAACAAAGCTTTCCCTCCTGTACTGAAATGAATCCCAAATTGAATTGTACCTTGAATATATCGAAGTTTTCTTTTTGCTGCTTTCCAGTGACTTTCATGAGGTGTTTGCATATAACGGGAGACATAACCAACGACAAAGGAAAGGTCAGGACGGGAATGAGTCAAGTATAAAATACTACCAACAAGCTGACGATACAAGGTGGCATCTACTTCAGGGGAAGTACAGGTGGCAGAAAGTTTGACTTCGAACTGGAAGGGAGAGGGGGATGGTTTACAATATTCCATGTGAAAGCGATGAAGAAGGTCACAAGCATACTTATACTGGGAAAGAAAGATTCCTTCTTTAGTTTGTAAGACTTGAAGACCAATAAAATACTACAAATGTCCCAAGTCTAACATTTCAAAATTTTTCTTAAGACTGGATTTTACATGGGTTAAAAGTTTAGGGTCACTACCAGTAAGAATAAGATCATCAACATAAGTATGGTGAGATGGTTTCCTACTTTCTTGGTATAGACATTGGGGTCAGAATGGCATCTAGAAAAACCTGTGTCAAGGAGAAAGCTATGCATTTTGGCATACCAAGCTCTAGGAGCTTGCTTAAGGCCATATAAGGATTTCTTAAGGCGACAGACAAGGCTAGAGTTATTCTAAACATATCCAGGAGGTTGTTCCATGTAAATTTCCTCCTGTAAATCACCATGTAAGAAGGAAGACTTGACATCCATTTGATGGACTTCCCAGTTATGTAAGGCTGCAAGGGAAAGAACAAAGCAGATGGAGTTCATTTTTACGACAGGAACAAAGGTTTCATTGTAGTCAATCCCTTCAACTTGGGAAAAAAAATTGGCAACTAACCTTGCCTTAAGTCTTTCAACACTTCCATCTGATGCATACTTAGTTCTGTAGATCCATTTACATCTAACAAGTCTTCTTCCTTTTGGAAGAGGAACAAGATCCCAAGTATCGTTCGCCATCAAGGAACGATATTCTTCATCCATAGCTGTATCCCAATCTAGATTTCCTGAAGCTTCTACAAAATTTTATGGATCATGATTCTCGAAAACTTCAGCCAAAAGAGAAGAGGCTCGTTGAAACTAAGAACATGTTCAACGTTGATCTCTAGGATCACCGGCAAGATCACCAGTTGCTTCACATGTTGATCGAACCCATCGAGGAAGCATTAGTGCTAGTGCAACTAGAGGAACATGAGCAAGTGGAGGTGGATTTTCATCCTAACTGTCATCATCAGAAAATAGAGTTGGAAACCTGTTAAGGAATTTGGAAGGAGAAGAAGGCACATTCACCAAATCAGGCTCGCAGGCCAAAGATGGCACACCCACCAAGTTAGGCTCACGGGCCAAGGGATTTTCATCAAATTTAACATCTCTTCTAATGATTATATCATGAGAATGTGGCTAAAGAATTCTGTAACCTTTTACATCTTCAGAATATCCAACAAATATGCACTTTTCACTTTTAGGTTGCAATGCTTTCCATTTTTCACCCAGAATGTGAGCCCATGCTTCACAACCAAACACACGGAAGTGACTTACATCTGGTTTAATTTTACTCCATGCTTATTCCGGTGTTATACCTTGTAAAACTTTAGCGGGTTTACGATTAACTATGTAATTTACATAATTTATGGCCTCAGCCCAATATTGAAGACTTAGTCCCTTAGATTGGATCATACGATTAGCCATTTCTTTTAAAGTGCGATTCTTTCATTCAGCTACACCATTTTGTTGTGGTGTATATGGAACAGTGTGTTGTTGTTGGATTCCTTGTTCAGTTCAAAAAATAGTGAAATTTTTGTTAACATATTCTCCTCCATTGTCATATCTTAACTTAATAATTTGATGACCATATTGTTTTTCAACAAGAGCCTTGTAGGCCAAGAACATGTTAAATACTTCGCTCTTAAGTTTTAGGAAGTAAAACCAAGTGTGTCTGGAGTAGTCATCAATGAAAGTTAAGAAATATTTGAAACTAGAAAAGGAAGCAGATGGAAGAGGGCCACACAAGTCACTATGCACAAGCTCCAAGGAAACTGAGGCATGCCAAGAGGCACATTTGTCAAAACTGTCTCGATGATGTTTTTCGAGTACACAACCGGAACAAACACCATCCTTGTAAGATAACATCGGAAGACCAGTCATCATATTTTCTTTACATAGTTGTTGCAATGAGCGATAATTTAAGTGATCAAATCGCTCATGCCAAAGTTTGCTCAAGTTATCACTATGACCAACAAAAACTGAAGGAAAATGTGATGACCCAAAGTTGTTAAATTTGTACAACCTGGTAATATCATCAATAGTTCCAGTATCAAGGACATTTTGAGTACTTTTAAAATTCCTGATTACAACTTGGTGAGGTGTAAACGTCACAGTTTTACCTTCACTCGAATGAGTAATTTGATAGACTGATAACAAATTGCAGGAAATTTTTGGAACACATAGTACATCACTGAAATGACCATTTTCTACTAGAACTGTTCCATATCCTACAACACTTAGAGATTATCATCACCAAGAAATATTTGTTTGGTGTTACATTCATGCACAGTAGAAAAGATGGCTTGATCCTTAGCCATATGATAAGATGCTCCAGAATCAATGAGCCATTCATTTGAAGTAGAAGAAGAAGATGCAATATAAGAGTAACCGGAAGCACAAAGTGCATGTCCATGAGAGGTAGATTCTGACGACAAATCTAGGCGGATGTGGTGCTTCTTCATTGTTGTTTCCAAGGCTACCATCTTCTTGAAACACTTAGATTCATCATGATTATCTTTCCCACAAAAATTGCAATGACGCTCATCCTTATTTCCTTTGGGCTTGGATCCTTTGTCATTTTTTAAAGAAGGGGCTAACTAAGAGGGTTTGGGACCCTTGTTTGGCTTATTATTGCAAAAATTTTGTTTCTTGGGAGGCTTGGACTTTTCTTTCTATTGGGACAATAAGGTTTTCCCAGATGTATCTGCATTGTTAATTATTCCAAGATGAATGAGCTTATCTTGCTCTCTGCTCTCTAATTAAGCAATCACAAAAGGATTCAAGACTAGGCTCTTGATAGCTAACTACAGGCAAGGATTCTTTCATAGAGTAAAATGTAGATACAAAAATATAATATGCAGGTCCAAGTTTGGAAAGAATATGATAAATACATTTTTTATCTTCTTTATTAATCTTACATTCTTCACATAAGAGTCTAAGAGTTTTATACTTAGATAAATAGTCTTGAATGCATGAAAAATCACTTGGATTCAAAGAAATCAACTCATTCTCAAGTTGATGACCTCAAATTTCATTGTGTTTACCAAATACAGATTCCAACTTTTTCCAAGATTTATCAGGTTCATCAATTCCACATATATGTGGAATCGCAAATCAGTAGAGATTGACATCCCAATCAATCCACAAGCTTCATCACATCTATTTTCCCATTTTATTTTCTTATCATCATTAGTGGGTTATGTTTCTTTCCCTGAGGTAATTCTGAAAAGTCCCCTACTTCTTATAACATCCTCCATACGAGATTTTCATGAGAAATTGTTAGAACTGGTAAGTATAATACACGTATAATATCACAAGGGGTGGCCATACTTGAAAATAATGGCTGAAAGAACAAAAACTAACTGCCTGCAAAGATCTTGAAAAATTAGACTGTTTTTAAAAAAACGGCACTAAAAATTGATTATGAATGATGAAGTTATGCTTAATCAAAGAAAATGTTGAAGATGTCCCCAATAGTGATGTGGCAGACATTAACTTGACCAACTAAAAAATAGAACCCCCCTCTTCCCAACATCAACCTTTGACAATCATTTTACAATAAAGTTGTTTTTAAGTGAATCACTTTTGTAGAATAAGTGATGTTCACTTTTACAATAATGTTACTTTAAATAGTGTGGCAATAAATTAAAAGACTTAAGTGACTCACTTTTTATTTTATTTTATTTAAGCGAGATGCACTTTTACAATAAAGTCACTTGAAAATAGAAATCGCATGCACTAAAAAGTAGTTTATTAAGACTTGAACTCAAGACCTATTAAGGAATAAAGCAACTTTGGACCAAGTGAGCTAAGTTTAAAAGGTACGTAAAAGAATGGAAGGAGGAAGGGGAATTTTTTTCACTATTCTCTCTTGTTCTTTGTGCTTGCCTTTTTTTCCTACAAATCACCAAAAAAAAATGAAAAACAAAAACAAAAAAAAAACTTTTCCACACTATGGGGTTAGATCTTTGTTAGCTTACTCATAAAGTCTATGTTTTCAAGTGTTCTCGTTGTTTCTAAATTGTTGTGATCACAGAAGGTGCACGGAAAAGGGCATACATAACCAAGAAGACAAGAAGAAAAAAATTCCCCTTGTTGTTTCTAATTCGTCGTGATCACGCAAGGTGAACGGCAAAGAGCATATGCAGCCAAGGAAGGCAATAGTTCAAGACTCAAATGGAAACAGTTTTTGGATCAAATAGAAACAGTTTTCGATGAAACAAAAATTATTTTCCAATGGAAACGGTGCTCCGGATGCAATGGAATAGCTCCCATAGGACAAAAATGCACAGAAACTCTAGAACCAGAAACCCTTTCAAAGTTTCAGCAACACCGGTTCTAGATCTTGATCACAAATGGAAGTGGCTCTTCATAAACGCTCTGATACCATGTTTTGGTTCACAGGGTACTCCAAAAAGACCAAACACCAAGAGCAGCTACTCACAAAAATATATCACATATCAATACACCATTGTTTGTCACGTGGTTAAAACCCTTGAGAGGGAAACAGTCCACAGTCCGAGCCAAATAGATACTTGGAGCAATTTATTATGAAAAAGAAAGAAAGTTACATGAGCTTCTCATAATCGATCAACTATCCAAGGACCCTCCATGCTCTTTAAATAGAGATCATGGACCAATCTGGTGTTAAACCACAGATCAATGGTAAATATGATCTAAGAGAAGTTGAACCATCGGATCATTTAATGTCTTGAACATATTGTGACCATCGAATTAGAATATTTACAAATGCATACTAAAGAAACACACTTTACCTAACAGATATATTACACAAGTTGATCTTAACTAACTCCTAAGTGTCTAAATATCCTAACACCCCCCCTTAAGAACAACTTGGGATAGGATTGAAGGATTTACAAAAGTGACACTATTAGGAGAAGGAAGGAGGCATTAGAGCATATCCCCCCTTAAGGACACATTCCTAAACTCCTACATAGATCGAAGTTCAGAAAACTTTGCTTCTGTAAGAGACTTGGTGAAGATGTCTACAACTTGATCATCTGTAGGGCAATAGAGCATTTCAAGAACACGATCATGAATAAGATTTCTAATGAAGTGCATGTGTAACTCAATGTGTTTGCTGCATTGATGTAGAACTAGATCTTTGGCAAGCTTGATGGCACTTTGATTGTCACATCAAAGTGTAGTAGGCTACTGCTACTTGAATCTAAACTCTGAAAGGATCTGTCAAAGCCATAAAGCTTTCTGATTGGCATTAACTACGACTCGATGTTCTGCTTCTACAGAAGAAAGAGCAAGTGCTTGTTGTTTCTTACAAGCCCAAGTGACAGGTCCAGATCCTAGACTAAAAACATAACCTACAGTAGACTTTCGATCATCAAGATGTCGGCCCAATCTGAATCAGTGAAACCAACCAACAAAGGTTTCCCTCATGTGCTGTAATGAATCTCAAACTGAATTGTACCTCGAATATATCAAAGTATTCTTTCTGCTACTTTCAAGTGACTTTCATGAGGTGTTTTCATATAATGGGAAACACGACCAATGGCAAAGGAAAGGTCAGGACAGGAATGAGTCAATTATAAGAGACTACCAACAAGATGACGATACAAGGTGGGATCTACTTCAGGGGAAGTACAAGTGGCAGAAAGTTTGACTACATACTGGAAGGGAGAGGGGGCTGGTTTACAATATTCCATGTGAAAGCAATGAAGAAGGTCACAAGCATACTTAGACTGGGAAATAAAGATTCCTTCTTTTGTTTGCAATACTTGGAGACCAGGAAAATAATGCAAATGTTCTAAGTCTGACATTTCAAAAAAATTCTTAAGACTGGATTTCACATGGGTTAAAAGTTTAAGGTCACTACCAGTAAGGATAAGATTATCAACATAAAGAACAAGTATGACGAGATCGTTTCCTACTTTCTTGGTATAGAAATTGGGGTCAGAATGGCATCTAGAAAAACCAGTGTCAAGGAGAAATCTATCCATTTTGGCATACCAAGCTCTAGGAGCTTGCTTAAGGCCATATAAGGATTTCTTAAGGCGACAGACAAGGCTAGAGTTATTCTGAACATATCTAAGAGGTTGTTCCATGTAAATTTCCTCTTGTAATTCACCATGTAAGAAGGTAGACTTGACATCCATTTGATGGACTTCCCAATTATGTAAGGCTGCAAGGGAAAGAACAAGGCGGATGGAGTTCATTTTTGCGACAAGAGCAAAGGTTTCATTGTAGTCAATACCTTCAACTTGGGAAAAACCTTTGGCATCTAAACTTGCCTTAATTATTTTAACACTTCCATCTTATGCATACTTAGTTCTGTAGATCCATTTACATATGACAAGTTTTCTTCCTTTTGGAAGAGGAACAAGATCCCAAGTATCGTTCGCCATCAAAGAATGATATTCTTCATCCATATTGTATCCCAATCTGGATTTCCTGAAGCTTCTGCAAAAGTTTCTAGATCATGATTCTTGGAAACTTGAGCCAAAAGAGAAGAGGCTCACTGAAACTCAAAACGTGTTCAACGTTGATCTCTAGGATCACCGGCAAGATCACCAGCTGCTTCACATGTCGACCAGACCCATCGAGAAAGCATTGGTACTGGTACAACTAGAGGAACATGAGTAAGCGGAGGTGGATTTTCATCCTCGTTGTCATCATTATAAACTGGAGTTGGAAACCTGTCAAAGAAGTTGGAAGGAGAAGAAGGCACATTCACCGAATCAAGCTCGCAGGGCAAAGATGGCACACCCGTCAAGTTAGGCTCACAGGCCAAAATATTTTCATCAAATTTAACATCTCTTCTAACAATTATATCATGAGAATGTGGCTGAAGAAGTCTATAACCTTTTACATCTTCAGAATATTCAAAAAATATGCACTTTTCACTTTTAGGCTGCAATGCTTTACGTTTTCATCTAGAATGTGAGCCCATGCTTCACAGCCAAACACACAGAAGTGACTTACATCTGGTTTAATTTTACTCCATGCTTCTTCTGGTGTTATACCTTGTAAAACTTTAGTGGGTGTGCGATTAACTATGTAATTTGTACAATTTATGGCCTCTACCCAATATTGAAGACTTAGTTCCTTAGATTGGATCAAACAATTAGCCATTTCTTTTAAAGTGCAGTTCTTCCATTCAGCTACACCATTTTGTTGTGGTGTATATGGAACAATGTGTTGTTGTTGGATTCCTTGTTCAGTGCAGAAATTAGTGAACTTTTTGTTAACATATTCTCCTCCATTGTCAGATCTTAACTTAATAATTTGATGACCAAATTGTTTTTCAACAAGAGCCTTATAGGCCAAGAACATGTTAAATACTTCGCTCTTGAGTTTTAGAAAGTAAACCCAAGTGTCTCTAAAGTAGTCATCAATGAAAGTTAAGAAATATTTGAAACTAGAAAAGGAAGCAGATGGAAGAGGGCCACACAAGTCACTATGCACAAACTCCAAGGGAACCAAGGCGTGCCAAGAGGCACGTTTGTCAAAACTGTCCCGACGATGTTTTTCCAGTACACAACCGGAACAAACACCATCCTTGAAAGATAACATCGGAAGACCTGTCACCATATTTTCTTTACATAGTTGTTGCAATGAGTGATAATTTAAGTGACCAAATCGCTCATGCCAAAGTTTGCTCAAGTTATCACTATGAGCAACAAAACCTGAATGAAAAGGTGATGACCCAAAGTTGTTAAATTTGTACAACCTAGTAATATCATCAATAGTTCCAGTAGCAAGGACATTTTGAGGATTTTTAAAATCCTTGATTACAACTTGGTGAGGTGTAAATGTCACAGTTTTACCTTCACCCTAATGAGTAATTTGATAGACTGATAACAAATTGCAGGAAATTTTTGGAACACATAGTACATCACTGAAATGACCATTTTCTACTGGACCTGTTCCAGATCCTATAACACTTTGATATCTATTATCAACAACAAATATTTGTTTGGTGTTACATTCATGCATAGTAAAAAAGATGGCTTGATCCTTAGCCATATGATAATATGCTCCAGAATCAATGAGCCATTCATTTGAAGTAGAAGAAGAAGATGCAGTATAAGAGTAACCAGAAGCACAAAGTACATGTCCATGAGAGGTAGATTCTGACGATGAATCTAAGCTAATGTGGTGCTTCTTCATGGTTGCTTCCAAGGATGCCATCTTCTTGAAACACTTAGATTCATCATGATTATCTTTCCCCCAAAAATTGCAATGATGCTCATTCTTCTTTCCTTTGGGCTTGGATTCTTTGTCATTTTTTAAAGAAGGGGCTGACTAAGAGGGTCTGGGGCACTTGTTTGGTTTATTATTGCGAAAATTTTGTTTCTTGGGAGGCTTGGACTTTTATTTCTATTGGGACAATAAGGCTTTCCCAGATGTATCTGTATTGTTAATTATTCCAAGATGAATGAGATTATCTTTCTCTCTAATTAAGGAATCACAAAAGGATTCAAGACTAGGCTCTTGATAGCTAGATGCAATCAAGGATTCTTTCATGGAGTAAAATGTAGATACAAAAACAAAATATGCAGGTCCAAGTTTGGAAAGAATATGAGAAATAAATTGTTTGTCTTCTTTCTTAATCTTTCATTTTTTACATAAGAGTCTAAGAGTTTTATACTTAGATAAATAGTCTTGAATGCATGAAAAATCACTTGGATTCAAAGAAATCAACTCATTCTCAAGTTGATGACCTTGAATTTCATTGTGTTTACCAAACACAGATTCCAAGTTTTCCCAAGCTTTATCAGGTTCATCAATTTCTGATATGTGGAATCGCAAATCAGTAGAGATTGACATCCCAATCCATCCACAAGCTTCATCACGTCTATTTGCCCATTTTATTTTCTTATCATCATCAGTGGGTTATGTTTCTTTCCTTGAGGTAATTCTGAAAAGTCCCCTACTTCTTAAAACATCCTCCATACGATATTTTCATGATAAATTGTTAGAACTGATAAGTATAATACACATATAATATCACAAGGGGTGGGCATACTTTAAAATAATGGCTGAAAGAATAGAAACTAACTACCTGGATGCAAAGAACTCGAAAAATTAGGCTATTTTTAAAAAAACGACACTAAAAACTGATTCTGAATGATGAAGTTATGCTTGATCAAAGAAAATGTTGAAGATGTCCCCAATAGTGATGTGGCAGATATTAACTTAACCAACCAAAAAAAAGAACCCCCCTCTTCCCAATATCAACCTTTGACAATCACTTTACAATAAATTTGTTTTTAAGTGAATCACTTTTGTAGAATAAGTGATGTTCACTTTTACAATAGTGTTACTTTAAATATTGCGGCAATAAATTAAAAGACTTAAGTGACTCACTTTTTATTTTATTTTATTTAAGTGAGATGCACTTTTACAATAAAGTAACTTGAAAATAGAAATTGCATGCACTAAAAAGTAGCTTAATAAGACTTGAACTCAAGACGTATTAAGGAATAAAGCAACTTTGGACCAAGTGAGCTAACTTTAAAAGGTACGTAAAAGAATGGGAGAAAGGGGGATTTTTTTTTCCCTTCTCTCTTATTCTCTGTGCTTGCCTTTTTTTCCTGCAAATCACCCAGAAAAGATGAAAAACAAAAACAAAACAAAAATTTCAACACTATGGGGTTAGATCTTGGTTAGCTTACCTAGAAAGTCTATGTTTTCAAGTTTTCTCGTTGTTTCTGATTCGTCGTGATTGCACGAGGTGCACGAAAAAGAGCATGCGTAGCCAAGAAGACAAGAAAAAACTTTTCCTTTGTTATTTTTAATTCACCACGATCGTGCAAGGTGCATGGCAAAGAGCATATGCAGCCAGGGAAAGCAACAGTCCGAGACTCAAACGGAAACAATTTCTGGATCAAACAGAAACAATTTTTGATGAAACAAAAACTATTTTCCCATGGAAATGGTGATCTATACACAATGGAATAGCTCCTATAGGACACAAATGTGCAGAAACTATAGAACCAGAAACCCTTTCAAAGTTTCAACAACACTGGTTCCAGATCTTGATCACAAATGGAAGCGGCTCTTCATAAACGCTTTGATACCATGTTCATGTTCATAGGGTACTCCCAAAAGACCGAACACCAAGAGCAGCCACTCACACAAATAGACCACAGATCAATACACCAATGTTTGTCACGTGGATAAAACCCTCGAGAGGGAAACAGTCCACGGCCCCAGCCAAATAGCTACTTGGAGCAATTTATTATGCAAAAGAAAGAAAGTTACATGAATTTCTCATAATCGATCAACTAACCAAGGACCCTCCACGCTCTTTAAATAGAGATGATGGACCAATCGGGTGTTATTCCATGGATCAATGGTAGGTATGATCTAAGGGAAGTTGAATCGTCAGATCACTTTATGTCTAGAACATATCTTGACCGTCGGATTAGAATATTTACAAATGCATACTAAAGAAACACACTTTACCTAACGAATATATTACACAAGTTGATCTTAACTAGCTCCTAAGTGTCTAAATATCCTAACACACATAATCTATTTATCTCCATTGTTAGCTTTATTTTCTACTAAAAAAAACACATAATCTATTTATCTATGTTTCCAATCAAATAGCACATAATCTATTTATCTTTGTTGTTGGTTTTACATGCCCAATGGTGAATAGAAAATAATTTGATCTATTTTAATATGTTAAGCTATTACATATGGAATTAGTTGGTTCAATGGGATTTCAAAGTTTAACCATTCTTGTTTTGGTTGAGCTCTTATATAACATTTCAATTATTTAGAGTTTTTAACTTACGTAATGTCAGTGGCACTGGAAAGTATATTGGAGTTGTGTCCCTTGATATGTTATCCTAGTAGTGGTTGTTATCATTTTAGGCTAAGTAAGGAATTGGTTTTTTCACTAAGAATTTAAAGTGTATCATGTTGAGTAGTGTTAAGTTTTCTATGTTGTCATATCTTAGGTCCTAACATGATTAGAATTTAATATATTTTCATAATAAAAACATAAATGGGATCACTGAAAGAAACACAATCACACTGATACACAACAATTTATCATGGGAAAACCCTAAAGGGAAAATAGCATCAAAACTTCCTCAATATAGATTACCAGTATGCAATGACCAAAGAACAAGGTCTCATCAAGTGAGAGACCAAACCCCATGCATAAAATCCAATACAACAAAAACACCGGTACTCATCCTTCTCTTTCTCTCTCTTGCGCAATATAAGTGTGAGTGAGTGTGTACAAATGAGGGAGGGTGCCTCCCTATTTATACTAGTTTCCCAACTAAAATTTTACCTTACTAGGCCGACCTACCTAACTTGTAGGGTTTACCTACCTAGGTACATTTCACAATAATAATTATAATCATATTTTCTAGGTGTTATTGACCCAACTTACAATTGAGGGATTACCTCATGGTATTTACATGACCTTTTACATCGGTAACATCTCACGAAGGAGGAATAATAATAATGCAAAGTACACGTAGAATATTCTTAAAATTTACATTATTTCAACACTCCCCCCTTAATAAGAAAGATATTCTACTAATAGCAACAACAACTAGTGTGGCTCGACACAACATCATCGGAAGGAGAGAGGAGGCATCATCAACATCATCTTTTGGAACATTGTCGGGTACATCTATAGATCATCAAAAGTTTTCAAACAACGTCATTATATTCAGCACGAAGTACAAAGATGAAGTATTATCATCAACATATTTAGTACATAGTTGAAGTGTCATCATCAACATCTTCAATACAGAGCTGAAGTATCATCATCAACATCTTTAGTACATAGTTGAAGTATCATCATCTACATCATGGAACTGGGCATCATCATCTGCAACATGGAACTGGAACATCAGTAGCAGCATGGAGTTAGAGCATCATCATTTGTTCGAACATCATCATATGCACCATGGAATTGAAACATCATCAGTAGCATGGAGCTGGAGCATCATCATATGCAGTATGGAACTAGAGAATCATTTGCAGCATGGAGCTGGAGCATCATCATCATCTGTTGGAACATCATCATATGCAGAATGGAACTAGATCATCATCTGCATAAAATTTATACATCACTAGCATCAACAGCACAAGGTTGGCTCATCAACATGAAGCTAGAATAACAATGACGACGACAACACAAGGCTGGATCATCAGCATAAATTTGGAATAACGTCATCTATGGAAAGTATAACAACAACGAACATGATCCTTCCTTTTGGAATTACGGGATCGTGGACAACACATATGTGGTACTCAAACGATCCTTCCTTTCAGAATTTTGGGATCAAGTATTTACGAAGCTACCAACGACAATCGCAATTAATAGATATATAAACATGACGATCCTTCCTTTCAAAATTATAGGATCAAATCCACTACTGACATCCTAGATGGTCCTTCCTTTTGAAATTATGGGATCAAGTCCTCTACTAACATTTTGGGCGATCCTTTCTTTTAGAATTACGGGATCAAGTCCACTTACTAACATTCTAAATGATCCTTCCTTTTGTAATTACGGGATCAAGTCCATTACTCATCAGTATTTAAGATGATCCTTCCTTTCGGAATTACGAGATCAAATCTAAGGATGATTAGTCCTTCCACATCAACATTTAAGATGATCCTTCCTTTCAGTATTAAGGGATCAAGTCTAAGGATGGTTAGTCCTAACTTCAACATCTTGGATGATCCTTCCTTTCAAAATTACGGGATCCGGTCCAACAAGATCAAAATGTAAGACAATCCTTGCTTTCAGAATTACGGGATCCAGTCCAACAAGATCAACATGTAAGACAATCCTTACTTTTGGAATTACGGGATAAAGTCTAAGGATGATCAATCCTAACATCAACATATTTGGACAATCCTTCATTTTAGAATTACAAAATCAAGTTTAACGATGGTTAGTCCTAACTTCAACATCTTGGACGATCCTTTCTTTCGGAATTAAGGGATCAAGTCCAACAAGATCAACATTTAATATGATCCTTCCTTTCGGAATTACGAGATCAATTCTAAGGATGAGCAATCCAAACATCAACATCTTGGATGATCCTTCCTTTCAAAATTACAAGATCAAGTCGAACAAGATCAAAATTTAAGATGATCCTTCCTTTCGAAATTACGGGATCAAGCCTAAGGATGATTGATCCCAACTGAGCTACATGTTGTGATCAGGATTCCATAGTATCAATACTACTCCCCCTTTCGAGGGATATCCTTACACACAACACCAAGCTTGTCTTAGAAGTGTTCAAACTTCACACAAGACAGAGGCTTAGTCAACACATCTGCAACCTGCTCATGTGTGCTCACATATTGGTGCTTTATAGCTCCCTTCTGCACCATGTCACGAATGTAGAAGTACCAGATTTCTATGTGCTTTGATTTATCATGGAACACTAGGTTCTCTATCATCTTAATGCAGCTTTATATATCACATAGAATCACGGTATCATCCATCTCTAGATCTAATAGATATGATAACAAATTTTGAATCCCTATGGATTCACAACTAGCATAACAAGCTACAATATATTCTGCTTCTGGAGTGTTGAGAGAAACATTGGATTGCTTCCTGCTTAGCCATGAGATCATGGTTGACCCAGACTAAAACATCCTCCTGAAGTGCTCTTTCTATCTGAGACACTTCCTTCCCAATCTGAATCTGTATAACGATACAGTCTAAAGTCATAATATCTAATATAAATGAGACCATATTTTATCGTACCTTTTAGGTACATTATAACATGCTTTGCAGCTACCAAGTGAACATGCCTGGGTTCAACCAGATACTGAATCAAAGTGTTCATAGCAAAGCATATATATGGTTGGGTATTCGTCGGATACATCAGTGAAACAATGATATGTCTGTATAGTGTCACATCCACTAATTATGATGAATCATCAACCAACAACTTCAAGTGTGTATCCATGGGTGTGGTCATCGCTTTACATTCCAACATGCCAAACATTTTTCAGGATTTTCACTACATACTTCCCTTGCTTAAGAAAGATTCCTTCTGGGAACTTCCATATTTGAAGGCCTAGAAAATAATGCATCAAGCCAAGGTATTTCATCTCGAATTCTATAGTGAGTGTCTTCTTTGTTGATGTATATGTAACTTCGGAATGTATTCACTTGTATTTCTTATGTATTGTAACCTGATGTTTATTCCGAGATGTATTTGTAATATACTTGATTCATGTCATGTCTTGATGTTCCTATCGAGAGGTTCTATAATATAAACAAGTCATGTCAAGTTATTGTGGGTAACCCTCCTATTGATCAAGAGTTAAAGTCCCCGCAGTTCTGGGGCACTAGGGTTATTAGACTCTCCTAGATAAGTCGGCCCTAGTAGGGTTTAGTCATGTCGGGAATTAGTATAAATAGAGAGCTAGCCTCTCTATTTAGAACACACTCACTCACACTTAGTTGTAGCACATAGCTGAGGAAGAAGAAGACACTGGGGCTAGGAAGAAAGAGGTTACTATTGTCGGGAGATCATCTTACTGTTTTGGGGTCTTACTTTTGGTGTTGATTCTATCTCTGAGGAAGTTAAGGGGTTTTCTCCATTTAGGGTTTCCCCGAGGAAAAACACTGTGTTCATTGTCTCTTATGTTTGATTGTTGTACTTATTATTCTCTCAGTTAAAGATCCTAACATAATGCTAGCTTGAATGATAAAATCTAACATGGTATCAGAGCTAACTTGAGAAGAAGACACTGTGCAGCTGCAAGAACTAGGGATTCCTATTTTGTGGATCTCTCTCCATATATTTTCAGCAAAATAAGGTTGGAATAACTCTCATCCCTAGGGCACATCTTTCTGTCGAAGCAGAATCCAATTCTGAGGTTTTTGAGTTTTGGACCCGACACTATTGCCGAAAATTAGGGCTTTCCACAGAAGTGGTATTTTTTAGTGAGCCCAGGCCTGGATTGATCTCCTCCTCAAAAGTGAAGTTAGGGATCAAGATCAAAGCATTTGGTTGGACAGAACTCCGAAAAATAAAAACCCTAATCTGCTCCTGAACCAACACTGCAAAATTTCAACTCCAAATCCAAATCCGACATATTGAACTGGTAAGATCTAAATCTTTTGTATTTCCATTTGAGGTTCTCAGCTAAGATGTCTCATCATACCAAGCTTGATGAAAAAGCTTGAGGGAGTTGATAACTTCCAAGCCTGGAAGTATAGGATCTCCCTGGTCCTTGAAGAAAATGAGTTGGACTCCTATATCAATGAGGAGGTTCCAGTTCCAGAGGGAGATGAGGCTAAGGCCTTACACAAGAAAAAAAAATTGGTTATGGAAAAGAGGATCATTGTTGATTCAATCAAGGATCACCTCATACCATAGGTGTCCACCCTAAAGACACCTAAATGTATGTTTGATGCCCTAACCAAATTGTTTGAAGGGAAGAACATAAACCGGAAGATGACTATGAGAAACCAACTGAAGAATGTAAAGATCCAGAATGCTAAGACCATCCAATCTTACTTTACAAGGGTCTCTCAGGTCAAGGAACAACTAGAAGCAGTAGATGAAGAAGTGGAGAATGCAGAGGTTGTGATGACCACCTTGAATGGTCTCCCTAGATCATGGGACTCCTTTATTCAAGGGATATGTGCCAGAAAGAAGTTAGTCCAGTTCAGCAGACTATGGGAAGAATGCTCTCAAGAAGAAGCTCAGATAGCAGCTCGAGAAGAAAAGATGGGAAGTGAAAATCAAGCCCTCACAGTTCATTCCAAGAAAAGCAAAAGAAGTTCTCATCACTCCATAGGTAAGCATTTCTCTAAAACTAACTCTAGAAAAGACTTGTCTAGAAGCAGATGTTATACATGTGATGAAGTAGGACACTTTGCAAAATATTGTCCTAAAAGACAAAATAAGAAAAAGGGCAACAAGAGAAGACATCATGCTCATGTTGCAGAGGATGATGAACAATCCAAGAAGAGAACCAAATATGAAAGTGAAGACTCTTCAAGTGGTGAAGAATATGTCTTGATTTCTGCTCTCACGGGAAACATCACACATGGAAGCAATGATTGGATTATAGACAATGGGGCTTCCAAACATATGACAGGATTCAAAGAGTCCTTTGTAAAACTTTCAGAATATGAATCACCTCACAAGGTGAAACTTGGAGTTGACTACCAATATCCAATAAAAGGTAGTGGGGAATCCTCCTATAAGCTAGACATTGGAAAGTCTATGAAGATGCAAGATGTATTGTTTGTACCAGGACTCAAGAAGAACCTTCTCTCCATATCTGCATTAGATGCAAAAGGCATGAGGGTTGCATTTATAGATGGCCAAGTTATCATGTGGCCAAAGGGAAAGACTATTAATGATGCACTAGTGATTGGGGAACAAGAAGGAGGTCTATACAAATTGAAGGGCCATCCAGAACAAGCCTTGGTCCATGACACAGTAGATCCAAATGAACTTTGGCATAAAAGGCTTGCACATGTGCATTATAGAGCACTACCACTTGCAAGCAAAGCTGTTAAAGGTCTTCCAAAAATTCAAGCAAAACATGATGGGGTCTACAAAGGATGTGCGAAAGGAAAGAATACAAATAAGACATTTCCAAGTAGCAAAAGCAAATCAAAAGGAATCTTGGAAATCATCCACTCCGATATATGCAGTCCAATTTCATCAAGCTCACTAAGCAGGTATGTATACTATGTTTCTTTTATTGATGACTTTTCTAGGAAGACGTGGATTTACTTTATGAAGAACAAAGATGGAGTATTCAGCAAGTTCAAAGAATTCAAATCCTTGATTGAGAATCACACAGAAAAGAAGATCAAGACCTTTCAATCAGATAATGGCATAGAATTCACATCAAATGAATTCAAAGAGCTATGCAAAGGCTTAGGGATTAAGAGGGATTTGTCCACTCCTCATAATCCAAAAAAAAATGGGATTGAAGAAAAGAAGAACAGAACTATCATGGAAGCTACAAGAGCTATGCTTCATGATCAAGATATTCCTATGCATCTATGGGCAGAAGCTGCCAGAACAGTGGTGTATGTACAGAACCGTACTCCACACAGAGTACTCGAGAACAAGACTCCTTAAGAAGTATTCTCCGGTAAGAAACCATAAGTCAACCATCTCAAAATATTCAGTTTTCCACTGTACATTCACATTCCAAAAGAGAAGAGGACTAAATTATATCCTTCAAGAAAGAAGGGTATATTTATGGGATACTCTGAAAGCTCGAAGGCTTACAGAATATACTTCCCAAAATTCAAGAATATTGATATCAGTAGGGGTGTGACATTTGATGAAGACTCAGCTTACAACAAATCTAGAAAGAGACCTGCTGAAGAACCTGTAGAAGAAGAAGCACCCAGAATTCATGATACAACCATGAGTGAAGAAGCTCAAGAAGAAGATCGAGAATTTGAAGAACCTCAAGAACCCGTAGATCCACCTCTAGAGAAGAATCCTCATAAGAGGAAACATTCTTGGGTACGAGAAGCTATCCAAGGTGTGGAAAGATATGGGGCTCCAAAAGAGAATTATAGAGAAAGAAAGGTGACCAGATCCTACTTCGGGTATGTAGCATTACTATGTGATTTCATCAATAAAGAACCTTCCAATTATGAAGAAGCTACAGAATGGAAAGAATGGAAGGATGCTATGATCTAAGAGTATTAATCGATCGTGAAGAATGATGTTTGGGATGTTGTCCCAAGACCAGAAGAGAAGTCTATTGTAACTTCCAAATGGATCTACAAGATCAAGCATGTTGCAGATGGTAGCATAGATAAATATAAAGCAAGATTTGTTGCTCATTGTTTCTCCTAGAAAGAAGAAATAGATTATGAAGAAACCTTTGTACCTATAGCCAGATACACTTCCATCAGATCAGTACTTGCTCTGGCTACAGTAATGAAATGGAAGATACACCAAATGGATGTCAAGACTGCTTTCTTGAATGGTGTAGTAGAAGAGGAAGTGTATGTGGAGCAGCCACTCGGTTTTGAGACACATGATAGGGAGTCTCATGTATGTAGATTGAAGAAATCCCTATATGGTTTGAAATAGTCACCCAAGACATGGTATTGCAGAATTGACATCTTTCTATCCAGTTTGGGCTTTAAAAAGAGTAAAGTAGATTCCAACCTTTACTACAAGGTTGAAGATGGAAACCCAGTGATGCTCCTACTTTATGTAGATGATTTGTTTGTAACAGGTATGGATGGGTTGATTGCTGATACAAAGAGAAATCTTGCTGCCGAGTTTGAAATGAAGGAATGCATTATTTTCTAAGCATGGAGGTGTGGCAGAGTTCAGATGGGATTTCCCTAGGACAAGGGAAATATATGGTAGAGATCCTGAAGAGATTTGGGATGATGGATTGCAAGGCCATGACCACACCCATGGCATCGAACCTAAATCTATTGAGTGATGCTTCATCAGAAGCGGTTTATGCCACGATGTATCGTCAGATGATTGGGTCCTTGATGTACCTGACAAACACGAGACCAGATATTTGCTTTGCTATGAACACCTTGATCCAGTTCTTGACAGATCCAAGACATGTTCACTTGATTGCTGTAAAGTATATTTTGAGGTACCTGAGGGGTAAAGTTGATTATGGGCTCAAGTATGATGCAAATCAGAAGATTAACCTGGAGGGTTATGTTGATTCATATTGGGTAGGCAGTGCCATCGATAGGAAGAGCACTTCAAGATGTCGTTTCAGTATGGGATCAGGTGTGATCTCTTGGTTTAGCAGGAAGCAATCCTATGTGGCACTGAATACAGCTGAAGCAGAGTATGTTGTAGCTTGTTCAGCTAGTTATGAGGCAGTATGGTTGAGGAAGCTACTGTCTGACTTATTTGATCTCCAGATGGATGCTACTTGTATATATTGTGACAACCAGAGTTGTGTGAAGTTGTTGGAGAACCCAGTGTTCCATGACAAGTCGAAGCATATCGAGATCAAGTATCACTATATCAAGGATATGGTGCATAGGGGAGCAGTGAAGCTCCAGTATGTTGTGACGGACAAACAGATAGTTGATGTGTTGACAAATCCATTGGCTAGAGTGAATTTTGAGTACTTCAGGGAGAAGCTTGGTGTTCTCCAGGTCAAGGTTCCTTCCAAGGGGAGGTGATGAGTCCGTAAGCCATTCTGACGAGTAGGTCAGATGTAAGGGTTGAGCCATTCTATCATGGTGAGAGGATTGGTTCCTTCCATGTCATATATGAGTGCTGAGCCATTTTGAAACAAAGAAACTATTAATAAATTGCAAACAATACTTTAATAGCTTACATTTGATTAAACTAAATAATATTACTTTTTAAACCTAAAAAATTAATTTATAATTAAAAATGATTTTGAACATTAGTAAATTTAAAAATATTGGTTAATTAAAATATTTCAAAATTAACATTTGCTACCTTATACATTTTAGGGTTTTGAGTCGTTTTTTATACCCTTGAAATCTCCAAACTGACATCCTCTTGTCACCACATCCCATCACTATTTATTCAGTTCTCTCATTCTTCATGCTACTCGGCAAACTGTCCTGATGATGGATCCTGTTTTGGATTTGAAACGTCGATATACAATTATGAATCTGTGGTTTTTCTGACTCCTGCTACATTCTGATATGACTATAGGATTGGTTCCTACATGATCAGATGTAATGGATATTGTCATTCTTGGAATGGAGGTGCCTGGTCGGTTACTAGGAATACTTGGTCTAGGACTGAGGGCCTTTTTGATACGATTGTATGATGTAGTCTTACATGATCATATGTGAGTGCATGTCCATTCTAATGTGATTGAGGGATGTGTTCCCATTTGATCAGATATAAGGGTTATTTCCATTCTGTCACGGTGAGAGGATTGCTTCCTTCCATGTTAGATGTGAGTGGCGGCCATTCTAATGTGACTGTAGGATTAGTTCCTACATGATCAGACATAAGGGCTACTTCCTTTCTAATGAGTCAAGGTCAAATGTGAGTGTCATCCATTCTGATGTGTGTTAGAATAATCAACCCATAGTTAGCTACCTTAGACATTAATTAATCAATTTTTTGTCTTATTTTCCTAGTTTCCATATTCCACCTTATGCAAGTTGTCCTCCACACATCCATAGTGGTAAAACTTGCTAAATTTGAGTCATGGAGCACTTGGGAAACCTCTTGGAATCAAATCTTCTTTATTCCTAGCCTCCCTAGCGCATGTCTACTTTTTCTACTTTATTGCCTGCTTTTTCTGAGTTTTAAGGCAATTGGGAAAGTTTGACTAGGTGAAGTTAACTTGTTTTTTGTCCTCATCATCCTCCACTCTTTTCTCCTATGAAAAGCATGTAATATTTTTCCTTCCACCACCTATTAGCTTGCCTAATTTATTTTTCCAATTCGTGAGCTCCTAGACAGATTTGGAAAGTGCTTTATGCACCTATGGGGGATTTGCTTAGATTTAGTAAGCCTGCTTTTCACTAAATTCGAATGGAATCATTATGCATTCGAATATCTCATGTAATTATTTATTGTGGCAGCCTATGACTTCACAGGGTTGGCTATTGTACACTTGTTCAATACATATTAGTGTTCAGCTCCATATTTAGTCTCCTTTTGTGAGTAATTTGCATGTGTAATTGGAAATTGTTGTGAGTGTAATTGTTCTAACACCTAGGTTCAATTTCCACATGGTATCAAATACTTTTTAGATCAATTTATCTCCTTTCAATTTGTCTTGTAGGTTCAACATCATTGACTGAAGCATTCTGCTGACTGAAGGGACAATTTCTGAGCTATGGATCAATCTCAGAAGATCATCTTGACTCCATTTAACTTCTTTGAATGGAAAGTAGAGATGGAGATACTATTGAGAGAGAAAGGCCTCTATAGAGTGACTATGGAAACAGAAGCAGAGCCCAATGTAGCTGCAGAGAATATTAAAAGGCACAACAAGAGGGATGAGGCCTATGGTCTCCTATGTCTAAGTATATCCAGAGACCTCCTTTTCCATCTTGATGGATTGACATCACCGAATGAAGTATGGGAGAAGCTTGTTGATCTTTTTGGTAAGATAGATGAGATGAGGGGACATCAAATTGAAAATGAATTGATCTCCCTAAGTCCCAATAGCTTTGAATCCCTGCAACTCTACTTTTCCAAGTTCAAAGCACTTGTTTTGCAGCTAAAATAATGTGGGATCGAAAAGAAGGATGAACAACTGGTTTTGGCCATACTCTTGAAGCTTGGACCTGACTATTCAGTGTTTGTATCAACCTTCTATGCCACAAAGTTGACATCTCGAGCCTGGAAAATGCCTAGCCTTGCATATTTCATGGAATCTCTCACACAAGAACAAGATAAATTGGTGATGATGGGCACCATCAAACCATCCAAAGACCAAGCTCTGGTTGCTAGAGATTCAAGGGTGGATTCAAAAAGAAAGAAGAAAGCTAAAAGCCACCTAAGCAAAAGAGAGACAAGAACAAGTCTCCAGAGGAGCCTCAAGGTTCCAAGAAGAACCCCCAAAAGAAGAAGAACAAAGGAGAAATGAGCAAGTGCACATACTGCAGTAAGGGCAATCATTCTGAAAGCTCCTGCATGAAGAAGCAAATAGACATGCTGACCCAACTCCTAGAGAAGAATGGAATCTCCCTTCCATACAGCTCAAAGAAGAGGGAAGGAGGATCAAATTCAGAAGATAGAGAGAGAGTTCATGCATTGGTTGTTGGCACATCAAGCTCACCTAGTTTCATCATTGATTCTGGAGCTTCAAGACATATGGTTTCGACTAAGGAGGCATTCACCTTACTTGACATGTCGAAAGGTCCACCAATTGTACTGGGAGATGACTCTCTCACTAAAAGTTTGGGCAAAGGGAGGATTGATCTTGACCATGGTAAGTTCAGCAATGTGTTGTATGTTCCAGGTCTTGCCTCTAACCTCTTATCAGTGTATCAGATGACCCACACAGGGTCTCCAAAGAAGGTCATATTCTCCCTTGATGAATTTTATATCATAAAGATCTCAAGTGGTAAAGTCATTGCAAAAGGAGTTGCAAATCACACTTTGAAGGTATACATGTTCTCACACTTCCTACCCTACTCAAACCCCTCTGCTCTTCTAATTCATGATAATGAGGCAAGCAAGATTTGGCATGAAAGATTTGGCCACCTTAATTACAAGTATATTTCTGATCTTAGTGAAAAATAAATGGTCATAGGGTTACCAAAGATTAAGTTTTCCAAAGGAGTCTGTCAAAGTTGCATCCTAGGAAAACACCCAGAGCATAAATTTGAGAAAGCTAGTCATGAGAGAACCTCTGTACCTCTTGATTTGATCCACAGTGATGTTGCTGGCCCATTTCCTCATATGCCAATGAGTCAGGACAAATATTCATTGACATTCATAGATGAATTTTCTAGGTATTGCTGGGTTTACTTCCTGAAACACAAGTCTGAAGTTTTTGGCCTCTTCAAAGTCTTTAAGGCTTTGGTTGAAAACTAGTCTAGGAGGAAACTCAAGGTCCTCAAATCTGAAAATGGTGGTGAGTATGTCAAGTCTGAGTTCATTCAATTTTGTGCAGATGTAGGTATTCAAATGCAACATTCTATCCCTTACACACCACAGCAGAATGGTGTTGCTGAGAGGAAGAACAGATCACTGAAAGAGATGGAAACCTGCATGATGGAGGCTAAGAGTTTGCCACCAAAGTTTTGGGCCGAAGCTATAAAATATGTAGCCTATATCCAGAATAGGTTGCCTCATAAACAGCTTTATGGTATGACTCCTTTCGAATCATGGAGTGGGCACAAGCCAGATGTGACCCATTTCAAGACTTTTGGCTCAAGGGCTTGGGCTAGAATTCCAACAGAAAAGAGGAAGGATTTGCAGCCCAAAGCCAAGAGTGTCTATTTGTTGGGTACTATGAAGATTAAAAAGGGTACAAGCTGATCAATTTGAGCACAAACAAAGCCTTCATTGAAAGGTGTATTCAATTTCAAGAAGAGCCCCTAGCAGCAGTGGAAGTTGGAGAATCCTCTTCACCACCAGAACCTCTGAATGTAAGTGAAGAGATAGTTGAACATGCTGATCCTGATATGTCTGATAATGATGATTTGATTGTAGATCATAATATTCCTACAAGACCAAAATGGGCAGCCAAGACCATTCATGTAGTTGGAGAACTAGCTGGAAATCCTAATGATCCTTGGAGGACTAGATCTCAGTTTGAGAGTGCTCTGTGCATGAAAGATCCTATGTTTGCAGAGAAATGATATCTGATGGTTGAATCAAAACAATAGACATATGAAGATGCAGCAAATGATCCAAGATGGAAAGCATCCATGGAAGAAGAGTTCATCTCACTCCAGAAAGAGCAACACTTGGGAGCTGGTTGATCTTCCCCCGTGGAGGAAGCTAGTTCAGTGTAAGTGGGTGTACAAAACCAAATTTGCTGCTGATGGTTCACCTCTGAAGTACAAGGCCAGTTTGGTAGCCAAGGGCTACTCATAGGTACATGGAATAGACTACAATGAGACCTTTGCACCAGTGGCAAAGATGGACTCCATCAAGTTAGCCTTAGCCATTGCAGCTTCAAAGCAGTGGGAGGTACACCACATGGATGTGAAGTGTGCTTCCCTGAATGGAGATCTCACTGAAGAGATATACATGAAGCAGCCTCAAGGATTTGCTACTAACCCATCTCCTGTGTGCAGGCTAAAGAAGTCATTGTATGGGCTTAAGCAAGCCCCCAGGGCTTGGGTATGCCAAGATTGATAGCTTTCTGCTATCACTGAATTGTTGGGGAGCACACCTTAACGGTCCTTAATTTTGATAACTCCGCGGTTTTTGTGGAAGCTTGTAAGCAGATTTGCGACTCAAAATATTCTTAGGGGTGTCAAGGTTGAGTAAAATCCCTCTTTTTGTAATTGTCCATAATTTTCGGGTGTAAGCCCATGATATTGTAATAGTGTACTTATATAAATAGGCACTCATGTAAAGATGTCAAGATTATCTAATGACATGAGGATCATCTGATGCAAAGAAGTTAGATCTATTTTTGGGTTTTCAGGTCAAGTCCCAGCTGTGTGCGTGGACGACCTCTGCAGTTGAGTGCGCAGAGGGTTTTTGTAAGGAAAGGAACTGTAGCTAAGTGCGCAGCTTAGGGTTTGTAAGAAAGGAACTGCAACTAAGTGCACAACTTAGAGTTTGTAAGAAAGGAACTGCAGCTAAGTGCGCAGTTAGACTTGAAGGACGGATCTGCAGCTGAGTGCGCAGATCAGAACTGTTGTTTTATAAAAAGTTGAATAAAAGCGCAGTTCTGTGGACGTAGCCCCTACACTGGGGGTGAACCATGTATATCTTGTGTTGTGGTGGTTCTTTTGTGTTGTTTCTGTTATGTTCTTTTATGCATTGATTAGTAGATAATTGATAAAGTAAAATAACTGCTAAATATTAACTTCGTTGTGAATTCCCAGTTAAGGGTTAAGCAAGAAACTATTTTTGTATCTAAACTGCGAAGCTATATAAGTAAAGATCGAAGCTCTGTGTTGCATGTTTATAATTTGTTAAGGCTAAAGGTACAGTAATATCCCTCTTTTGCTTGTAGAAACCTGGTTCTGCGGCACCCCATAGCTGTTTCGGGTGAGACTGCAACCTGTTCGCAGGTTGTTGCCGAAAGGGCCAACACTGTGGGTCTTTTTGTTGGTGTGAAGTTAATGGTATAAAACTTGGGTCTGCCCTAAAGCCCAACAAATTGGTTCCGTTGCTAGTTGAAATCAAATCTGCTTTAAGAGGGATCTACGTCGTACCTAAAGGGATATGTTTTGGAGGTCCTCAGTAAAATAAATCGGTGATTGGGTTGAAGCTACCTATCAGAAATTTGCTGAACAAGAAAATAAGGATCCTCGTCGTAGCTCAGACGATTTCTTGCAAAGGTACATTTTCACCGATATTCACGAAATTTTCTTTGGTAGTATCCACATAGAATTGCACTAGTGGTTATCCAGGTTGACAGAAAGAAAGACCAACTTCAAGGAATATTAGTTTCCTGACTGGACCCCCACAAGAATTAACATATTGAAAAGAATGAACAACGTGATATCACAAGCTGTTGATTTCTGGACAACACGAACCCTTGAAGCATTTGTGACAGAGTTTTCCATCGACACAAGTACCTCTTTTAGAGAAGCTGAAAGATAGTTTTTCAAAGGACCAAGGGGTAAGTATTTGAATTCATTTAGTCTACAAATTAAAATTCTTTTGGCTAAGCAAGGCATATTGCTTATAGAATCAAATTGCTAGACTTATTTTTACTAACCTATGTTTGGAAGTGAAAGTAACTTCGACGAGCAAAGTGGTTTGCTACGAAGCAGTAAAAGATACAAGAGAAACCTAGAATCCTATACCCTACACCAGAATACAGAGTATACGCCATTAAGTCCAGAAGACCCTGAATCTGAAGAAACCCCTATTGTTAGAAACCCTCCTATAACTCCGCAACGCATATCTATTACCCCTGAGAACCTGTCACAGTCTGAAAGTAACCCTAGCCCGAGTATTCCTGTCACAGGTCAGTCTACCCCAGTAAGTTCTCCCCCCCCCCCCTCGATCCACTATGGCCCATATGACTGATGATATCAAGCTCCCAGTCATCAAAGGAATTGGATCAGAGGATCCAGAACAGTTTTGGTTCTTATGTGAAACTATTTGGACTGCTAAGAACATTATGGATCAAGATATAAGAAGACCACAGCTGGTCACTTCTTTTAGAGACCGAGATTTTACCTAGTTTATGAAGTTTTCCAGCACTCAGAACCATGTCCTGGCTGATATTAAGACAGCAATGATTAAAGAGTTTAAGAAGCCTAAATTAGAGTCACAGTGTATAACAGAGTTAAAAGAAATTCAGCAGAGGCGAGGTGAATCAGTTTGGTACTTTGATCAGAGGTTCAAGGTTCTGTTGGATCAAGTAAGTTTCACTATTGGACCAGCGTAGCATAAAGAATGGTTCATAGCAGCATTATTACCCCATATCATAACTCCACTCATGCAATAGAAGGTTGCTAATCAGCAAGAGGCTTTGGAAATTGCCATGAAACTGGAAACAGCCCCTGTCGAAGATAATTCTGGCATAGCCCAAATACAAGCGCAGTTGGCAGAAATGGATTTGGAGCTTCGCAACATGAAGAAAGGGAAATCTATTCATGAAGAGGTTTGTTGTACACGATGTAGGACATAAGGTCATGACAAAGAATAGTGTCCTACGTTAAGAAATTACCTGAATACTTGTGCACCAAACCCATTTAACCCTAATGTTCTATATTGTGAGACCTGTAGAACAATGGGTCAGCATCGACCTGAAGACAGCTATCTACTGCAAAGATATGTGCAAGTACCTAAGAATCCCTATTGTAAGTTCTGTAAATAAGTTGGACACAACGAAGATGAATGTCGTAGCTTTGGCCTCATGAGAGAGAAAACCTATGATACTTATAGGGTACAAAATGATGCACAAGGCAATAATGGATATGGTTACCATGGTCAAGGTAGTTTCAGAAATCATGGTCGTGGTGGTATGCCTGGAGGAGGTCGAGGACAGGTTATTTGCTATAATTGCAATCAGGTAGGACATCTAGCTAGAGACTATCGAAACCCAACTACGACATGTCGATATTGCAGAGCAGTCAATCATGTGATCGAACAATTCCCATAGCTGATAGCCAAGATACAAGAAAGAAATGCCCCTCCCACTCAGAACATCCAGATGATTGCTGTAGAGAAAAGACCTGTCCCAGCCATTAACGTTGTTACAAGGAGTGGAGCTACGACACAAGTACAGACTAAGGAAAAATAGCCTGACGAGGCTTGGGTCCACAAGACCCCAGAGAAAATTCCAGCATTTGATGTTGGACAAGAAAAAAAAACAGTTATGGAATCCAAAAAAGATTTCGTTGATACGGGAACATCAGTAGCACCTGCGCAATAGCATCAACGGCAGTTACAATCTCAAGAAGCTCCGATGGATAAAGTAAGTACACTATCATCATTTTTACAGAGTTGTATGAAGCTCTTAAGAAATCAGAATTCTTTAAATGAGTTACAGAAAGTTATTGCTTCTTGCGACCCTCAGCGAAGCTCTGGTAAAGAAAAAATTGTTAATAGAGTTAGAAGAACTGGAAGAGAAATGAGATTGCATGCTCAAATAGGAGAGTATGACATGACTGATATCATTTTAGACCTGGGATCATAAGTAAATGTCCTAACTAGGCAGACATGGGAACAAATGGGAAAACCTACCCTTGAATGGTCCCCTATACAGCTGAGATTAGCCAATCAGCAGAAGATTGTGCCCTTGGGAAGACTCCCTAGTGTACCAGTGGATATAGATGGAGTCAGCACTTTAGCAAATTTTGAAGTTATTGAAATAATTGATGATAGCAACCCCTATCCAGCATTACTAGGAATTGAATGGGCAATAGACAATTCTGCAGTAATCAACCTTAAGAATAGACAGATGACTTTTGAAGGAAAAGGTTTCAGAGTCATAGTACCATTGGACCCTTCTCAAGGAGAAAGGTACACAGAGCCATTTAGAGATGAATATCAGGATGTTTTTTATCATATCTACAACATCACAGCTAAAGAAGAAGACTATGTTAATCCTACTGCCGAAGGTATAATGGATTGGCAGAGTGACAGTTTTTGCATGACTGATTTAGACGAAAGCTTAGAGAATTGGCAAAGTAGACTTTATGAGATACATGGACATCGATGTGTAAGAATTACCAAGTCTCTTAGATGGCTTGGTTCACAGACAAGAGTCTTGCCTACCTTTGATGGATTGACAGACCCAGGAGAATTTATTGTACAATTCTCATAGCAAGTACTACATTCACAGAAAATGGAGACTCTAGGTTCAGCATTCATAGCCACAGCAGCTAGATGGTGGAATGGTCATAAAAAGCATATTCATAGTTGGGAAGCTTGTCAAAATCTTCTTCACCTGAGATTCATGGATCAACCTCAGGAGGTGTGAAGCAGGTTTAATGGTAAGTCTAGCCCTCGAGAACATTTGGAGCAGTGCTACGAAGCATGGAAGCATGTACCTCATGAAGAATGGGTACATAGGTTTGTGCACACTCTGGAACCTATAGCAAAGAACTGGTATGCGGAGGTCGAGCTTCGCCATGGTACTGTAAGTTGGGATAGTCTTGTTGATAGTTTTGTGCTCACATTTTATATTAATGAGGTTTGTCCTGCTTTAGACGCAGCTATTAGTTTGATCCATACTAAGGTGTTTGATGATAAAGAAATAGCTGAGTACCAACCTGATTGGAAAGAACAAGAAGCTAATGCAGTAGAATGTTATAACCTCGCAATTGACGAGGATGATGACCCGCGCAACATTAACATTCCTGAGTCAGAAGGGCAATGCGAAGTACATGGACCAGCAGTTGAGGCACCTGAAGTAACTCATCCCTTGAAGACAAAGCAAGTAAGCATTGGACCAGAAGAAAATCCTAAGTACGCTACCGTTGGAGATTATTAGGTTGAAGAAATGGTGAGCAAAGTGACCCAACTTCTCCATGAATATCAGGACTTATTTCCGACAAAGTTCTCCAAAATGAAAGGTATCCTTGGTGATATAGGAGTGATAAAAATCCCTTTGAAACCTGATGCAAAGCCTGTGAAGCAGCGCCCCTATAGGCTGAACCCTAAGTATAAAGAAAAAGTCAGGATGGAGCTAGATAAGATGCTCGCTGCAGGAATCACTGAGGCTGTCGTAGAAATTCTATCATGGCCTCTGGATGTGTCGAAGGTATGTATTGTGTCAAACGTCCATACAGTGGCAAAGCTGAAGTTAGTAGTTGTGCCGAAGAAGAAAGGTATGTCGAAGCTCAAAATGCGATCGTTGAACAAAATCAAATTTGGCGGCCCCGGTACGTTAACTTCATTAACTGCCTATAATGACAAGATTTTTGGGAAATCTAGCGCTGTTTGGACAAGATATACCAGATTTGGTGTCTTTAATGCACAGTTATTGCAAAACTTGGTCATTTGATTCTATAAGAAGACACCCATGCCTGCAACTCCCGCATTATGTATTTTTTTTATTTTTACAGTTAAGTCCATGTCTGCTGAGCATGAAGTACAGGAATTGTTGAGAGAATTCGAATAGAGGGGTATGCAGAACCTTATGAGCACCCCACCTGCATCCCCACCTCACGAAGAAACTCCCCCAATGCCAAATCATCCAATGCAGACACGATCTACCAGGAAGAAGTTTAAGCCAAAAGTTCGTTCTAAGCGGAATGAAGATAGACATAAACAATCAGGGAAAACAGCAAAGGATCCAGAGATGCATCCCTCTAGTTCAGTGAAGATCCCACCTGGAGGTTTTGAAGACCTCTGTGAGGATGAGAATGTTGCACCACAATGTCCACCATACCTTCTGCCTGTTTGACCAAGAGTTCAGCCACCTCGGCAGACAGAAAATTTCACATTACACACCCCCTCACTGCCACAGGGTGTGACGTTGGTTAGCATGATGACAATGAAAATAGACCGACTGAAGTACGCAAACCATGATACAAATGATCGTGGGAAATTTCCGCAGTTCACACCTGGGACATACTTGCACTCTGTCTGCTATCCGGAGACTGGAGCGACATTACTGGAAGTAAAACAGTGGGCTACTGGCTTGGAGAAAGTTGGTTCGTTGAACATGTTAAATGTTCCCAACTTTGGTCACAGCGCACAGGTGACCGTCGTGGTCAAACAGCTATTGGCATTGGTGCATGATGGGAACCTCTGGATTGGTAACCAGAAAATTGTCATTAATGGAGAACTCATTCATAAGATCACAGGTTTGCCGAAGGAAGGGCCTGACCCTGGAATCGAATTCTTGGGAAAGCACGAGGACATGAAGCTGGCGCAGCAGATGAAGGACCGCTTCGGGTTAACAAAAGGAAAGCAAGGGTATCAAACCTCGACCATTCAACAGCAAAATTTTTGCTTCGCCATAGAACTCTTAGCATGTAAGCTAATGCAGAAGTGTCAACCGCATGAAGTACCTACCCCCATTGTCGGTATTGCTGTGAACTATGCCGAAGGCTATAGTTACAACTGGGCAGCGTACATTGCTAAGGAATTCCTTGAATATGTCTGCAACGCACAGGAGAAAGGTAGACCCTTTCATTACTCATGGTTGATAGTCCTTATCACACTGGTAGGATGGCTAGAACCTACCGAGGGGTATTTTGTTGATGTGCCTCTGACGATGCCTGGCACAGCAAGATATGCATCTCTTTGGGTGTTGCAGGACAAAGCATCCCAGCAGATGATGAACTATGTGTTCGCATTTTATGCCATGAACATATCCTATGAGATCCTGCAAACACCGCAGCTCACTAATGAGTTATTCTCTCAGTATGATGGAGCAACCAAATTCAGGGCGGACATGCATTATATCTTCATCCAGGCCCGCGCAGATAAAAAGCATAAATGGTTTAAGTTACCATACATGGTGACCAAGGAAGACATCCTTACAGTAGTTCAGCAATGGCCAGCTGAATGGATGAAGGACGTCGGGAAAAATCCCAACATTCCAGTCCCTCCATTCACCAATGTGGGCGCAGGCCCTAGTCAGACGAAGCAGCAAGACCCACCATAGGATAGTACAGAACAAAGTGAGTTGCAGCAGAGTGAAGGTGACCAAGGTGGAGATAGAGGAGCTAACGAAGAAGAAGAAGAATCGGTCAAAACTGTCTCAGACCCTAATCGGCCAAATAAGCGCAAGTCGCCAGAGGCAAAGGAAGTGACTAAGCCTCAGTCCAGAAAGAAATCGAAGGCGTCAAAGGGCAAAAATATTGTTGAAGAATCTGCTGTCACGATGGAAGAGCTTGATCAGGCTCTGACGAAGTCTACAGAGGTACTAACTAACAAGTGGTCACAGTTTGCAGCTACGCATCTTGATACCCTCACCGACGTAGCGCAGCGAATCTCAGAGCTGAAGGAGTTAGCAAAAAAATTAGTGACTGGTGCTGGAGCAAGCAGTGCCCCTGTAAGCGCATAGCCAGATACAAGGCAATGGCCAGCTAGAGATAATAGGGGACAAGTGTCAAGTGCAGCCCTCATAATAACTAACGCAGCATCTCGCTCGGAGATGAGCATGACTGTCGGGATAGATTACACCAAGATGTCTATGATGGAGCTGCATCTCTATCAATTAGCAATCATGAAGGAGATCCAAGCATGAGACCACTACTCACAAATGCAGTTGGAAAATACCATGAAGTAGAGTGAGAGCCTCGCAGGGCAGTTTGAAGAAGCGGAGCAGAGGAAGAGGGATGCAGAATGTAAGCAGGCTACACTGGTGTGAGTGTTGGATGAGGCGTGTCGGAGTCTTCCTGACTTCGACATTCAGGCTAAGGAAGAACCGGAGCAAAGAATTGCTAAGCTGAAAGACTATGCACAACAGTCTCGCAGCGAGATTGAAAAGCTAAAAGTAGAACATGAGGCTCAGATTGCGGAATTTCAACTTTGCATCACATCGGAGAGTCCACCAGAGGTCAAGGAGCAGCGTCGTAGAGATATTCAGGCCTCAGCAATGAAGATCTCCAATCTTGTGAGAAGCGCAGCAAAATTACAAGAGGAAAGCGTCGATGCCTGGACAACACTGCAGGAAAATCCAAAAGTAGATAAGCTGCAAGAAACCATCAAAGAACGATAGGCAGACCTAGATGTAGTGAAAGCATAAATTAAGACTCTGCCTCCTATGCAGAAGATGCTCAAGGTAAAGCAAATTAATGAACTTCAGCAGGAAATTGAGTCGTGCAGAACAAAAGCAACACTGTTGGAAAATTATATGCAGCCCCTTATCAACGAGGCCTTGGAGTTGAGCACTGCTGCGGACAGCCAGCTCAAAGTTCTGAAGGAGTATGATGTAGTTGCACAGGAAAAGGCCAATGAAGCATCAGCAGTAGCATTACAGGAGTTGGTGGAGAAGGAGCAAGCAGCTGACGATATCATACGTGGCCTCAACAAGTAGTTCACTATCTTCGCCAACAAGATTCTCCCACTATACAAGCAGCATAGTGTCCCGGGACGGGACACTGGTGAGTCTTAGGGGCCTGTTGGGGCGCCCACCTTAACAGTCCTTAATTTTGGTAACTCTGCGGTTTTTGTGGAATCTTGTAAGTGAAGTTGCGACTCAAAATAGTCTTAGGGGTGTCGGGGTTGAGTAAAAGCCCTCTTTTTGTAATTGTCCATAATTTTCGGGTGTAAGCCCATGATATTGTAATAGTGCACTTGTATAAATAGGCACTCATGTAAAGAATTCAAGATTATCTAATGACATGAGGATCATCTGATGTGAAGAAGTTAGATCTATTTTTGGGTTTTCAGGTCAAGCCCCAGTTGTGTGAGTGGACGACCTCTGCAGCTGAGTGCGCATAGGGTTTTTGTAAGGAAAGGAACTGTAGCTAAGTGCGCAGCTTAGGGTTTGTAAGAAAGGAACTGTAGCTAAGTGCACATCTTAGATTTTGTAAGAAAGGAACTGCATCTAAGTGCATAGTTAGACTTGAAGGATGGATCTGCAACTGAGTGCGCAGATCAGAACTGTTGTTTTGTAAAAAGTTGAATAAAAGCGCAGTTCTGTGAACATAGCCCCTACACTGGGGGTGAACCACGTATATCTTGTGTTGTGGTGGTTCTTTTGTGTTGTTTCTATTATGTTCTTTTATGCATTGATAAGTAGATAATTGATAAAGTAAAATAACTGCTAAATATTAACTTCGTTGTGAATTCCCAGTTAAGGGTTAAGCAAGAAACTGTTTGTTTATCTAAACTACAAAGCTATATAAGTAAAGATCAAAGCTCTATGTTGCATGTTTATAATTTGTTAAGGATAAAGGTATAGTAATATCCCTCTTCTTCTTGTAGAAACCTGGTTCTGCGGCACCCCATAGCTGTTTCGGGTGAGACTGCAACCTGTTCACAGGTTGTTGCTGAAAGGGCCAACACTGTGGGTCTTTTTGTTGGTGCAAAGTTAATGGTATAAAACCCAGATCTGCCCTAAACCCCAACATGAATTTTGTTCGATGCAAATCATATCCAAATTTCTATTTGAAGCTAATTCATGGTTCATTAATGATCATTGTTTTGTATGTTGATGACCTTCTCATTACAGGAAGCTCAAAGGATGAAATTGCTTCCTTGAAGGATGCAATGAACCATGCCTTCTCAATGATAGATTTGGGCTTATTGAGCCAATTCTTTGGGATTGAGATTGCTCAAACCAAAGAAGGAATCAAATTACATCAGTCCAACTATGCCTTGGATTTGTTGAACAAATTCAATATGAAGGATTGCAAGCCAAGCAAGACTCCTTTCCTTTCAGGAGTTAAGCTTGAAGAAGTTGATTCTTCACCTATGGTAAACAATACACTGTATAGGCAATTGATTGGATGTTTGTTGTATCTTACACATACTAGACCTGATATTTCTTATGTAGTAAGTGTGGCATCAAGATACATGGATCAACCTCATGAGATCCATTGGAGAGCAGCCAAAAGGATCCTTAACTTTGTTCAAGGAACAATGACTCATGGGATCTTCTACAAAGCTAAATCTGATCTTGATTTGATTGGGTTTACTGACAATGATTGAGCAGGTGACAGCACAGATCGAAAGTCAACATTAGAATATGTTTTCATGCTTGCAGAAGGGCCAATTAGCTGGTCAAGCAAGAAACAGAGTTCCTTTGCACTCTCATCTACAGAAGCAAAGTACAGAGGAGTTGTAAATGCAGCAACTCAATGTTTATGGTTGCAGGGGTTACTTGGAGAGTGTGGCTTCAAATCAGAATACTCAACTACTATCTATTGTGATAATTAGAGTATCATTTGAATCTATAATGATCCAGTTCATAAGTAGAGAACCAAACACATTGAGATCCATATGCACTACATCAGACAGCTTGTGCATGATGGCACCATTCACTTACTCTTCTGTTCATCTTCAGAACAAGTAGCAGATATCTTCACCAAAGTTTTTTGTGAGAAGACATTCAGCAATCTCAAATCACTGTTGGGGATTGCTGATCATGCTGTGAATCATGAGTGATGACAAGATTTCCAAATTTTGTTTTACTGTCCATGTTTAAGGGAGGATTTTTCCCACTGGGTTTTTGCCTCTTTCCTTGGTTAAATGGACATGCAGTATGTAAAGGGTGACTAAGTCTTGTTTCTAGGCCCTATAATTTTCTGATATTTTACTCATAAGTCAAGCTTAAGGGGGGGTTTTAGAATAATCAACCCATAGTTTGCTACCTTAGACATTAATTAATCAATTTTTTGTCTTATTTGCCTAGTTTCCATCTTCCACCTTATGCAAGTTGTCCTCCACACATCCATAGTGGTCAAACTTGCTAAATTTGAGTCATGGAGCACTTGGAAAACCTCTTGGAATCAAATTTGCTTTATTCCTGGCCTCCCTAGTGCATGTCTATTTTTTCTGCTTTATTGCCTGCTTTTTCTGAGTTTTAAGGCAATTGGGAAAGTTTGACTAGGTGAAGTTAACTTGTTTCTTGTCCTCGTCATCCTCCACTATTTTCTCCTATGAAAAGCATGTATGAGTTGTCCTTCCACCACCTATTATCTTGCCTAATTGATTTTTCCAATTCGTGAGCTCCTAGACAGATTTGGAAAGTGCTTTATGCACCTATGGGGGATTTGCTTAGATTTAGTAAGCCTGCTTTTGACTAAATTCGAATGGCATCCTTATGCATTCGAATATATCATGTAATTATTTATTGTGGTAGCATATGACTTCACAGGGTTGGTTATTGTACACTTATTCAATATAGATTAGTGTTCTGCTCCATATCTAGTCTCTTTTTGTGAGTAATTTGCATGTGTAATTGGCAATTGTTGTGAGTGTAATTGTTCTAACACCTGGGTTCAATTTCCACAATGTGATTGTAGGATTGGTTCCTACATGATCAGATGTAAGGGCTACCACCTTTCTAATGAGTTAAGGTCAGATGTGAGTGCCAGCCATTCTGACTTAGGGTCAGATGTAAGGGCTACTTCCATTCTCTGAATGGAGGCACCTGATCAGTTACCATGAACCCTCGGTCTAGGACTGAGTTCCTTTCTGATGAGTCAAGGTCAGATGTAAGTGCTGTGCCTTTCTGACGAGTCAAGGTCAAATGTGAGTGTTGGCCATTCTGACTTAGGGTCAGATATAAGGGCTACCAAAGACATACAAGGAGGTAGGCCTACAACCAGCATGAAAAAGGGATGGCTCTATAAAAATTCCTGTGACGAGAAGAATCATGAGATAGCACATATGATGATGACCCAATGATGATCCAGATCGAGCTATTATTCAAATCCAGTTATGATGTCTCTGAGATGATCCAGATCCAGCAGTGATGATACAGATCCAGTGATGATGACCCCATCATGTTCTAGATCGAGTGATGATCCAGATCCAGTGATGATGATCCAAATATGGATGAAGATGACTTGAAGATGAAGATGACAAGAACTTGACGATGACCCAGATGATACAGAGAAGAAGACTTGTGCTGAAAAATTGTGTCGAGAGAATACCTTCCTAGTTAAGAGGGAGTGTTGACGTATATGTAACTTTAGAATGTATTCACTTGTATTTCTTATGTATTGTAACCAGATGTATATTCTGGGATGTATTTGTAATGTACTTGAGTCATGTCATGTCCCGATGTTCCTATCGGGAGGTTCTATAATGTAAACAAGTCATGTCAAGTTATTATGGGTAACCCTCCTATTGATCAAGGGTTGAAGTCCCCGCAGTTCTAGGGCACTAGGGTTATTAGACTCTCCTAGAGAATTCGGCACCAGTATGGTTTAGTCATGTCAGGAATTAGTATAAATAGAGATCTAGCCTCTTTATGTAGAACACACTCACTCACACTCAGTTGTAGTACTTAGCTGAGGAAGAAGAAGAAACTGGGGCTAGGAAGAAAGAGGTTACTACTGTCGGGAGATCAACTTACTGTTTTGGGGTCTTACTTTTGGTGCTGATTCTATCTCTGAGGAATTTGTGGGGTTTTCTCCATTTATGGTTTCCCCGAGGAAAAACATTGTGTTCATTATCTCTTGTGTTTAATTGTTGTACTTGTTATTCTCTCAGTTAAATATCCTAACATAATGCTAGCTTGAATGATAAAATCTATCATTCTTACACTCTAAGATTTGCTTCTCATTACCTTTCAGGAATAAGCCATCCACATACAGTAATAATATGTCAGGTTCATCATCCATAACCTTGAAGTAAAGGCTAGGATCAGCCTTACTTTTGGTAAATCCCAAGCTCATCAGAAAACTATCGATTCTTCCATACTAAGCTCTTGGATCTTGTTTCAGTATGTACATATCCTTCTTAAATTTGCATACATGTGTTCTTCTATCTTCGACTTCAAAACCTTGTGGTTGTTCTATGTACGTGTCTTCTTCAATAACACCATTTAGGAAGTTTGTTTTCACATCCATCTGTTCCAACTTTCATTTTGTATTGGTTTCTAGTGCCATGATAGTTCTGATAGAAGTGTACCTTGCTACAAGAGAAAATGTATCTTCATAATTGATTCCTTCCTTTTGAGAGAATCTACGGCCCATAAATCTGGCTTTGTACTTCTCAATACTTCCATTGGTTGTATGTTTTATCTTGTAGATCCATTTGGAAGATACCACACTTTTGCCTCCTAGATTGGGAACTATTTCCCATACATCATTCTTCATTATGAATCGGTATCCTTTCGTCATAGCTTCTACACATTCTTTATTTTGAACAATTATTTTAAAACAAGTAGGTTATTTGTCTACAATATCATCATCAAAGCCACATAACTAGGAAATGGTTTTGGATTCTTGTTCTACCTTATGGAGCCTTATGGAGCACCATACCTTTATGCTTCTTGAATAATCTCACGTGCCCAAGCTGGATTTCTCTTGTGGGAAATATTCATGTGGGGAGGTTCTTGGGGCTCCAAAATATCATGTTATTTTGGAATCTCATCATCATGTGAAGGTGTAACTTCTCTCATTAGTTCTACATCTATGGAAGCTACAGCTTCTTCATATGTTTCTTTATGTTGGCACTTTCTCGACTTCTTGAGAGATGCATCTTCATCAAGGTTACATCTGTAATACTCCAAAAATTCATAGAAATTTAAAAAAATTCATGTAACATAAAATGTTTGTGTCGTCACTGCTTAAGAATAATTAACTGCTAACGGTTACTTAAACAGTATCAAATTAGAACTTAATCTTTTGATAATCTCTAGTTATGCATACTTAACAGTTTGTTTTCATAATTCATTGTTAAGAATTTGATTTCGCAGGTTATGATTTGGAAAAATAGGATATGAAACATCTATTAAAATACTAGTGCTAAATTTGTTTTACTGTCTTATGAAAGTAGGAAGAACTTCAGTTGATATCGAGGCTTACTTAGCTCATAGTTAATGTAGTGAAGTAATGCGTCTTTTACAGGTCCTTTACAGGTAAAAAATTTTGTTACCAGTTTCCCAGATCGAGATTATTATCTTAACTAGCATAAAATAGAATGTTAGTTAATTTGTTTATTTTACATCTTGAGCAGTAAAAGAGGTATCGTTGATCTGGTTATTTATGTTCAAAATAGTTTCTAGAATAAACGTATTTTTGTAAATTGAAACTTGTTCAGTTGCTCTTCTATTTTGCTATAACTCATTTGTTTATTCGACTTTTGTCAAACTAATTTTAGTTTAATGAATGTATTCAATCTAGTGATAGGCATCCTGTAGAGCAGATTTATTTCAACAAATCGAGTTAAGTTAACCTAGAATTCCTATGATCTAATTAAAGTCATAAAATACATTGAGTGATAAACACACCTAAAAACTAATGCTTAGCACATAGGATAGTTTATAACTATTCTAATACTTAACAATTAGAAATGCACTAAAACAAATTGTAATCCTTTTAACAATAGTGTTGTGGCTTTTTATGTAAGGAAGAAAGAATTACTTCCTATAAAAATATATCTCCTTTTAAATCTTGTAAAATAATCCTCCTCTCATAAGGTACTATTGATAAACAATTTACTAGTATCTAAAACGATACTTAAATTTATTACCTAGATTAATTAATTCAAGCTCAACCTTTACTTAGGTTTTCAAGCATACAAACATTAAGATTAAGCCCTTTTTATAAGGTGTTGTATTAGATATAGTTTCTCTTTATTTAATGTTTGTTGTGCAATTTATCATTGGAGAATTCTTTCTGAATATTTTTACACATTCCTAAGGTTGTAATACATGATACAAACCCTAGTATAATTACTACTTCTCTATGTCAGTTGTTAGAGATATATCAAGCATAAACGCCACGATAAAAGATGATATGAATTAATACAAGGTTATAACAAATTTTTATTTATTGTTTACTCATGTGCATAGGCTGCTTCAACTGATCTCGAACTATAACATAAAACCCACATTTTGTAAAGATTTTCCATGCCACGTGGTCTCTAAACGATGGTTAGGTTTTTTATTAACCTTGGGCAATATAAAAGTGTTCTAAAACCATAAAATCGCATTCTTCTCTAGTCTTAAGTCTCTGTTGTGAGTGTATGAGCGGCAAGCTCATGGCCGCATGGTTTTGTTGTCAAAACTTAATCCATTTGTTACAGGCTACCTTTATGCCCATCTTAGTTCTTCTGCACTAAAGGATTTACGTGTCTATTGTTTCGTGTTGTGCAACAAAAACCATTTTTATTGTCATTAGCTTACCTCTGTGAGTGTTATTCTTCATATGTTGGTATAATAGTGAGCTGAAGAGGTGAGCACAACTTTTGGTTTGTCGTGGTGTGGCTTGGGCTGTTTAATTGCAGGTTTGAGTTGGGTGTAAGGTTATATGTATTCGCAGCCTGATCTGTAGTGTGGCTTATTATGTGAAAAGATTATTGTTTTTCATTTCCCAGAATCTTTGTGGCCTTTGACTCTGCCCCGTTGTGGATTTGGGTCTCATATTTGAACTCTATGAGCCATGTTTCCTTCTGTCAGTGTTTCTTTTAAGCTCATCGTTCTCAAAAATGGTGGCTAGGGTTTGATTGGAATGTCTCTCACAGCAAGGGTAAAGAGAAATAGAACCAGGTATGTAAATTTTTCCATTTAAAATCATTATTGCACTTTTCAATTTTATACTTTCATTATTAGCAGTGGTCTAACATTTTTTTGCTAGTGTGTTTCAACTTTGCAGGCTTCAGTCCAAAATGCTTGGGTTGACAGTTACCAAGAGAATGGGCTCCATGCTGACGTTTCTTCTGGTAAGCCTCGATTTCATTGAGGTTCCTCCTACAGTGGTGTATGATGTTATTTTGAGTTGGTTCAGTTCCTTGGGTTTCTGGTTTTTAGCTCGGCCATGGATACACTGTGTTGTAAAAATTTTGGAAGGCCATGTGGCCGATATTTTGATATGTGGTTAAGTTTAAATAAAGCCCCGTGGTTGTTTCATGTTGGGGACTTAGGGATTTCATAGCTGAGACTTGAGGAATGAAAAATTGGGTCTAGTTTGTTTACAGTTTTTGTTATTTTAATACCGGCTTATAAGTCGTGACTCTGTTGGTAAAGGGTCATAGGGTCGTAACTGAGATGTTTCAGTATACTGTTTTTTTTAGATACTGCTTAGATTTTCATTTAATAAGCTCGAAGCTTATTGATTGTACTTATGTTTTGATAATATATATATATATATATTTATTTTTATTTTTATTTTTTTCCCTGTGATTTTACATCGAAGACGGCAAGCTTGTAATAATTTGTTATTTTGGTTATTTCTTGTTGAAATTAACCTATCAGAGGTTGTGGTTAAGTAAATTAATATTTATTTTGTTTTATGTGTAAAATTGTATCTAAGGGTTCTGACAGTAGGTTTTTAGATCATAACTTGGTTATTACTGTCAGTAATGATTAAAAGAAGTGAATTATATCTCCTGTATCTTTATTGTTTCCTAGTTGGAGAATATATTGATGTGTTTTTATTTACATGCTATGTATAATTATTCAAACAGTTTTTAATATTGTTCCTTGGGGAGGATGTACTAATTTTCCTATATTCATTTAATTGATGCTTATGGTTATATAAACACGGTATGTAAGCTTTAATTTGTTTTATGAATTAAAGATTAACCCCTCTATTAGTGAAAGAGGTGGTAATGTTAATTTAAATTTACAGTTTCTTATAATTAGGTTTTATTTATAAAACCCTAATTTCTCTTAGTTTAAGTACATAGTTAGTATTTCATTTTAAGTTACACTAGTTTGCATTTTTACTTAGATGAATTTATTATAGTAAAAGTCTAGCCTTATTTACAGTTTCTTAAAGTTAGTATTAGTTATTTAATCTATGTTTATATAATAACTATTAATTTTTATAATAATAGACTTATAATAATAATTTATCTACTTTGTAAACCATTACACAGACTAAGTAATCATATACCTTTGGATCTTTCCTAACAGTTATGTATATATTATTCAAGTACTCTAACTAAATAAAGACATCTAAAATAAAAGGAAAATATACATACAAATCACACATATGAACCTGTAGAAGATAGTAATTCACAATCATGCATCTTCATTCGATTCTTTATCTGAAATTAATCTAACCTATTGTACTAGAGTACTGCCTTTATAAAAGGTGTGGAAAAATACAGTTAGGTATTTTTCTATCTATCAATAAATCTAGAAATTATTCTAATCATTTACCCTAATCTATCTAGTTCAGAACTTAACTATCTTTTCACTGTAAAAATATTTCTCCTAACTAACCCTAATAGAAACAAAACAGAAGCATAACATTTCATTTCTTAACTCAAACTTTTCAGATAACAATAAACAATTAAACAGCTAGATAAATCAAGTAGAACCTGGAAAAGTAGATAAGGTGACAACAGCTTAAGGAACCTGTTCCTCCCAACCAACTCCTGTAGAAAAGCTGGACTACAATTCTCAGGACCCCCGAGCTTGTCTCCTGGTCCACCTGGTAGAAGTACTGGGTGAGAGATGTAGTTTAGTAATCCTCTGCAACTCTACTGAGTGTACAGTAGTAAGTCATTTTTGCATGCAGCAGTATGAACTCAGCTTAGAATAACTGCACTAGTTCAGG
>LPNX010933063.1:991964-1071991 GCA_001517045.1 Pseudotsuga menziesii
ACTTTCTTGGGGAACATGACCACAAAAATAGGTAACTTTCCTCGTGCAACAACTAGAAGTAGTTTGAGGATGTTTCCAAGTTTCAATCTACTCTCAACCCAGCTTTCTCCACGAAGTGACCAGTAAAACACTCATTTAACAGCTTCCCCAAGATGTTGTCTCATCTTTCCTTTATTTATTAATTAAATATTCAGCAATTACATTCAGTTATCCTTGACCCCACTTTTTCATTAATTACAAACTTTATAATAAAATATATCATAATGTTTCTTAAAACATAAAATGCTTTGCAAATTGGGGCATGTGACATACACACCCCCTTAAATTATAACATCATCCTCGATGTTATTTATTCTTTATCCTCATAATTGCCCTAGAACAGAATTGGATATGCATCCCGCATATGACTCTCCAATTCCCAGGTGACTTCTTCTAGACTAAGGTGCTTCCATTGCACCTTCACCTAACCAATGGTGCGATTCCGAAGCAAGATCTCCCTCCTTTTGAGGATACAATCTGGTTCCACTAGAAAATCTCCTTTGGGTTCCACCTACACATCATTCCATTTTATAACATGAGTAGCATCATGTATATATTTTTTTAAGAAAGAAATATGAAAGACATTATGAACCTTCAAATTTGGCGATAAAGCCAATTGATATGCCACCTGTCCTATTATGGATAGTATTTCAAAAGGTCCACAATATCAGGGTGCTAACTTAGCACAACTTCCTAATCTCAAAGAGCTCTTTTTAGGCCTCACCTTAATGAAGACATGTTCACCAACCTGGAACTCTTTTTGAGTTTGTTTAATATCTGCTTCACTTTTATGTCGTTCTTGTGCAACTTTCAAGTTACCTTGCACCTTTTTTACAATTAACTCCATCTATTTTAATAGATCAGGTCCTAATACTAACCTGTCAACTTGATTACTCCATGAGATGGGGGTATTGCACTTCTTGCCATACAAATTTCCAAAAGGACTGTTAGTGCCAGAAATTGTTCGCAGACTACAAAAGAACAAGCCAACATAATCTCATAAAACAAAATTAAGTAAAGTAGGCTTTTTATGGTTTTGGTTGTGTAGTTTGTAAACAAGAGGGTAAAAACTTCACAAGGCTAACGCAAACACTAAATCATGCACAATGAAGGACTGAGATGCATAATATATAAAACATAAACCAAAAACAATAAGCATAACTTTGAATTTCATCCATAGTTAACAAGAAATGAATATATCAACTGAATGATTAAACCCATCAGAAATGAAACCAACAGATAGAATAAACAGGGCTTATAGTTTGCATATATTCCATAATCATTCATTCAAAATACATAAGAGTTTTTGACACATAGCTCCATAAACAATAGCTTGATAGCCTCCCCTGGTACAAAAATTCGAACCTCCAGTATTTTTCCAGCCTTACTTTTATCTTGGTTTCCCAAAGACAATTACATAACTAAAAAAACTACTTTTAGGTCATACTGCCGAATTATTCAATAAGAATATAGTCATACAAATTAAACTAACTTTTTCAAAAAATAACTAATAACCATTATTCTTAAAGCACTTTACAAGTCCCATTAGAGGAAATTTCAAATCAAAATGGGCCTCCTAAGGAAAGTTAATAAAATAATAGTTAAAATAATAAAATAATATTTATTAATTTTGGAGGAAGAAAAGAAAAAACTACTTTTTTGTTCGTATTTTTGACATATCTCCCTGTTCTTTTACTCAAATGTTGATCGGGAGAGCTCACTGGATGTAGAATTAAATTTTCCATCCAACCAGTACCCATTCAGCATACTTTTGACGGGCCTCGCTATCCCAAAAACAAGAAATACCTGAAAAATCGTGATGATGATGTCATCATCACATTTTTCAGGTATTTCTTGTTTTTGGGGTAGCGGGGCCCATCAAAAGTATGTCGAGTGCATACTCGTTGGATGCAGAATTTAATTATGCATCCAACAAGCTCTCCTGATTGAAATTTGAGTAAAAACACGGGAAGATATGTCGAAAATACGAACAAAAAAAAGTAGTTTTTTTAATAATACCTATCCCCAAATTTATATTAAAAAATTATTTAAGAGGTGCTCCCTCTTTGAATTTTAAAGAATTTTGATTGGCTAATACATTATGAAATGGAATTTGTATTATTTTTGGAAGCCCCATTTTAAATTGAAATTTCCTCTATTGTTAGCAACCTCTACCAAAAGAGTTATCCCTTCTAAAGCTTGAGTCTTCTTTCTTGCTTTCTGATGATCAACTTCCAGGTCTTCAACTCTTTTTGAAAGCTCCTGATTTTGCTGTGTTAGGTCTTGAATGGTTTGCTTCAGTTCTACATATAGACTTTATGTCTGTCTTTTCCTTTTCAAAGCCTCCTTAGAAACTGCAATTAATTCTTGATAGTGGCTATTTACCTCCTCTAAATCTTCCCTCAATTTTCTGTTAGCAGTCACTAATCCCTCATTTGTTTCATGCAGGTACTCTATCTAATATTTGTATTGTTTAATACTCCTTTGCAAATTCTCATTCTCTGAATCAATGCACTTCCCTTCTGATACTAGATGCATTTCTTTTGGCATCTAAGGGATTTTCAATTTCTTAAAAATCTCTTCATCTTCTTCCAGCTGCTCTGTCATAGCCACATGGACTTATAAATATTCCTTGACTTCAACACTGCATTGAGCTGATGGCTCTACAACCCTTCCTTTCTCTACAAAAAAACTTGATATGACTGAATGCTGCTTCTTTAAATCATCTTGATGATGGTCTAAGATTACCTTCTTTCGAACTTCCTTAAATATCTCTGAAATTTTGGTTTCAGTGAAAGCTAACTTATCTTCTAAAATAATTTGTTTCTTACCCTTCATCTCCTTTACATTTAGATCTTCATTGTCTTATAACTCTTCTTGAGATGAACAGTCTTCAATCACTGTAATTTTCTTTTGAGATAATTTAGGGTTTAACAATTTTTTCATATTCAATCTAAGTTTATTCTTGGGTCGAGTCGTAGGCCTCCAACCTACCCCAATTTCCCCTAACATTCTCAAAGTTTTTCCTTGATGTTTGGTAGAAGCTAGCTGAACTACCTTTCTTTTTATCCCTCGTGACATTACTCCTTCTTCAGATTGTTTATGTACATCTTGTTCAGTGTCAACCCTAGCTTCATCAAACAATGAATTTTCCTCATCTTCTGACTATACTCTCATAGGAACTTGTTCCTGTTCTTTCACATTTTCATTTACTTCCTGGTTTACTTATACATGAAGACTATCTTCTGCAGGATCCAAATCCTTCATTCCTGCCTTTGATATTTCATTTTATTCAATATTAGTCTAATGTTCATCTTCAACATTTTCATCTCTTTGAGTCATAGATTTTTCTGGTACATTATCCTCTTCAATCTTGACTATGACTCTCTTTTTCAGTTTCTTGACCAAATTATGACCTTTATTCAACTGTCTTTTCTGAGCTTGGTTTTCCTTCTCTGATTGAAATCCAGACCAAAATAGAAAATAATCCCATGTTTTTTCCTTCTTTCGAAGCACAATACTTATGATTAGCTTTATTATACCATCATGAAATATAGACTGTTTAGTATGGTCTTGATGCTCCTTTACCCTACTAGACATCTTTTGTAGACTTTCAAGGAAAAAGAAAGGAAGGTTCATCTTTGCTTCATGGATAAGATGCTGCAAAAACCTGAAATGATACTTAAAAACAAATGCAAATCTTCCTTCACAAGTTATATAACTTTGTAGAATCTTTATTGGTTCTCTCCACTCTAGTTTGGATTTCTAGATATGTACTCATTTACCCCAATCTGCAACCACATCTGGAAGCAAGTAATTATGTGCATCAAAGGTAAAAGGTACTTTTTTTAACCAATATTCGCCTTCATCTAGGATCCCTATAGCCTCTGGTATTAATTCTCTGGTCAACTCAATCTTTAAGGTGTCAAAAGTAACAATATCCTTATCCAAACACTGAGCAAACTTATATGAGACCTCTGTGTGATACCCATCAATCTTCTCAAAAAATCTTAACCATCCTGCTTCTAAAAACAATCTTGCACAGTCTGGGAAAGCTTGAACCCAAGAGATATCTGAGGGTTCAACTCTGTTTGTTTTCCCACTCCTCTTCATTTTAGATAACTGAACTTAAAAATTGATTCCTTTAGTCAATAACTTTAACTCTATTCAAATCTTGGAAATTTTAACAGACAATGATATGTTGAAAAACTAAACCCCTGAACTAGATTTTATCACTCAAACTGATAAGAATCTTAGCTCTATTGACAGAGAAAATTCAACATTGAGCAACGATTGGGTTTATATACTACCATTAATAGTTAAACTCCATAATTAATCTTTTGTCAATGTAAACCTGAATACATGGAATATGATAGTAATTCGCCTCATACCTGTCAGAATGGTGGATTCAGCTTCTAGAAATATATTTTCCTGTCTTCTAGGTGTCCAATTTCATTTTTAAATCTTTCTCTGACCGCCACGACAGTGCCAAAACCGACCTTCTTCAATCCTTGATTACAAACTGCCAAAACTCTGCCACGCCTTCTATGCTCTTCATGCGCTTCAGGAGATGCGTAACTAAAGGTGAATTTTCCTCACCATGGATAATTATTTATGTTTTACTACTGTATCTTATAACTTCCAGACCACCGCGACTTACCCTAATGACTCCTTCCCTGAACTGTTAACACCTGTCACAATTATTACTCTGGACGAAAACACATATCAAACTCATTAACAAGTGTGAATGACCTCTCCTATTCATGAATTTCAAAAAAATTGAGCCAAAAATCATGATTTTCAGATAGCACAATTTTCTTGTAGCACGCATGTTTAGCTTTTTTAGGCTTGCGCTACAAGAATACATGTTTCAATAATTTTCAAAATAAAACTCACAGCAAAGGGTTAACTTTGGTTAAATGGCTTCAAATAAAACCTTATGATATTTTTTAGAACCTTTAAGTCATATAAACATCCTACAATCCCTTAAAAACTATAAATTTTGCTAAGCAAAGCCAAAATTGAAAAAACCTATGAAGTCAACTTATATAAAAATCAAAGAAGAGATTTAAAAGAACCTAAAATCCAAACTTAAAAATGAACAAAACCATGTTTCAAAAAACAAGCAAATGCTTTAAAATGAGAAGCAAAAACAGGATATAACATCTAGCTCCTGCTGCGGGATGAAGTCCTCCCTGTGAGCCTTCAAGAACCTATAGATCAGTGCCTTCCATGTTGTAACTGCAACTACTTGCTACTCTGCAAAAATTCCATTGGGTCATGGAGTCTTTACTCTACTCTTCGCACCGGTATATACAATGAAAATCCAATATCTACCTTAAAAGCTGTAAAAATGTTTCAGGAAACGCCCATTAACTGGATTAGACAATTCCTCACCATCCAAAGTCTGTAACACAAAAGTATTATTCTCCAGAATATTTGATACTATGAAAGGACCAAACCATAGATTATCAAACTTGCCATGATTTCCTTTCTGCTCCTTTCTAGCATCCCATCTCAAAACCATATCTCCATTTGAAAAGGTGTTCTCCTTGATCTTTCAATCAAACCTTTCTTTGATCTTTGTCCTGTAACGCTGAGCTTTTTACTCTACTGTTTCATGTTTCTGTTTTAATTCTATCAGTGCATAAATTCTTCTTTGAATATCACTAGGTTCATCTTGACTATCTTGAAAAAATTTCATCACTGGAATACGAAGTTGAACAGGAAATACTACATCAGTACCATATACCAATTGAAAAGGAGAAGTTCCAATTGCCTTTTTAATTGTTATTCTATCTACCCACAATGCATATTTTAACATTGAGTCCCATGATCATTTATTTTGCTTCAATAACTTCTTGATACTCTGATTATTGGTTGACTTAGATAACCTGTTTCCCTAAGGATAATAAGGTGTTGAGTGTTTCAAAACAGTCTCATTCTTTTCACAAAATGCCACCATAGCTTTGGACGTAAAATATTGAGCATTATCAGTCAATAACTTCTTGGGACATCCAAATATGCTAAGAATATTTTCCTGAATAAAATCTATGATTACCTTGTCTGTTGCATTTCTTGTGGGGATAGCTTCTACCCATTTAGTGAAGAAATCTGTAGCTATCAAAATCCATTTATGCTGCCCTGAAGAGGAAGGATTTATCTCCCCTATGAAGTCCAAGCCCCACTTCTAAAAAGGGGCATTTACTACAATAGAATTTAATGGTAAAGACACCAACTTTTTCTTGCCAGCAAATTTTTGACATGGGATACATGCTCTTACCTATTGATATACATTGGAGAATAAAGAAGGCCTATAGTATCCAGCTCTCAAAATTTTATAAGTTGTTGCCTTACAATACTTATGTCCCCCACAAGCACCTTCATGTGATTCAGAGATTACTTCTTCAATTTCTAGCTTATCCAAACATCTAAGCAAAATACCCCCTTGGATCTTTCCAAAACAACTGTTGTTCTATCAAACAATAATTAGTAGTTTTCAGCTTCAATAATCTAGCAGCTTTCTTGTCTAGATGTTCTGGACATTGTAAATACAAGAGAAAGTGTACAATATCTGCATACCATGTTGATTCTGCATAGTGGTCCTTAATTATTTCCTTCTCTTGCTCTGCTTGCACTTCTTCTTGTGTTGGTTGTTCTGCCATGAGATGAAGACCTAAAGCTTGACAATTTGAATCAGCTAACAATTTAGACAAACCTTGTCCCTTTACTAGCTTTGTAGGCTTAATGTCTGTTGGGCTATAGGGCAGACCCGGGTTTTATACCTTTTACTTTGCACCAACAAAAGACCCACAGTGTTGGCCCTTTCGGCAACAACTTGCGCGCAGGTTGCAGTCTCACCCGAAACAGCTATGGGGTGCCGCAGAATCAGGTTTCTGCAAGCAGAAGAGGGATATTACTGTACCTTAAGCCTTTAATAACTTATAATCAGTTAACACAGAGCTCCGACATTCATATATATAACTTCGTAGATAAATAAACAACAGTGACTTGCTTAACCCTTTACTGGGAATTCACAGTGAAGCTATTTGTTAGCAGTGATCTTACTTATCAGATATATATATTTATCAATGCATAAAGATCATAACAAAAATAACACAAGAACCACAACACCAGATATAACGTGGTTCACCCCCAGTGTAGGGGCTAAGTCCACAGAACTGCGTTTTATTCAACTCTTTACAAAATCACAGTTCTGGTCTGCGCACTCACCTGCAGATCCCTTCAAGTCCTTAAAGCCGCACACACAGCTGCAGGCCTCTACGCACACAGCCGCAGATCTTCTAATCACTTACAAAAACCCTCTGTGCACACAGCTGCAGAGGTCGTCCACGCACACAGCTGGGACTTAACCTTTTCTTACAAAGATAGCCTTAGCTTTACAGCAATTCCTTATACATAAAAAGCCTAACTTGACTTATTTACAAGAGTTCCTATTTATACAGTGCACTATTACAAAATCATGGACTTAAACCATGGGCACCCCAAACCCTAAACCCTGGACTTAAACCATGGGTTAATTACAAAAAAGGGGGCTTTGACTCAACCCCGACACCCCTAAGACTATTTTGAGCCATAACTCCGCTTACAAACTCTTTCAATCTCATGGAGTTATCCACCATAAAGACCCTTAGGGTACGCGCCCCAACAGGCCCCTAAGACTCACCAGTGTCCCGTCCCAGGACACTCTGTTGCGCTTCTGGTAGACAAACCTTGTCAGCAAGGACAGCGTACTGCTTGTTGAGACTACGCATGATACTGTCTGTGGCTTACTCCTTTTCTACCAACTCCTATAGTACCTCGGCTGATTCTTCGCTGGCCTTTTGCTGTGCAAATGCATCATATTGCTTTAGAACTTTAAATTGGGTGTCCACAGCAATACTCAATTTGAAAGCTTCGCTGATAAGTTGCTGCAGAGAAATTTCCACTTCTGTTGCCTTTACTTTGCATGATTCAATTTCGTGTTGGAGTTCGTTGCTTCACTTTACCTTGAGCATTTTCTCCATGGGCGGTAGAGTCTTAATTGCTGCTTTTACTGCATCCAATTATGTCTGTCGTTGCCGAATAGTTTCTTGCAGCTATCCAATTCTTGGATTTTCCTGCAGGGTGGTCCAAGTCTCAACAATGTCTTCCAACAGCTTTGCTGCACTGCTCACAATATCGGAAATTTTGGCTGCAGATGCTTGAATTTCTGCGCGGCGTTGTTCTTTGGCCTCAGGTGGACTTTCTGGAGGGATGTGAAGTTGAAGCTCCGCAATCTGAGTCTCATGTTCTGCCTTGAGCTTCTCAATTTCACTGCGGGACTGCTGTGCGTAGTCTTTCAACCTGACTAGTCTCTGTTCTGGTTCTTCCACCAGTTGTACGTCGAAGTCAGGAAGACTTCGACATGCTTCATCCAAAACTCAGACCAGTGTAATCCGCTTATGTTATGCTTCCCTCTTTCACTGCTCTGCTGCTTCCAATTGTGTTGCGAGGCTATCATTCTACTTTCTGGTATCGGCCAACTGTTTTTGTGAATACTGGTCTCGGGCCTAGATTTCCTTTGCGATAGCTGACTGGGAGAGATGTAGTTCTATCATGGACATTTTGGTGTAATCAATTCCTACTGTCATGCTCATCTCTACGCGGAATGCTGCATCAATTATGATAATGGCAGCGGTGGATACTTGGCTCTTGTTTTCTCGAGCTGGCCATTGCCTTAAATCGGGCTGCGCACTTACCAGGGTACTGCTAGCTACAGTGCCGGTCGTCGATTGTGCTGCTAAGTCCTTCAATTCTGATATGTTTTGTGTGACACCATTGATGGAATCCAAATGCACGGCGGAAAACTATGACCATTTCTTGGTAAGAACTTCTATGGACTTCGACAAAGCCTCATCAAGCTCCTCTCTTGTCAAGTCAGGTGTGTCGTCGATATTCTTATCCTTTGACGCCTTCGCTTTCTTTCGGGGCTGTGTTTTGTTCACTTCCTCTACTTTTGGTGTCTTGCGCTTATCCTGCCTATTAGGGTCTGGAGTGGTTTTGACCGAGTCTTGTCCTTCTTCTTCGTCGATTTCGTCGTCTCCACCCTAGTTGCTGTCGTTCTGCTGCGACTCGGTATTTTCTTCGCTGTCTTCTAGGGGACCTTGCTGCTACATGTGACTAGGGCCTACGCCTACATTGGTAACTATGGGAACCGGAATGTGAGGTTTTTTCCCTACATCTTTCAACCATTCAGCCAGCCAGTGCTGAACTACTGCGCGGATATCACCCTCAGTGACTACATATGGTAGCTTGAACCATTGATGTTTTTGATCTACGTGAGCCTGGATGAAAGTATGATGCATGTCCGCGCTGAAGGTGGCTGCGCCGTCATAGTGAGAGAATAAATCATTACTGAGTCGTGGGATTTTTGCGATCTCATACTGGATATTCATCATATAAAAGGCAAATACATAATTTAATAGCTGTTGGTGTGCTTTATCCTGTGAAACCCACAGGGAAGCGTACCTGGCTGCGCCAGACATGTGCTCTGGTGCATCAAGAAACTGTGCCTCAGTAGGTTCTTGCCATCCTACTAATGCGATGAGGAGGGAAACCATGAGTAATGGAAGGCCCTACCTTTCTCCTGCGTGTCATGAGCATCTTCCAGGAATTCCTTCGCAATATACGCTGCCCAGTTGTAGCTGTAACCTTCAGCGGAGTTCATAGCAATTCTAATAACTGGGGAAGGTACTTCAGTTGGTCTGCACTTCCGTATTATTTTGCATGCTAAGAGTTTAGCTGTGAAGCGAATGTGATGTTCCTGAATCGCGGAAGTGTGATACCGACGTTTTCCCTTCGTTAGGCCAAAGTGTTCCTTCATGGTTTGTGCGAGCTTCGTATCCTCATTCTTCGAGGGAAATTCAGTCACCGGATCAGGCCCTGCTATTGGTAAGCCAGTGATCCTTTGAATGAGCTCACCATTGATAGGAATTTTCATGTCTCCTATCCATAGGTGGCCGTCATGAACTAGTGCTAGCAGCTGCTTGACCACTACGGTCACTTGTATGCCACGACCAAAATGGGGAACATCGAGCATCTTCAGCAGACCCGCTTGATCCAAGCCGGTAGCCCATCGTTTGACTTCTAATAATGTCACCTCGGTCTCATCGTACTTGACAAAATGCAAATATGTTTCTGGTGCGAACTGTGGAAACTTTCCACGATCGCTGGTATCATGGTCGGCATACTTAAGTCGGTCTATCTTTCCTGTCATGATCCCAACCAGCTGCACACCCTGTGGTAGAGAAGGGGTGCGTATTGTGAACTTCTTGTTCCACCGAGGTGGTTTAACTCCTAGTCGAAGAGGCAGGATATATGGTGGCCATCGCGGTGCAATATTCTCCTCTCCTTCACTTGGGATTTCTATTGAACCAGGCGGATCCATTCCGAAATCCTTCGATGTTTGCCCGAATTTTTTGTGTCGATCTTCGTTCCGCTTAGAACGGACTTCAGGCTTGAATTGTTTCCTAGCAAACCATGTTTGTATTGGTGGACTCAGTGCTGCTAGAGTCTCCTCACATGCTGCGGGCGCAGAAGGGGGGTGAACAATGTTCTGCAGACCTGTCTATTCAAATTCTCTCAATAAGTCCTGAAGTTCTTGATCACCGGACATAGGTTCAATTGTGAAACTGCGGAATGTGATTTGCCCATACCCGGGTGTCTTCTTATACAATCCATCGATCAAATCGGCCATAAATGTGCATTGAAGGCACCAAATCTGACTGAGATCCTGCTTCCACGGTACCATATTTCGACGGATAACCTTAGGACAGGAAATTAAGGCGATTAAAGTACCAGCGCCGCCAAACTGGCAAAGTTCCAACGGTCGGCTTTTGTGGTGCGGCACAACCAGTACCACAGCTGTGTTGCAATAAGGACCTTCGTCATGATAATGACCTTTGGCATGTGCGGGCAAGTTCTGCGGCCACACTGTGAGCTTCGCTCCCCTAGCATTTTGTGTCGTCCAGCGAGGGCGGGACTGGGCTATTGCTTTATCACTAGACACATTAGCGTGCTGAGGCCCAATCTCCATGTACCGGTTTTCAGCTACAGGTGCCTGGATATGGAAAAATCTAGGTATCCATTATGTATGAAGTACAAGCTTCCAAGTTCCATACCAATGCTCCAAGTGTTCCTGCAGTCTACTCTACCCATTCAACCTGCTGCGCACCCTCTGGAGTGGATCCCCAAATCTCATGCAAAGGGAGGTCGGACCAGTTTCCCAACTAGGAAGGTATTTCTACTGGGCAGTCCACCTTCTGGCTGTGGTGACTCCAAATGCTGAAGCCAGAATCTCGAGTTTCTGCGGCTCCAGTATCTATTCTGAGAATGGCGCAGGAGACTCCTCTAGGTCCGTCAAACCATCAGAAGAGGGAACGGTTCTTGTCTGTGAACGAAGCCATCTGAGGGACTTGGTAATTCTAGCGCATCTATGTCCATGTAGCTCATACAATCGGTTCTTCCAGTTCTCTAAACCATCATCTGAATCCGTCATACAGGAGCTGTCACATTGCCAATCCATAATACCTTCGGCAGTAGGGTCAATGTAATCTTCTTCCTACGCTGTGATGTTATAGATGTGCTCCAAAACATCCTGGTCTTCATCACTAAGTGGTTCTGTGTATCTTTGTCCTTGGGAAGGGTCTAGGGGTATTATCACTCTCAAACCCTTTCTTTCGAAGGTCATCTGTCGCTTCTTAAGGTTAATGATTGCAGCATTTTCCATTGCCCATTCAATTCCTAACAAAGCTGGATAGGGGTTGCTGTCATCAATGATCTCAATAAATTCAAAGTCCACCAAAGTATTGACCCCATCAATATCTATTGGGACTCTAGGGAATCTCCGTAGGGGCACAATCTTCTAATCCTAAATCTAGAATGACATCAGTCATATCATACTCCCCTATCTGAACATTCAATCTCATTTCCCTACCAGTTCTTCGGACACGATTAACAGTTTTCTCCTTATCAACTCTTCTCTGAGGTTCACAGAAAGCAAGAAATTTTTGCAATTCCTTTAAAGCATTCACATTCCTCAAGAGTTTCATACAGCTCTGTAAAAAGGAGGACAGTGTACTTACTTTATCCGTCAAAGCATCTTGCGGCTGCGACTCCTGCTGATGTTGCTGCACGGGTACTACTACTGTGCTAGGATCAACAAAATTGTGCGTGGCCTCCATGATTGTCTCTTGTTCTCTTTCACTATCAAGTGCTAGGACTTTCTCGGGCGCCTTACGAACTCACGCCTTGGCATATTGTTTCTCCGTATTCTATGTCATAGCTCCACTCCGCGTAACAACATTAATGGCTGGAGCAGGTCTTTGCTCGACGGAAATCAACTGAATATTCTGGGTAGGGCCACTATTTATTTCCTGAATCTTAGCTATCAGCTGGGGATACTGCTCGATCACATGATCTACTGCGTGGCAATATCGACATGTCGTAGTGGGATTCCGACAGTCCCGAGCTAGATGCCCGACTTGGTTACAGTTGTAACACACCACCTGGCCTCTGCCTCGTCCTACCATACCACCGTGACCACGGCCTCCAAAAGCACCCTAACCAGAGGCACCACCCCGGTAACTGTAGCCATCATTACTCTCTCCCTCACTCTGCACCCGGTAGGCATCATAGGTGCGTTCTCTCATAAGGTCATAGCTACGACACTCCTCTTCATTATGCCCTACTGACTTACAAAACTTGCAGTAGGGGTTCTTGGGGACTTGCACATACCTCTGTAGAAGATGGCAGTTTTCAGGTCGATGCTGGCCGGTTGTCCGACAGATCTCACAATATAGAACAGCGGGGTTGAACGGGTTTGGTGCACCAGTATTCAGGTAATTTCTGACCACAGGGCATTGGTCCCTGTCGTGACATTCTGTCTAACATTGTGTACACCAAACCTCTTCACGACCGGTTTTTCCTTTCTTCATATCACAAAGCTCTAGAGCCATTGCTGCCAACTGTGCTTGGATTTGGGCGATACTAGAATTATCATCGACAGGAGCAGTCTCAAGCTTCATTGCGATTTCCAGAGCCTCTTCCTGGTCAGCAACCTTCTGTTGCATGAGTGGAGTTCTGATATGTGGTAACAATGCTACAATAAACCATTCCTTGTGCTACGCAGGTCCAATGGTGAAGCTGACTTGGTCCAGTAAAAATTTGAACCTCTGGTCAAAGTCCCACACTGATTCACCACACCGCTGTTGAATCTCTTTCAATTCAGTAATACACTGCGACTCTGATTTGGGCTTCTTAAACTCTTTGATTATTGCTGTTTTAATATCATCTAAAGCGGGACTCTGAGTACTGGAGAATTTCATGAACCAGGTCAAAGCCCAGTCCCTGAAAGAAGTAACCAGCTACGCTAGTCATACATCTTAATCAGTAATGTTCTTAGCATTCCACACTGCTTCACATAAAAACCAGAACTGCTCAGGATCCTCGGAGCTAGTTCCTTTGAAAATAGGGAGCTTATTATCATCAGTCATGTGGTCCATTGTAGATCTAGGGGGCTTGGGAGGGGGACAGGGAGTAGGTAGGGGGGAATTTACTGGGGTAGACTGATCTGCGACAGGAATTCTCGGGCTCGGGTGACTTTCAGACTGCGACAGGTTTGCAGGGGTAATAGGGCTGTGCTGCAGGGTTACCAGAGGGGTTCCACTCGAAGGGTTTTCTTCAGGGTCTGAGTCTTCGGGATTTACAGGGGAAGGCGTGGTATCCTAACCTAAGGAATAGGATCCAAAATCTCTCTTATACCTTTTTCCACTTCACAGCAAACCACTTTGCTCGACGAAGGTGTTGTCACTTGCAAACATATGTTGGTAATACAAAATATAACAGTCTGATTCAATCAGCAATATTCCTTTTTCAGCCAATAGCATTTTAATTCTCAAACTAAATGAATTCAAAAACTTACCCCTTGGTCCTTGGAAGAACTGGTGCTCGGCTTCACTAAAGGAAGTGCTCGTGTCGATGGTGAACTCCGTCATGAAGGCCTCAAGGGTCCGCGTGGTCCATAAATCAACCGCGCGGGATATCTCGTTGTTCACTCTTTTCAATATATTAACTCTCACGGGGGTCCAAGCAAGAAACTGCCCTTCACGGAAGTTCGTCCTTTGCTCGGCCAACCTAGATAACCACTGGTGCAACTCTATGTGGATACTACCAAAGAAAATTTCATAAGCATCACAAAAAACATACCTTTGTAAAAATTCGCTTGCACTACGACGCGGGTTTTTGTTCTCTTGCTTAGCGAATTTCAGATAAGTCTCATCAAGCCAATCATTGATTTCCTTCACAGAGGGCCTCCAGAACATAGCCCTCGAGGTACGACGTAAACTCCTCTTGAGCAGATACTGAGTTCAACCGACAATGGAACCAATTTGTTGGGCTATAGGGTAGACCCGATTTTTATACCTTTTACTTTGCACCAAAAAAAGACCCACGGTGTTGGCCCTTTCAGCAACAACCTGCGCGCAGGTTGCAGTCTCACCCGAAACAGCTATGGGGTGCCGCAGAATCAAGTTTCTGCAAGCAGAAGAGGGATATTACTGTACCTTAAGCCTTTAATAACTTATAATCAGTTAACACAGAGCTCCGACATTCATATATATAACTTGGCAGATAAATAAACAACAGTGACTTGCTTAACCCTTTACTGGGAATTCACAGTGAAGCTATTTGTTAGCAGTGATCTTACTTATCAGATATATATATTTATCAATGCATAAAGATCATAACAAAAATAACACAAGAACCACAACACCAGATATAACATGGTTCACCCCCAGTGTAGGGGCTACATCCATAGAACTGCGTTTTATTCAACTCTTTACAAAATCACAGTTCTGGTCTGTGCACTCAGCTGCAGATCCCTTCAAGTCCTTAAAGCCGCACACACAGCTGCAGGCCTCTGTGCACATAGCTGCAGATCTTCTAATCACTTACAAAAACCCTCTGCGCACACAGCTGCAGAGGTCGTCCATGCACACAGCTGGGACTTAACCTTTTCTTACAAAGATAGCCTTAGCTTCGCAGCAATTCCTTATACATAAAAAGCCTAACTTGACTTATTTACAAGAGTGCCTATTTATACAACACACTATTACAAAATCATGGACTTAAACCATGGGCACCCCAAACCCTAAACCATGGACTTAAACCATGGGTTAATTACAAAAAAGGGGGCTTTGACTCAACCCCAACACCCCTAAGACTATTTTGAGCCATAACTCCGCTTAAAAAATATTTCAAGCTCGTGGAGTTATCCACCATAAATACCCTTAGGGTGCGCGCCCCAACAATGCCCACATCATATTGCATTATCTTTGCAATCCATTTCCCCCTTTTTCTCTCACTATCAGGTTGAGTCAAAACATCCTTAATGGAAGCATTAGGAACATAAGCAATGACTTTGGAATGTAGAACATAAATTATAAAAAAACTTTAATTCCTTTACCAATGAGTAAGCTTGCTTCTCTAAAGTGTTGTACTTCAACTCTGAGTCTTTGAGGGTCTTGCAGAAAAATGCAATTGGATGTTCAAGTCCATCCTTATTCTTTTGTAATAAAACAGTAGCTAAAGTATCCTCTGATGCAAAAGAAAAAGTCAAAAATTCCTTTGTAAAATCAGGACTTACTAGTACTGGTGCTTCCGTAAGAGCTATCTTAATCATTTCAAATGAATTTTTAGCTTCTGCAGTCCACTTAAATTCCTAATCCTTCTTCAACATGGTTGTAATCTGTTTAATGGTTTCAGCAAAATTTGGTATGAACCAACACAGAAAATTTATTTTTCCACTAAAAGATTGCACATCATTCTTGCTCCTTGGTAAACTAATTTTTAGAATAGCTTTTACCCTTTCTGGATCTATCCTTATGCCATCAGCTAAAACTAAATGACCCAACAACTTACCTTCTTGTACATCAAAATGTGAATTTTGGGGATTGAGAGACAAACCATATTTTATGAATTTCAGGAAAGTTTGTTTTGAGTGTTTTAAGTGCTCGTCATCAGATGGTGAGAAGACTGTAATATCATCTAAATAGATCACTACAAACTTATCCCTCTCTCCCACAAAGGCTATGTCCATAGCTATTTGAAAGGTAGCTCCAGCATTCATTAATCCAAAAGGCATTTTGTCGTACATAAAAGTACCCCAAGGAGTAGTAAAAGCTATATTTTCTCTATCATCAGGGTGCATTGCAATTTGGTTATACCCTGAAAAACCTTCTACCATTGAAATTCTTTGTGCACCAACCACCTTCTGCAATATTTGTTTAATCTTTGGCAAAGGGTAATTATCCTTCAGTGAAGACCTATTCAAATTTTGAAAATCAACATACAATCTGATTTCACCATTCTTTTTTCTGACAGGTACTAGATTTGCTACCCATGAAGAGTATCGAAGGGGACCAATAATCTTAGCATCTAACAATCTTTTTACCTCCTTTTCTAAACAAAGCAGGATTGAATCTCCTTAATTTCTGTCTGAAAGGTTTAACATTTGATTTCAAAGGCACTTTATGTTGTATAATACTAGTATCATATGTCTTCAAACCCTCGTATGACCAAGCTAAAACATCAACATACTCTTTTAATAACTTGATGTACCTGTTTCTTTGCTTTGTTGTGAGTGCCTTTGAGACCTTCACTATTCTGGGATGCTCCTTTGTGTCAATATTACAATCCATTACATTTTCTTCTGAAGACTACATAACTATTTTTAAAGGGGTATCATCCTTCGAAAAAATTCTCTCCAAAGGCACCAAACCCTTAGGAATAAAATTACTTTTCAGCTCAATGATCTTGTGACCTGCAATCTCATTTTCTACAACACCTTCAAAATATTCAATTTCATCATCCTGTTCTTGGTCAATTAAGGAATTAGAAAACTCACTTGTCAACTCTAAAAACCTTTTTATCTCAAAATCATCTTCAAAAACTCTCCATTGATTTATATTATCAGGCACATAAGGTCTGTACCTAACTTCAATAGGATACTTCAGCTGTGTTGTTTTAGGAATCCTAAAATGTGTGGCTACTAGGGCAAGAGAATCAGTAGTTTGGTTATGATCCATAGGAATATAAGTGATATTAAAAGCCACAAATAAATTGTCTATCATATCCCATACTTCATTCCTGTACACTTTCAGCAAATATTGCTTTGCTTGATAGTTATTCCTTACTTGCTGAACAACCAACTCGGAGTCTCCATACACAGAGATTTGTTGAATACCTAAATCTTTTGCAGCTCTCAAACCTAACAACAGAGCCTCATACTCTGTTGTATTATTAGTGGTAATAAATTCCAACTTATACATTAATCTTACCACTTCACCTCCGGGAGATATCAGAACAACTCCTGCTCCAACACCTTCTTTAGATGATGATCCATCAAAATACATTTGCCAAAGTTCATCCTCTTGTTCCCTAGTGCATTTGACTGATTTTTCTTTTTCAACCTGTAATAAACCAGCAACATGATTATAATCACTAAAGTGCAACATACAAGTACCCAAATTCTTTTCAACAGCATACAATGGATGATTTCTAGGATTCTTGTCATCAATCACAATATAAGAAAATTCCAACTCTCTATACAACCTTCTGTTTTCACCTCCAAAGATAGGAATGATTGCATATGTTAAGTCCATCTATAGAGTTCCACCTACCTTCTTGGCCCAATATCTAGAGAGGAGCATTCCAAACTTAGGTGTGATATCCACCACTACTGTATCCATAATCATTCATTAGTAGTTGAGCTAAACTAGCCACCATATCCTTTATCACTCCAAAACATTTTACAGCTCGACAATCGAAAGCATAGAAGTCATGATAAGGTTTTGTTATGCTCAACCCTAAAGCCTCCATGACTGCTTTTGGAATTAGATTATGAGATGCTCCTGAATCCAAAAGGCAATTATGTATCATCTACTCATGAATGGTTAATGTGATGTAAAAAGGAGGAGATGCACTTGCATCATTTTTAGTTTTTTTCTGCCAAAGCTGATCCAAAAAAAATTTTAGGATTTTCCTCTTGTAAATTTACTGTGTCAGAGGGTACTTGACTGTTTTCTGAACCAATCATTTTCAAGATTGAATTTTTGTAAGAAGGATTCTTTATCAACTCAGTGAAAGGCATGGGGATTTTAATTTTACAGAATTCATTTTCAAGATTAAAATTCTGCATACTTTTATTCACTTCTTCAAAATCAATAACCTTCTTTTGTTTATCTTGATTATGTTTCTTTTCTAATATTGGATCAGACTGTTGTTTAGGAGGCAGAATTACCTTCTTTCTAGGATTTTGAACCACCTGTTTTGGCCCTGACCTTAAATTTAGGGTTTTCTTTGGATCAGTCTGATATATATCAGCAGTTACCTCAAGATTTAAATCATTTTTTGTTTCAAAAACATCTGCATCATAATATTATGAGTTTAAAAAATCCTCCTCAGTCACAAAACCTTCAGTCAACTGTTCTCCAAAATAATTCATATCTTGATCTAGATCCTCAAAAAACTCTTATTCTTCTATTTCTCCTTCATCGGTAACATTATTTTGAAGTGGGGGTGGCACCTTTTGATCCTCAGCTTCTCTCCTTTCTCGTTGAATATCGTTATTTCTTCTCTCTCTGGGAATGAAACAAGGTGCAAACTGTCTTCTGAATTTATTTGGATTATTAGGGTTTTAGTCTCCCTCTTGAACAAGTTTATTTGAATTTTTCTCTAGTTCCAATTTGTTTAGTTTTTCTGTTAGTATTTTCACTAGTTTTGCCATCTCATCAATTTTACCTTCTCCCGAGTGGGATGTTGAAACCACTGGAGCTGCCTCTTTCTCACCCTTTCTGTCATAAACTTGTTGAGCTGATTTCCCTTCAGTCTATTAGAAGCAAGAATATTAGACTCCACTTCTAATGCTGACTCTTGCATGTTAAGTAAAGTAACAGGTCTTCTTTCTCTCAAGAGTAGGGAAAACTCGTGATCAAAAGCATTAGCATAAGTGAGTTTTGCAGAAGTTGTAGAAGGTTTAATCTCTGCAGGGATTCTGCCATACATTTTATTGAACCTCTTAGAGAAATCAACTATATTTTCATCTTTATTCCTTCTTAGAGCTCCAAACTCTGTAATGTAATATGTGTGATCTTTAGTATCACCCCATTGTCTCATGAAAAGATCATGAATCTCTTCTATTATAGTAATAGATTTTGTTGGTAACTCTTTGAACCATCTTCTAACCTCACCATCTAGAATCTGTACGAACATCCTCATCCACACATCTTTTGCCTCGATATTCTAATTATCTACATAGCTGAGAAATGCATCCCAATGCTCCTCATCTGTGGTCACACCTTGTCCATTAAACCTAGGTAAGTATTTTTGGTAATCTCCACTAGGGAGAGCATTTAAGGGTTGAGGTAAAACTAGAGGTGCATACCTAGCTTCCACCATTTGATCCATCATGTCTAATGGTTGATTTTGGGCTACCATATTTAAGTTGACTAGTTTAGATGAAGGAAAAACTTGACTAGAACTTGGATGAAAAGGAGTCTTACCAACTTTGAGGTGAAATAAATGTATTTTTCTAGGAGATAAGGTCTTTTCTTTCTTCAAATATTGACGATCAGTAAAAATCTAAAAATTACTAACATGGATTGCAGGTTTCAACCAGGATGAATCTTGTTCCTCTTCCTTTAAAATAGAAAAAGGTGATAATAAGTCTAGTTGATCAAGGTTACATAAGGCTGGAGATGACTGAGACCTTTTGATTTTCCTAACTATTGTCATAATATGCTCTAGGTCTAAGACACACAGTTGTAAAGGTGAACTAGGTCTACTTCTTGTTCCAACTCCTTTAGTAGCCACTATGAAATATTTGGTGAAATGTAGTCTTTTAAAATTTGTTGGTTTAAGTCCACCTCTCAAAACCAGTTAAATGATGAGTAACCCAGGGAAAGTAGGATTTCAGCTTCATCCCCAGCAACGGCACCAAATATGTTAGTGCCAGAAATTGTTCTCAGACTACAAAAGAACAAGCCAACACAATCTCATAAAACAAAATTAAGTAAAATAGGTTTTTTAGGGTTTTGGTTGTGCAATTTGTAAACAAGAGGGTAAAAACTTAACAAGGCTAAAGAAAACACTAAATCATGCACAATGAAGGACTGAGATGCATAATATATAAAACATAAACCAAAAACAATAATCACAACAATGAATTTCATCCACAGTTAACAAGCATTTCATGAATAATAACTTCAAACAAGAAATGAATATATCAACTGAGTGATTAAACCAATCAGAAATGAAACCAACAGATAGACTAAATAGGGCTTATAGTTTGCATATATTCCATAATCAGTCATTCAAAATACATAAGATTTTTTTACACTTAGCTCCATAAACAATAGCTTGATAGCCTCCCCTTGTACAAAAATTCGAACCCCCAGTCTTTTTTCAACCTTACTTTTATCTTGGTTTCCCAAAGACAATTACATAACTGAAAAAAACTACTTTTAGGTCATACTATCGAATTATTCAATAAGAATATAGTCATACAAATTAAACTAACTTTTTCAAAAACTAACTAATAACCACTATTCTTAAATCACTTTACAAGTCCTTAGCAGCCTCTGCCAAAAGAGCTATCCCTTCTAAAGCTTGAGTCTTCTTTCTTGCTTTCTGATGATCAGCTTCCATGTCTTCAACTCTTTTTGAAAGCTCCTGATTTTGTTGTGTTAGGTCTTGAATGGTTTGCTTCAGTTCTGCATACAGACTTTGTGTCTGTCTTTTCCTTTTCAAAGCCTCCTTAGAAACTGAAATTAATTCTTGATAGTGGCTATTTACCTCCTCTAAATCTTCTCTCAATCTTCTGTTAGCAGTCACTAATCCCTCATTTGTTTCATGCAGGTACTCTATCTGATATTTGTACTGTTTAATACTCCTCTACAAATTTTCATTCTCTTAATCAATGCACTTCCCTTTTGATACTAGATGCATTTCTTCTGGCATCCAAAGGATTTTCAATTTCTTAAAAATATCTTCATCTTCTTCCAACTGCTCTATCATAGCCACAGGAACTTATGAATATTCATTGAATTCAATACTGCATTGAGTTGATGGCTCTGCAACCCTTCCTTTCTCTGCACAAAAATTTGATATGACTGAATGCTGCTTCTTTGAATCATCTTAATGATGGTCTAAGTCTGCAACCACATCTGGAAGCAAGTAATTTTGTGCATAAAAGGTAAAAGGTACTTTTTTTAACCAATATTCACCTTCATATGGGATCCCTGTAGCATCTGCTATTAGTTATCTGGTCAACTCAATATTTAAGGTGTCAAAAGTAACAATATCCTTATCCAAACACTGAACAAACTTATATGAGACCTCTGTGTGATACCCATCAATCTTCTCAAAAAAGCTTAACCATCATGCTTCTAAAAACAATCTTGCATAGTTTGGGAAAGCTTGAACCCAAGACATATCTGAGGGTTCAGCTCTGTTTGTTTTCCCACTCCTCTTCATTTTAGATAACTGAACTTAAAAATTGCTTCTTTCAATCAAGAACTTTAACTCTATTCAAATCCTGGCAATCTTAACAGACAATGATATGTTGAGAAACTAAACCGTTGAACTGGATTTTATCACTCAAACTGATAAGAATATTAGCTCTATTGACAGAGAAAATTTGACATTGAGCAACAATTGGGTTTATATACTAGCATTCTTAGTTAAACTCCATAATTAATCTTCTGTCAATGTGAACCCGAATACATGAAATATGATAGTAATTCGCCTCATACCTGTCAGAATAGTGGATTCAGCAGCTAGAAATATGTTTTCCTATCTTCTAGGTGTCCAATTTCATTTTTAAATCTTTCTCTGACCGCCACGACAGTGTCAAACAATCTCCCTTCAAAGCCCTAAATTACCGACCTTCTTCAATCCTTGATTACAAACTGCCAAAACTCTGCCACGACTTCTATGCTCTTCATGCGCTTCAGGAGATTTGTAACTAAAGGATAATTTTCCTCATCATGGATAATTATCAATGTTCCACTACTCTGTATCTCATAACTTTCAGACCACTGCGACTTACCCTAATGATTCCTTGCCTGAACTGTTAACACATGTCACAATAATTACTCTTGCTGAAAACACGTATCAAACTCATTAACAAGTGTGAATGACCTCTCCTATGCATGAATTTCAAAAATTTTGAGCCAAAAAGCATGATTTTCAGATAGTGTGATTTTCTTATAGCGCGTGTGTTTAACTTTTTTAGGCTTGCGCTACAAGAATACATGTTTCAATAATTTTCAAAATAAAACTCACACCAAAGGGTTAACTTTGGTTAAATGGCTTAGTATGAAACCTTATGATATTTTTTAGAACCTTTAAGTCCTATAAACATCCTACAATCCCCTAAAAACTATAAATTTTGATAAGTAAAGCCAAAATTGAAAAAACCTATGAAGTCAACTTATATAAAAATCAAAGAAAAGATTTAAAAGAACCTAAAATCTGAACTTAAAAATGAACAAAACCATGTTTCAAAAAACAAGCAAATGCTTTAAAATGAGAAGCAAAAATAGGCTATAATAAGGACTAATATTGCTGAAGCTTTGTAGTGATTGTTGTAAGCAAACTCTACCAAGTGTAAGTAATTTTCCCATTTACCTGGTTGTTCTTTAACATAAATTCTGAGCAGATATTCCAATACTTGATTCACTCTCTTAGTCTGTCCATCTGTCTAAGGATGGAAAGACGTACTGAAATTTAATGTAGTATTCAGTCCTTTAAAAAAAGACTTCCAGAAATTGCCCGTAAACTTAGGGTCTCTATCTGAAATTATTACTTTCGGTATTCCATGTAAACAAAAAATTTGTTTTAAAAATATATCAGCAATATTAGCAGCCATGTAAGTAGTTTTTACAGGTATAAAATGAGCTTCCTTACTAAGTTTATCAACGACTACCATTATTGAGTCATTCAAATTTTGATTTCTAGGTAGTCCTGTAGTAAAATCAAGGCTGATTATCTCCCACTTCCAGCTAGGCTAGGTAATGGCTGAAGTAACCCAGCTGGATCTGGTGTTCAGTCTTAACTTGCTAACATTCAAAGCACTTAGTAATGTATTATGTCAGTTCATTCTTCATGTTTGGGAAAAATAATCATTTCTTAACATTGTTATAGTCTTTTGATAACCAGGATGTCCTGAATAAGGAGTCTTATGAATTTCGTTTAAAATCAGTAACTTAATCTTAGGTAAATTAGGTATATATAATCTATCTTTATATAGTAATAATCCTTTTTTGTTTAAACTATACCCTATACTTAAACTTTCAATTAAATTTTATGTTACCTTTGCTCGTAATTTCTCATAATTTTCATCCAATCTTACTCCTTCCTCTAGCTGTTCTTCTAAATCTGTTTTATAGGTGTTGATTGCTGCTACAAAATTTAGTTTTTCATTCCTGCTTAAAGCGTCAGCAACCTTATTTTCTTTTCCCTTAGTATGTTGGATTTCAAAATCGTACTCACTAAGGAAGGCTAACCACTTAGCTTGCCTTGCGTTTTAAGTTAGGTTGATCCAACAAGTATTTTAATCCTGTTTCCAAATTTCTGTGGTGATAGGTTATTGGAGATGTAATCGGAGAAACCACGGTATCAAAATGACCAAGTCGACGTTTCGAATCCATATCAGGATCCATCATCAGGACAAAGTCGAATGTGGAGAGAGTGAGAACCAATGTTAAATACTGGAACCGGTTAGAAAGTCTAAGGTCGACCGCGGAGACTAGGGTTTTAATCCTTTATTATCTGTCATTAATATAAACTTTATTCTGATTAAATGATGGCACCACATCTTTAAGCCATGTATGACAGCAGCCAGTTCCAAATCATAGGTCACATATTTTTTCTCATGAATCTTCAGCTTCCTAGACTCATATGCAATGACATGTCCTTCCTGAGTTCAAAATCCACCTAAACTGTCATTGCATGCGTCAATACATACTATAAATTCTTTATTGGGATCAACAATTCTTAAGATGGGTGTGGTGGTTAATAATGTTTTTAACTTTTTAAAACTATCTTCACACTTTTAACTCCATTCGAATTTCTTCCCTTTCTTCTGTAAAGAAGTTATGGGATTTGCAATTCTTCAAAACCCTTCGTCAATGAATACAACCACGAATTTATTAAGGTACTTATGCATTACATTATTCATCAGACACATGAAGATAGTCGGGACATTAGTAAGCTCGAATGGCATAACAACAAACTCATAGTGACCATATCTAGTCCTAAAAGTTGTTTTTAAAATGTCTTCATCTTTGATTCGGACCTGGTGGTAACCAAATTGTAAATCAATCTTTGAAAATGCAGTCGCTCCATGTAGCTGATCAAACAGATCATCTATGCAGGGTAAAAGATATCTCTTTTTAATAGTCATTTTATTAAGTTGACAGTAATCTATACATAAACGTAGAGTACCGTATTTCTTTTTAACAAAAATAACAGGTGCTCCCCAAGGAGACACACTGGGTCTAATATAAATTTTATCAATAAGCTCTTTTAACTAGGATTTTAACCCATTTAATTCCAATATATTCATTCGATAAGGGGATTTTAAATTGGGCACTGCACCGGGTACCAGCTAAATAGTGAAGTAGAACTCCCTCTTCGAAGGCAGTCCCGGAATTTCTTCCGGAAATACATCTAAATACCCCCTAAGGATCGGAATGTCTTCCAGTTTGAATTATTCTTCGTTATTAGTATTTTATTCATTAATTATAGTTACAGCAAAGGCTTTACATCCTTTCTGAACATCTCTCTTTTATTGCAAGGCATAGATCTGTCTTATAGCTGTTTTCCTAGGGATTCCTTTTACATTTATTATTTCTCCATCATTATTTATGCAAGTAAAAGTTTTATTGAAACAATTCAAGACTGCGCTATGTTGTTCTAACCAGTCCATACCAATTAACATATCATAAGATCCTAAAGGTAGTACATTAAGCTTCACAGAGGTTTCAAGCTAATCCATGTTTACAGTACAAGCCTTTACAAAACTAATCACTTTTCTTTTTGCGCCAGTAGCTAGCTGAACTAACCATGACTTTGCAAAATTTTCTACTGATAACTTTCATTTTTGTACTAAATCAGGAAAAATATAACTTAAGCTGGCCCCTGGCTCAATTAAAATAGATATAGGTATTTGATTCAGCTTACCTTCCACTTCCACCATGGAAGTTTGATAGTCTGCATGCCTTTTTTCCAGTGCTACGTGATCCTGGGCATTGTCCTTGCTAGATCACCAATAGTCATCTCCTCCTGCACTGTATGTATGTTGCTAATAGTATTCTTTCGGTTGGGGCAAACTGATGCATAATGAGGACCATTACATTCCAAACATTTTACTGGTTCTTTTCGTTCATTATTCTTAGTGTAATTACTGTGGTCATTAACAGGTTCTTTATTTCTAAGACCATTTGGATTTATTTATCTGTGAATTACCTTTATTCCCTTGGAAGTTTTTATTAGGAAAATTTCGTGTTATTATTTCTAAAATTACGGTTAGGTACAAAACCTTTCTTTCTCTGTTCAAAATTATTAGATCTTTTAGCCTTTCAGTTTGACATACTTTCCTTTTTACGATTTTGCTCGTAAAATAAATTCGCCAGTCGCGTAGCCTCCTCTAAGGTTTTTGGATTATCATATTCAATTCTATCTTTTATGTGAAAAGGTAAACAGCTTAGAAACCATTGTACCTTAGGCTTCTCATCCACAATGTAAGGCACATATCGAAGCAGACTTAAAAATTTATTGTTTAGTTCTTTCATGTTCATTGTTCCCAGCTTTAGTTCATAAAATTCCTTAGCCCGTTTTTCGTAATACTGTTTTGACAAGAATTTCTTCTTAAAATATTTCTTAAATGTACTCAAGTTAATGTTCTTCTCCCTAATTCCTTTTTCTCGTTTTAGGTCCTGCCACCAAATATATGCCTTCCCAGTGAGGTTGTAAATGGCCATTCTTGCTTTTAGTGATTAGAATAATTGTAAATTTGAAAATATTTCTTCATACCACATAAACATGATTCAGCCTCTTCTCCTTTCTCAGATCCACCATTAAAGGTTGGTGGTTTTATTTTCTTAAATTCTCCTGAAACTTCTTCATAAGGATTAAATTTTATCTTTCTTGTTTGATGATTATCTTTGCTACTATCAATAGTATACTAATAATTCTTCTTATGTGGATCGTCATAAATCTCAAAGGATGAGATACTTCGATTCTAGACTGTTTAGACTTTTTATTTTTAAGTTGGTAAGGCATATCTTCAGATTCCGTTCGTTTATCTTTTTCTTCATTTTGAAATTTTTCCATTAAGATCTGATTCGGCTCCTCCTGAGCTCTCAGAATTATTTCATTTTCCTTTTTTATTGTTTCCATCTATGTTCTTAGTTCCTTAACCGTTTGTAATAATTCAGAGGAGTTATTAGTTCTTTCATCTTGTATAAGTTCTCTTTTAGAATTACTTAGTTCATTAAATGGGGACTCCTCATCTGCATCTTCCTCCAATCTTTCCATACCTACAGTTTAACTCAGAAAAATTCTCTGGAAATAATATTTCAAAAGAAAAGTAATAATCAATATGCATGTTTTTACATCTATAGTTTATCTATTCTAGTTTAGCCACATCTAGGCCTAGTGTCTGAACCTTGTGCTCTGATACCACATGTAATACTCCAAAAATTCGTAGAAATTTAAAAAATTTCATGTAACATAAAATGTTTGTAATCGTCACTGCTTAATAATATTTAACTACTAACGATTACTTAAACAGTATCAAATTACAACTGAATCTTTTGATAATCTCTAGTTCTGATTTAGCAAGTTATGATTTGGAAAAACAGGATATGAAACGTCTGTTAAAATACTAGTGCTAAATTTTTTTTACTGTCTTATGAAAGTAGGAAGAACTTCAGTTGATATCGAGGCTTACTTATCTCATAGCTAATGCAGTGAAGTAATGCTTCTTTTACCGGTCCTTTACAGGTAAGAAGTTTTGTTACCAGTTTCCCAGATCAAGATTATTATCTTAACTAACATAAAATAAAATGCTAGTTCATTTATTTATTTTACAGCTTGAGCAGTAAAAGAGGTATCATTGATCTGGTTATTTATGTTCAAAATAGTTTCTAGAATAAACGTATTTTTGTAAACCGAAACTTGTTCAGTTGCTCTTCTATCTTGCTATAACTCACTTGTTCATTCGACTTTTGTCAAAATAATTTTAGTTTAATGCATGTATTCAATCTAGTGATAGGCATCCTATAGAGCAGATTTCTTTCAACAAATCGAGTTAAGTTAACCCAGAATTCCTATGATCTAATTAAAGTCATAAAATACATTGACTGATAAACACACTTGAAAACTAATACTTAGCACATAGGATAGTTTATTACTATTCTAATACTTAACAATTAGAAATGCACTAAAACAAATCATAATCATTTTAACAATAGTGATGTGGGTTTTTATGTAAGGAAGAAAGAATACTTCCTATAAAAATCTATCTCCTTTTAACTCTTGTAAAATAATCCTCCTCTCATAAGGTACTATTGATAAACAATTTACTAGTATCTAAAATGATACTTAAATCTATTAACTAGGTTAATTAAATCAAGCTCAGCCTTTACTTAGGTTTTCAAGCATACAAACATTAAGATTAAGACCTTTTTATAGGGTCTTATATTAGATATAGTTTCTCTTTATTTAATGTTTGTTGTGCAATTTATCGTTGGAGAATTCTTTCTGAATATTTTTACCCATTCCTAAGGTTGTAATACTTGATACAAACCCTAGTATAATTACTACTTCTCTATGTCACTCGTTAGAGATATATCAAGCATAAACACCATGATAAAGGATGATATGAATTAATACAAGGTTATAACAAATTTGTATTTATTGTTTACTCATGTGTGCATGCTGCTTCAACTGATCTCGGACTATAACATAAAACCCACATTTTGTAAATATTTTCCATGCCACATGGTCGCTAAACGATGGTTAGGTTTTTGGTTGACCTTGGGCAATATAAAAGTGTTCTAAAACCCTAATAATCGCATTCTTCCCTAGTCTTAAGTCTCTGCTACGAGTGTATGAGCGGTAGGCTCATGGCCACATGGTTTTGCTGTCAAACCTTAATCCATTTGTTACAGGATACCTTTATGCCCATCTTAGTTCTTCTGCACTGAAGGATTTACGTGTCTACTGTTTCATGTTGTGCAACAAAAAACCCTTTTTATTGTCATTAGCTTACCTCTATGAGTGTTATTATTCATACGCTGGTACAATAGTGAGCTTAAGAGGTGAGCACGACTCTTGGTTTTCCGTGGTGTGGCTTGAGCTGTTTAATTGCGGGTTTGAGTTGGGTATAAGGTTAGATGTCTTCGCAGCCTGGTCCATAATGTGGCTTATTATGTGGTCCGTAGTGTGGCTTATTATGTGAAAATATTATTGTTTTTCATTGCCCAACTTCTGTGTGGCCTTTGACTCTGCACCGTCATGCATTTGGGTCTCATATTTAAAATCTGTGAGCCGTGTTTCCTTCTGTCATTGTTTCTTTGAAGCTCATCATTCTCAAAAATGGTGGCTAGGTTTTGATTGGAACGTCTCTCACAGCAAGGGTAAAGAGGAATAGAACCAAGTATGTAATTTTTTCCATTTAAAATCATTATTGCACTGTTCAGTTTTATACTTTCGTTATTATTAGTGGTCTAACATTTTTTTGTTGTTGTGTTTAAACACTTTTGCATGCTTTAGTCCGAAATGCTTGGGTTGACAGTTACCAATTGAAGGGGCTCCACGCTGACGTTTCTTCTGGTAAGCCTCGTTTTCGCCAAGGTTTCTCCTGCAGTGGTGTATGATGTTTATTTTGAGTTGGTTCAGTTCCTTGGGTTTCTGGTTTTTAGCTCGGTCGGGGATACACTATGTTGTAAAATGTTTGGAAGGCCATGTGGCCGATATTTTTATATGTGGTTAATTTTAAATAAAGCCCCGTGGCTGTTACGTGTTGGGGACTTAGGGATTTCAAAGCCAAAACTTGAGGAATGAAAAATTGGGTCTAGTTTGTTTACAGCTTTTGTTATTTTAATACTAGCTTATAAGTCGTGACTCTATTGGTAAAGGGCCATAGGGTCGTAACTGATATGTTTCAGTATACTGTTTTTTTTAGATACTGCTTAGATTTTCATTTAATAAGCTCGAAGCTTATTGATTATACTTATGTTTTGATTATATATATTCTGTGATTTTAAATCGAAGAAGGAAGGCTTGTAATAATTTGTTATTTTGGTTATTTCTTATTGAAATAACCTATCAGAGGTTGTGGTTAAGTAAATTAATATTTATTTTGTTTTATGCGTAAAATTGTATCTAAGGGTTCTGACGGTAGGTTTTTAGATCATAACTTGGTTATTACTGTCAGTAATGGTTAAAAAAAGTGAATAATATCTCTTGTATCTTTATTGTTTCCTAGTTGGAGAATATATTGATGTGCTTTTATTTACATGTTGTGTATAATTATTCAAACAGTTTTTAATATTGTTCTTTGGGGAGGATGTATTACTTTTCCTATAGTCATTTAATTGATGCTTATGCTTATATAAACACATATGTAAGCTTTAATTTGTTTTATGGATTAATGATTAACCCCTCTGTTAGTGAAAGAGGTGGTAATGTTATTTTAAATTTACAGTTTCTTATAATTAGGTTTTATTTATAAAATCCTAATTTTTCTTAGTTTAAGTACATAGTTAGTATTTCATTTTAAGTTACCCTAGTTTGCATTTTTACTTGAATGAATTTATTACAGTAAAAGTCTAGCCTTATTTATTGTTTCTTAAAGTTAGTATTAGTTATTTAATTTTTTGTTTATATAATAACAATTAATTATTATAATAATAGAATTATAATAATAATTTATCTATTGTATAAAGCATTACACAGACTAAGTAATCCTATACCTTTGGATCTTCCCTAACAGTTATGTATATATTATTCAAGTACTCTGACTAAATAAAGACATCTAAAATAAAAGGGAAATATACATACAAATCACACATATGAACCTATAGAAGATAGTAATTCACAATCATGCATACTTCATTCGATTCTTTATCTGAAATTAATCTAACCTACTGTACTAGAGTACTACCTTTATAAAAGGTGTGGAAAAATACAGTTAGGTATTTTTCTATCTATCAATAAATCTAGAAATTCTTCTAATCATTTACCCTAATCTATCTAGTTCAGAACTTAACTATCTTTTGACTGTAAAAATATTTCTCCTAACTAACCCTAGCAGCAACAGGAATAGAAACATAACATTTCATTGCTTAACTCAAACTTTTCAGATAACAATAAACAATTAGATAGCTAGACAAATCAAGTAGAACCTGGAAAAGTAGATGAGGTGACAACAGCTTAAGGAACCTGTTCCTCCCAACCAACTCCTGGAGAAAAGTTGGACTGCAATTCTCAGGACCCCGGAGCTTGTCTCCTGGTCCACTTGGTAGAATTACTGGGTGAGAGATGTAGTTTACTAATCCTCTGCAACTCTACTGAGTGTTCAACAATTAGTCGATTTTGCATGCAACAGTATGAACTCAGCTTAGAATAGCTGCACTAGTTCAGGTCTTCAGCACTTTTCCACTAAAAACATACTTTAGCTAGTCCCCTCCATCGAATTCTCTTGTACACTTCATTCACTCAGAATGTTCACAAGTCAAGAATGAGCAGCCTCAGTTGTCTTCAATGGGAAGTTTTATTCACATGCCTAGGTCTTTTGGGTCAATTTTCACTTAATGAGCCACCTGTTCTTGTTCCACTTTCTTGGGGAACATGACCACAAAAATAGGGAAGTTGCCTCCTACAGCAGCTAGAAGTAGTTTGAGGATGCTTCCAAGTGTCAATATGCTCTCAACCCAGTCTTCTCCACCAAGTGACCAGTAGAGCACTCATTTAACAGCTTCCTTAAGATGTTGTCTCATCTTTCATTTATATATTAATTAAATATTCAGCAATTACATTCAATTATCCTTGACCCCACTTGGTCATTAATTGCAAAATTTATAATCAAATATATTATAATGTTTCTTAAAACATAAAATGTTTTGCAAATTGGGGCATGTGACATACACACCCCCTTAAATTATAACATCATCCTCGATGTTATTTATTCTTCGTTCTCAGAATTGCCCTGGAACAGAATTGGATATGCATCCCGCATATGACTCTCCAATTTCCAGGTGCCTTCTTCTAGACTAACGTGCTTCCATTGCACCTTCACCTGACCAATGGTGCGATTCCAAAGCAAGACCTCCCTCTTTTCGAGGATAAAATCCAGTTCCACTAGAAAATCTCCTCCGGGTTCCACCTGCACATCATTCTAGTTTATAACATGAGTAGCATCATGTACATATTTTTTTAAGACAGAAATATGAAAGACATTATGAACCTTCAAATTTGGCATTAAAGCCAATTGATATGCCACATGTCCTATTCTGGACAGTATTTCAAAAGATCCACAATATCGGGGTGCTAACTTAGCACAACTTCCTAATCTCAGATAACTCTTTTTAGGGATCACCTTAATAAAGATATGTTCACCAACCTGGAACTCTTTTTGAGTTCGTTTAAGATCTGCTTGACTTTTATGTCGGTCTTTCATAACTTTCAAGTTACCTTGCACCTGTTTAACAATTAACTCCATCCCTTTTAATAGTTCAGGCCCTAATACTAACCTGTCAACTTGATTACTCCCTGTGATGGGGGTATTGCACTTCCTGCCATACAAAATATCAAAAGGACTATATCTTACTGAAGCTTGGTAGTGATTGTTGTAAGCAAACTCTGCCAAGTGTAAGTAATTTTCCCATTGGACCTAGTTGTTCTTTAACATACATTCTGAGCAGATCTTCCAATACCTGATTCAATCTCTCAGTCTATCCATCTGTCTGAGGATGGAAAGAGGTACTGAAATTTAATTTAGTATTTAGTCCTTTAAACAAAGACTTCCAGAAATCGCCCGTAAACTTAGGGTCTTTGTCTGAAATTATTACTTTCGATATTCCATGTAAACGAAAAAAATTGTTTTAAAAATATATCAGCAATATTGGCAACCTTGTAGGTAGTTTTTACAGGTATAAAATGAGCTTCCTTACTAAGTTTATCAACGACTACCATTATTGAGTCATTCAAATTTTGATTTCTAGGTAGTCCTGTAATAAAATCAAGGCTGATTATCTCCCGCTTCCAGCTAGGGATAGGTAATGGCTGAAGTAACCCGGTTGGATGCTGGTGATCAGTCTTAACTTGCTGACATTCAAAGCACTTAGCAATGTATTATGCCAGTTCAATCTTCATGTTTGGCCAAAAATAATCCTTTCTTAACATGGTTATAATCGAATGATAACCAGGATGTCTTGAATAAGGAGTCTTATGAATTTCGTTTAAAATCAGTAACTTAATCTTAGGTACATTAGGTATATATAGTCTATCTATATATAGTAATAATCATTTTTCGTTTAAACTATACCATGTACTTAAACTTTCAATTAAATTTGTTGTTACCTTTGCTTGTAATTTCTGATAATTTTCATCCAATCTTACTCCTTCCTCTAGCTGTTCTTCTAAATCTGTTTTATAGGTGTTGATTGCTGCTACAAAATTTAGTTTGCATTCCTACTTAAAGCATCAGCAACCTTATTTTATTTTCCCTTAATATGTTGGATTTCAAAATCGTACTCGCTAAGGAAGGCTAACCACCTAGCTTGCCTTGCGTTTTAAGTTAGGTTGATCCAACAAGTATTTTAATCCTTTATTATCTGTCATTAATATAAAATTTCTTCTGATTAAATGATGGCACCACATCTTTAAGTCATGTATGACAGTAGCCAGTCCTAAATCATAGGTCGCATAATTTTTCTCATGAATCTTCAATTTCCTAGACTCATATGCAATGACGTGTCCTTCCTGAGTTAAAACTCCACCTAAACCGTCATTGCATGCGTCAGTACATACAATAAAGTCTTTATTAGGATCAGCAATTCTTAACATTGGTGTGGCGGTTAATAATGTGTTTAACTTTGTAAAACTATCTTCACACTTTTAACTCCATTCAAATTTCTTCCCTTTCTTCTGTAAAGAAGTTATGGGATTTGCAATTCTTGAAAACCCTTTGATGAATCTTTGATAATAACCAGTAATTCCCATGATTGATCGTACGTCAATTACGTCTTTTGCGATTGTCCATTCTTCGATTGCCTTATCTTTTTTGGATCAACATAGATCCCTTCTTTAGTCATTACATGACCCAAATATTGTATTTCATCCTTAAAGAAATCACATTTACGAAATTTTGCATAAAGCTGATGTTCTTGTAATTCTTGTAAAACAATTTTTAAGTGCTCTTCATGTTCTTCTTTAGACTTTGAATAAATTAAAATGTCATCAATGAATACGACCACAAATTTACCAAGGTACTTATGCATTGCATTATTCATCAGACACATGAAAATAGACAAGGCATTAGTAAGCCCGAATGGCATAACAACGAACTCATAGTGACCATATCTGGTCCTAAAAGTTGTTTTAAAAATGTCTTCATCTTTTATTCGAACCTGGTGGTAACCAAATTGTAAATCAATATTTGAAAATACAACAGCTCCACGTAGGTGATCAAACAGATCATCTATGCGAGGTAACAGATATCTGTTTTTAATAGTCATTTTATTAAGTTGACGGTAATGTATACATAAATGTGGAGTATCGTCTTTCTTTTTAACAAAAATAACAGGTGCTCCCCAAGGAGACACACTGGGTCTGATATAAATTCTATCAATAAGCTCTTTTAACTGGGATTTTAACTCATTTAATTTCAATATATTCATTCGATAAGGGGATTTTGAGTTGGGTGCTGCACCAAGTAGCAGATAAATAGTGAAGTAGAACTCCCTCTTCGAAGGCAGTCCTGAAATTTCTTCCGGAAATACATCCGAATACCCACTCAGGATCGGAATGTCTTCCAGTTTTAATTTATCTTGGTTATTAGTATTTTATTCATTAATTATAGTTACAGTAAAGGATTTATAGCCTTTCCAAACAAATCTCTTTTATTGCAAGGCAGAGATCTATCTTATAGCTATTTTCCTAGGGATTCCTTTTACATTTATTATTTCTCCATCGTTATTTATGCAAGTAAAAGTTTTATCGAAACAATTCAAGACTACACTGTTTTTCTAACCAGTACATACCAATTAACATATCATAAGATCCTAAAGGTAGTGCATTAAGCTTCACAGAGGTTTCAAGCTGATCCATGTTTACATTACAAGCCTTTACAAAACTAATCACTTTTCTTTTTGCACCAGTAGCTAGCTAAACTAACCATGTGAAACAGCTGATTTTACCACACATGGTGCATCACACCTTTATGGCCTTCCCTATCCATCTGTAGACTCTTTAGACCCCATGGACCATTTTTGTACCTTTGATGTTTCTAAGATCACCCCTAGAAAATGCAATAATTTCCATACGCGACTTTTAATCCCTTTCTTGTGTATATACACGGATTTGACCCTTAAACCCGCGTACATCGGGATGTGTGCAAAAGGACAAATTATTTTGGAGTATTACTTGATGTGGATCCGAGTCACTTGTCTCTTAGCCTTCCATATGCCTTGAGATCGCTCGGATTCGACCTTCCATTACCTCATTGAAGAGATATATAAGGAACCATTTGGATACATTGAAAGGAGAGGAATTGAAGAGCAAGAAAACTATAGTCCATTGTTGCCGGAGCTTATACTTGAGTCTACATCCATTTGTCCCTTGGATCACTTTGTGTTCTTCCTAAGCTTGCCTTTTTCTTGTGATCTTGCTATCGAGAGATGGAGGATTGAAGTGGTGGAGGCCCAAGTGGGGGCCTCAGTTTCTCCGATTCGCAGACGTGCCAACAGAGGTTGTCACTATTGTAATCTCTGTTTTATATCAATAGAAATATCTTTTCTTGTCCAATAATGTGTATTTAAATGAGTTTTTGATCAATGGATGCTTATAAATGCTTATATGTTATTGATTATATATGCTAGAGTAGGTCAAACACAATTATATATAGCATGCTTGTATTGTTTGCTGAATGTTGAGGAAGCAAATTGTCAATACAAGCGAGAGTGGAAAATATCAATGGGGATCTAAATCAACCGTCTGGAATAAGGTACGAACTGAGATCCTTTAGTGTTAGATATTTGGTTTCTCTTGCATATAGGAAAGGATTGATTTCTAGAGTTAAGTTGTCTGTTGTGGTACCCCAAGCCATAGGAATTTCTCTTTGTAACAGAATTAGCGACTCCACTGGGGAGTTTCTAGTCATTTTCCTTTGGGGGTTGTTATCGGCATTCAATGTTCTTGAATTGCTCTGATTTCTCTATTTCTGAGTCGGGTAGGGGCACATTTTTTCCTAGTAGTGTCTGATAAGAGTAAAGTTTGTCTCAGCTTGTCTGTTTGCCTTCTCTTTTATATCTTTTTCTTCTTGTACGTGAGTTTTTAACTCACAATCACATGTACACGTAGTTTTGACTGATATATCCATGTATATACATGGGTTTTCTGCACACAGTCGCGTATGCTTTGAGTTTTTCCTTTTAGAGGAAGATTGAGTGTTGCTGGGTGAGTTTTGATGATTGCTGAGTCTCCTTAGATTCTTCTAGAGTTTGTATACATCTTTGTTTCTGACCAGAGACGCTTTTTAGGGTAATTTTTTTTTAAGAATGTTCTTGTCATTACATTTTTTATTTTTTGTTTTGGGATTAGTGCATTAGGTCTCTTTTACCTTAGTGATTTGCGTGGGTGTTGTTTTATAGTGCTTGCAGAGTCTGGGGGTGGTAGAGTAATTCTTTTTCTTTATTATCTCATTTTTATTCAAAAAATACAAAATATTTGCTTCTTTGCATCATTATGCATCATTGCACTTTTCATTTTGCATGGTACTTGCACTAGGTTTGCTTAGAGAAGTATTAGTCAGGCTTTCATATAGGAATGATTGCATTTGTCATTTGAAGAAAATTTTGCATTTCATGTAGTAGCATGTCCTGTTTTTCATTCGACACAATGCATTTGCATTTATTGTTAGGTGTGCATTTTACTTCATGTTGCGTCATAACAACATTGGTTGCACAATCATCTACCCTTTTGAGTAATCATCCAAATAAATTCAATGCTTAATTAAAATGGATTACACTATTTTCTTTTATAGTGTACACCAACAAGATTAGGTTTTAGGGTCCTGGAATAGTTCATTGTGAGTAAATTCTCCAAGACCACTAAACAAAACATGTATGTGTCTGTCCAGGTGAGAGTGTGAAATTCCTTGGCATAATTAGTGTTTCTCAGGATCCTCCTCTTACAAGGGAGTTAAGCACGAGGTAGTGTGAGCGGTTAATGATTGGAATGAACCCTGGTCATAACTGAGTAGCGCTGGAGATATTTCCAGGATTGTATTCGTATCTGGGGGCTCTTTCAAGAGTTTCAGGCTTTGCAACCCTACCCATATGGTTAATCCCACCTGCGACTGTCCACCTAAGCATTGATTATATTGAGGTGACCTTAGTTGCCTTACCTAGGTTATCAAGGGGGTACTTCGCAAGGGTTATTCTATAGGTGTCCCGGCCAGGTTGGGGTCAGACAGCACAGTCGCTATATGCATTGAAGCTTAGGGCCACAATAATTGGTTACAAACCTCCGCTTGTTGTGTATGGGAGTCTCAAGCCTCTCTTAGGTGAGACATACCGGCTTCATTCAGGAGCTCACATATCCTACCCTTGTTTGCTTGTGGTTGGATTTAGATTATAAGGTGTATTCTCTGTGCATGCTAGCTTGCTTAGGGTTTGCATAATTAGAAGAGTCTTTTTCATTTTTTTTGAGTCATTATGGATTTGGGTGCAGCACTTCATTGTTCTCGTCGTTTAGCAGGACTTTCGCCTTCTACATCTCCTCCTCCTTTAAGGGAGAGAAACAGACAGTCCACGCTGACTACTTCTCACATTGATTCACACACAATGGGAGATCATGAAAATGAAATTCCTTAGTTGTCTTCTCCACCTCATGAGGTTGTGGAAGAAGATCCTATTCCTGTATATGATCCCTCACTTGATATACCTACACACTCTAGATATGATCCCTCATTCATAGGTTGTTGGTATTGGATGTCGGGCAATGAGACTCGTCATGAACCTGCGAGCACTAGTTATGTTAGGTATGGCATGTATGATATCCCTGCACATGATCTGACACAGCATGCCAAGTCAGAATTTGAACCTAACACTATGCCTAGGGGCACTCCTACTCCTTTCCATGTGGAGAGATTTGTGAACACGAGTCACATTGCACCTTCCATCCCGGTGGTGAAAGATACATCACATGTTCATCCTAGACCTGGTGTTAGTAGTCCTATTTAGGTACCAGAACCAAGATGAGTGATTATAGGGAACACCACTTACATCACTTCACATGTCCCTTCATCCTCTATTCCTAGTTCTTCGAATGTTATTCCTTCCCCTCATTCACGTGGTCCTTTGGGCCAGAATGTTGCTACGAGTCATGTTCATACTACTTCTACTCGCATAGTCATGTCGTAGAGTCAAGTACCTCCTGTTGTCTCGGGAGGTCATATTCCTACTTCTGGAATGTCTTATGGTCTATCACAAGGAGTTCCCCATATTCCTACTTATGGAGTTTCTTATGGGACATCTCATGGGACTTCTCATAGACAATATTATGGACCGCAGTATGGACAGAGTTATTCACCTTATGGGTAAAGGTATCAACAACCCGCTTAATCCCCAAATTATGGCTTTGTAGCCCCACATAGTCAAGGTACACCACATTATGGTGCTTCCATGCCACCCTACACAGGTCAAATGGGAGGAGGATGCTATGGCCATGGCCATGGTGTTTATGGTAATCAGCCTTATGTGAACCAAAATTATCAAGGAGCGTGGCATCGACCTGCTCAACCTAGGTTGCCTTTCCTCACAACGTTAAATCTACCTGACTTGTCGAGACTAACAAACGATTTGGTATCTCGTGACCCGACTTGGCCGGTTCTCCCTAACAAGCTTCCCTCGGACATTCCCAAATTCGAGGGCAAACCAGGAGAAGATCCTAGTGAACATGTTACTACATTTCACCTTTGGTGCTCTTCTAATTCCTTACACGATGATTTGATCCGTTTAAGGCTATTTCAACGCACCCTCACCGGGCCTGCAGCAAAATGGTACATAGAGTTACCTAGGGGGAATTCCTTTTGTTCGATGACCTAGCTATGAATTTGCTCAATCAATTCCAGCTACTAGTGCGTTACGACATTGGTACAGAACTCTTGTCGACATTTCGGCAAGACAAAGCCATGCATGTCTCGGACCATATCCAAGAGTGGCGTAGACAGAAGAGAATGATTAAAGCCTTCATACCACCGGAGTTTCTCCTTGAGTGGTTCCTTAAATCATTATTTCCTTATATAGCGAAGGATGTTTCTACATCTGGAGTTCAGAACAAGGAACAAGCCATTTTTAGGGCACAGGAATTGGATTTGATTTATGTTCAATCTGGATTATTATATGAGATCATTCCTAATGCTTTGTCTTCTAGTTTCGACCCTAAGGTCAAACCTGGACCACATGGCGATGGAATTGTTGGTTGTACGAGTACCAAACCTATAGATTTGGTTGTGCAACAAGTGATTCAATTTTTTATCAACCAGTATGCCTCAATACAAGCCACAGCTTTGTCTCAATCCACCCAAACAGCAAGTATGCTTTCGGTGCAATCGTCGGACCAGAAGGGTAACCAGCAACCCGGAAGGAATAAGAAAAAGGGTAAAAACAATCATAAGGGTGGGAATAAGAATGAAAATTCCAAGTTTAATGACAAAAATGCCCTCAATGCTTGAGGGAACAAGCAGTCTAAATGTAAGGTTAAGTTTCCTTGCAAATTGTGTAAGGATGACCACCTCACTCACTTGTGCCCTTGTATGGAAGACGCCTCGAGGTTCATAGCTCAGGGCCCAGCTGCGCTGACCAACCCTTTACCCCATACTCAAAACATGAACTCAAGGACCCATGATCAGTCTGGTGGAGATCAAGATCCACCAGAAACAAGTAGTGGTCATGTTTGCATCAACATGGTGCGTGCTACTAAGGTTGTGACTCATGCGAAGGACTATGGTTCATCACAACCAAACCTTGGAAAGGAACCTGCTCCACCTAGGAGTCCTTTGTGTATTGAAAACCCTATGGATAAACCTGAAGTTCCACCTCGCATTCCTAAGGGATTCCTAAAGCGTTCGGGGCACAATCCCAATGCATGAGCCGCCCTGAACTATTCAGTTGTCGAGGATTTGGGCCACACTCCTTGTGCGATGTCTGCACTAGAAGTACTTCAGAGTTATCCTTCGCAAAGGAAGGATTTTCTTACTGCTCTTGGTGTTAACAATGATAAATCTTCCTCTATCATCAAATTTGAAACTACGGGACTATATCCTCACTTGCCTTACTATGTGTCTCTCTTGATTCATGTAGAATGTCTTAACATGATCGTCAAACGCAATGTGATTGATGAAGGCGTTGCTGCTTCTGTGATGTCTTTGTCGTGTTCGAAGGGTTTGGGTTCCCCCAAGTTGTCTAAATCTGGTACCATGTTGATTTCCTTTGATGGTAGATCGTTTCGGCTGCACATGATTCTTCCTTCTCTTAAGGTTCGTTTGGGAGGGAAGACCGTCGCGATCGAGGTCGAGGTGGTTGATGCACCCCTTGATTACAATCTATTACTAGGTAGGAATTGGATGTATAGTATGCAAGTCATAGATTCTTCTCTAATTTGAGTTGTATGCTTTCCATTTAATGGGAAGATCATTACAATTGATCAGACATCATTCCAGAATCCGAGTGTTACTGCATCGTCAGGAGTTTCTATCCCGATTATCGATCATTCTCAGCCGGCATCTGGGAGTGTGGATGTTTGCATGTATCCATCCCTTATGGGAACCTTTAGTTGTCCTGGACCCCTTCTTATGATTGGGTCTAGTTTCAGTGGGGACTCGTCTTCATTGAGTTCGGTGTCTTTTCGCACTATCCATATGGAAGATCCATGGATTCTTCCTTCACCGAGTCCTTCGAATAAGCTTATTGAAACGGACGTGCCGTTTCCTGTAGCAATGATAGCATATCAAGCAAATCTTGAATGTGTTGTAGAGCCTAGTCCTTCCTCTTCACGGACAGAGGAGGAGGACGCGTATGTGCTGCCTACATGGGCAGTTGAGTCTTCTCACGCACATGATTTCCTTAATAGTGTTTTTCCATTAGATGAGACTATTATTGAGGCCATGTCTGGGGTTGAGCCACCTTGGGAAGAGTTACATCATAGATCTTATTTTCTTCCTGAGCTTGACCATTTGGAGCATGAGGACTTTAGGGAGATTCTTAGTGAGAGAATTGGTAGTCATGTGGTTCCATTGAGCTCTCCTATTCTGATGGCTGATGGAAACATGGTGAATATATCTCCTACCATCCCTATCAATATCTCTCGCAATCCTGGCAAGATTGAGAATGTCTATATTGGGGTAGAATGTTCCCATGCTGATATTCAATGGTATACTGAGTTGTTCAAAGAGTTTCGTGATATATTTGCTTGTTCATACGAAGAAACACCAGGTATCTACCCTCGTATTGTCAAACATGAAATCAAAACCTATCTGAATGTGAAGCTTGTTCGACAATGCTTGCGTGCGTTGAATCCTATAAAAGCACCCACGATTAAGGATGAGATAGAAAAGTTGTTAAATGATGGTTTTATCTATCCCGTTCCCTTAATGGAGTGGGCTTCAAACCCTGTTCTGGTTGATAAGAAGTAGGGAACGATCCATATATGCACTGATTTCCGTGATTTGAATCGTACCTGCCCTAGGGATAATTTTTCCACACCATTTATTGATCAAATTTTGGATGAGTGTGCGGGAAGCGAGGTATTTTCCTTTATGGACGGCTTTTCTGGATACAATCAGATCCAGATCAAACTCGAGGACCAACATAAGACTACATTTATTTGTCCTTGGGGTACGTTTGCATATCGAAAGATGCCTTTCGGTCTTAAAAATGTCGGAGCCACATTTCAGTGAGCTATGACCTTGATCTTCCGTGATCTCAAATCGATTATTGAAGTCTTTTTGGATGACCTTGCTGCTCATTCCCGTATGAGAATGCGTCATCCCTACCATTTGAGATTAGTGTTCGAAAGATGCCGCCATTACTTGGTTAGGTTAAATCCTCATAAGTGCATCTTTTGCATGAAGTCTAGTCACTTATTAGGGTTCATTGTCTCCAAGGAGGGCATAAGATTTGATCCCTTAAAGGTTGAGGCAATACTTCAATTGTCTTCCCCGAGAAACATTAGACATCTTCAATGTTTGCAAGGCATGGAAAATTTCTTGCGGACATTCGTGGTTAACTTTACCAATTTGACTAAAGGCTTTATGCGCCTTTTGAAGAAGTACACTACCTTTTGTTGGGATGAGTGAGCCTAGGAGTCCTTTGATGCACTTAAGCAATCCTTAGCATCGGCCCCGGTGATTAGTCCACCCGACTGTAGCCGTGACTTTTTTCTTTATGTGGCCGCGTCCATGGAAACGATTGGTATGGTTTTGGTTCAGGAGGATGAGGAGATCCATGAGCATGTCATATATTATTTGAGCTGACACCTTGTAGATGCGGAGATCCATTATTCCAATGTGGAGAAACTTACCTTAGCTACCGTTCATGCGGTTCAAAGATTGAGACATTACATTCTCCTTCGCCAGACCTTGGTGGTAGCCCATGTCAATCCATTTCAGTTCATCCTCACTAGAAGGATGATCGAGGGGAAGTATAATAAGTGGATTGTCATCTTGCAAGAATTCGATCTTGAGTTTGTTTCGACCAAATCAAAAAAATCGTTGATTTTTGCGGAGCTTATTTCTGATTTCCCAAGCAAGGAGGAGGAGGAAGTTTGTGAAGATACGTTTGTCGATGAGCATATTTTCCTGATCTAAACTTTGGATCCATGGTATGGGGATATCATCATATATTTACAAACATTGAAGGTTCCTACTCACCTTTCATGGGATGAATGATGACAGTTACGTCATGTATCCAAGAACTACCTTATAGTGGATAACACATTGTACCGCCATGGGGTAGATTCCATTTTACGTCATTGTTTAAGTCATGAGGAGGCTAAGCTTGTGCTGAATGAATTCCACGGAGGGGTGTGTGGTGGTCATTTATCTGGGCTTTCTACAGCCCAAAAAATCTTGAGAGCGGGTTATTTCTGGCCGTCGATCTTTAAAGATTGTGTCAATGTGGTCAAGAAGTGCCACCCTTGCTAGGTGTTTGCATGCAATATGTGCTCACATCCTACCCCATTACATCTCAGTTATCACCATCGATCCCTTCACTAAGTGGGGGATTGACTTCATGGATTGCAACCCAGCTTTAGTTGGGGGCATCATCATATTATAGTGGTTGTTGACTATTTCATGAAATGGGCTGAGGCTATGCCCACAGTTAAATCTGACAGTGAGAGAGCCGCACATTTTGTATTCAACCAGATCATTACTCGGTTTGGTATTTTGAAGGAGCTTATCACTAACCATGGTAGGCACTTTCAGAATCGAATGATGGAAGAGTTGGCCTCGAAGTTAGGGTATAAGAAGGAGCATTCCTCTTCTTATTACCCTCAAGTGAATGGACAGGTTGAATCAGTGAACAAATCACTTAAGTCCATTCTCCAACAAACCATCGCACAAAGCAAGACCAATTGGCATATCATATTATATCCTGCTTTGTGGGCTTATAGGACCGCGGTTAAGGCTACCACTGGTTTTTATCCATATCAGCTTGTACATGGAGTGGAGTTTGTCTTGTCGGTTGAATGCGAAATCCCTTCATTGAAGCTAGCCATAGAGCTTTTACCAAACACTTCCGCATTGGAGGAACATTTGGTCCACTTAGAGCAGCTTAATGAGCAGCGCCGAGATGCCTTAGTGGCTCTAGAAGTAAATAAGCATCACGTTAAGGTCCAATATGATAAATATGTCCATCCGAGGAGGTTTAGTGAAGGTGATTTGGTCCTTTTGTGGGATCAAGCTAAAGAACCCTTGAGGGCAGGAAATATTAATCCCATGTGGCATGGTCCTTACATTGTCAAACATGCGTTAGAGAAGGGTGCCTATGAGATAGTAGATTACAAGGGGATAGCCTTGGCGAAGCCTAGAAATGTGCTCTATCTTAAAAAGTACTATGCATAATCCTCAGCCAGGGCTGATTATTGTATATTATTGTACAGTGTTTTGCATAGTTAGGTTTTTTCTTATGGTGATTAGGTTTGTTGATTAGCTTTTGTTTCTTATGGAAGATGTCAATGGAGTCTTCCACCTATATAGGATTCGTTGATGGTGCTAGCTGTCACACTCAACACTCAGCCTCTACTACTTGGGTGATTTATACTCCTACGAGTCATGTATTGTCTTCAAGAGGCGTATGTTTACGGCCCTCTTCAAACAATGTTGTTGAGTATAATGCCGTTATCAAGCTTTTATGGGATGCCATTTCACATGGTGTTCTCTCTCCTGAGGTACGTCTTGATTCGTAGTTAATAGTGTCACAGCTTAATGGCTTGTATCATGTTAGGGATCCAACATTATTACAAAGATTCTTACATGTGAGATTGTTAGAATGGCAATTTGAAAACATAACATACATACATGTTCCAAGAATTTATAATCATGTTGCTGACTCATACGCTAACTATTTGTTAGATTGGCATTTGTTTCACAGACCATAAGCACATCACAAACATACATTTTTACACATGTAAATAAATAAAATCGATCATCATAAAAAAAATTCATTAAACATCCAAAAAGTGATGTCATAATACATAAGTGTTATAATACAAAAATGGGGCTTCCGAGCCACCAAAATATAATAAACGGTAGTACAAAAATGAATCACTCCCAGGTATCTTAGCTTGGGGAGGGGGGGGTTCTGATCATGGAAGGACACCACAGCTTTAGCTAGCTGTCGAAACAACTGCACCCATGCTCATGGTACACCCACCACCTGACGTCACATGGCCTTTGGCAAGTCCTCGACCTGCGCCATGGGTACTCTATGTGTCAGCCCTAAAAAGTTTGTGTGGATGCTTTGGAGCGTCTGCTCCACATCCACACCCATGATGTCATCTCCTCTTCCCCTTCGTCTATGATGAGGGAAACCGCCAGGCCACCGTGGTCCTACATCTGCATACATATGACAGATTGTCACTATGTGTCATCACACAAAAACATGTCTTTTGGTTCCATATATCAAAAAACACAAAAAAAATTAAAAATACGGTTAAGATTCGTTACCAATGTCAACGTATGCTCCTGGTGGTAGAGGCATGTCGGGATCTCCCCAAAAATCTATCCCCGCATAGGGATAATCATCGATGGCAACTATCTGTCGCCGCCACCATGGAAAAAAATCAGTTGGCCGGTAAGGGTTAGACACCCTACCTCCACCCAGTCTGTGCATCGCATCTGCCCAACTTTGTTGGGCCGAATCTCAAACCCCATGAGGAGGAACGTCAAATCTAGGGCTTAGCCCCGGAACACGCTCAAAGAAGAACATGCTCAGTATACTGCCAAAACTGAAGTTTTGTACCCTACCCATCTTACAGTCACTGAGTTGTTGCTTCATGTTACTTAACAGTGTAGTGCTCCAGTTGTAAAATGTAGGTCTCATGCAATCCACTGCATAGAACATCAATGGTCGCAAGGCTTGGTGGAGTGATGCTAGACCGGATATCCTACCGAGTGCCAATAGTATGGCTTTCAACCCAAGTACCTGTATGGAGTTTGTTGGGATTTGCCTCCCAACCTTTTCCATGTCCAGAAAATAGTATACAGCAATATACTCATCTATGGTGAGGCCACCTTTGGGCCCGCGAGAGCGTAGGTTCACCACTTCTCCCCGTCAGGACAATCCAGTAATGAAGTATATGTCCTCCTCCTCGATAGTGAGGGACATCCCATCGATCTAAAAAGATTTCGAGTTAGGATCCCAGTAGTCTACTAGCATCTACAACAGTCTTGGTTTGGCCCTCAGGCTCCTAAGACACCAAAACTTATATAGTCCACATGCATGTAGAGCTTGTTAAGCCATTAGATCGCCCCGTACAGCTTCTTCTACATCCCTTTGTTCTCTCTCCCTCCATTCTAGAACCATCCTGCACATTTAAATTAAATTTTGGTCATTATTTGTCTTAAAAAACCATAAAATCAGCCGCATATGCGACTGTTTGCAAAACAGTCGCGTATGTACGCGGGTTTGGGCGGTTTTTCCGTGTATAGCCAGCCCTATACGCGGAAAAGCCTCAATTTTCATGTGGGCCATGTAATGCCCCAATTTTGACCCCGTTGCATTAGATGTATATGATGATGTATATATTGTAAATGATCATGGTGTGGAGCTAAAGGCCAAGGCCCCACCATTGATCGGTTATGCTATGTTTTGGATTTAAATTGTCACCGATGGTATATCGGGGCATGCGGCATATATTATGTTGGTCATCATGTAAATACGCATCTATAATTAATTAAATGAACCAGACCAGCTACAATCGCGGCAACTAAAATGAGAAAAGGGGCATGATTTTCACAAGGATAAGGATGTGGGGGAATTTGTCAAGCCTTGGCCAATGGGGTAAAAATCCATGTGTCACCTTTCTTTGTTTACCCAACCACTTTCATTAAGAATGGCTGCTGGTGGTTGAGACAATTATGGTCTTTGGGAGTGGGGTGGCAGGACTGTCAGTCCTCACCCACACGCACACTCCACCATGGTTGACTTCACTATGGCTAGGAAAAACGACTGCCATCACTCACACAGGCGATTCTACTCTTCCATGACAGCACTGAGGCTCCCACGCACTTCCAATTCACATCCTCTCCATTGTTGTTCATTCTCATGCAGAGGGATTCTTTTCCATTTTTCATCTTCACGCACAGGATTTTCCTGGATTTACCCATGCAGTATTTTTCCTCTGTGGATTTGCGGATGATGTGGCTGAATCCTTTCCTCATGGGTCGAATTGTGGGTTCTGCGTTGATTGTTACTCACGCCCAGGTCGGGAGTCTGTAAATTCTTTTCTAGCGTGGTCTATGTAAGTCTTCCCATGGCTTCATTGCCTTGGACGGACTGCTGATTTCCCCCTGTTGTAATTATGTTTGCTGCTATGTTTGGGAATTTGTTGTAATTCACTTGGGAGTCATTTTGACCACGACAGGGCCAAGAACAACTCAGGAAATCGTTTTCCCTTGTTAAGCTGCAATTGCTGATTGATTGCATGAGTGCAATGGTTGGTCTTCAGACTGTGTGGGGAGTAGGGATGGGGGCTTGGTTTGCTTGATAAACCTGGTGGCTGGAAGCCACACAGACAGAACTAGAGGGCTGGCCTTCTTCTTCATCACCCCTGAATAGCACTGGAAGGGAATGCAGGGCCTGAGGGACTATGTAGCAGAGAAGGGATTGATTCCTTGTGTTGGGTGTGTTTGGGTGTCTTAGAGGTCAGACTAGTTCTAGTGTAGGCATTCCTGGCTCTGCAATGAGCTCACCAGCTTAGCATTTAGCCTTTCCCAACTCCTTAATGGCCTGATAAACCCAACTGTGTTGGCTTGGCTGTGTTATGTGTATCATTGGCTATGTATAAGCCTGTTTGTTCCCTTATTCCTTGGAGAATCATGCCCAGCTCGGGGGTGGCAGCGTTGCTGAGAGATTAAGGAGCACGCTGGCCTATGGTTGGGTGGAACGTTGTAGCAGTGTAGCTGGTTGCGGAACGAGTTTTTCATAAGATAAGTAATCTTGTTTATTTTACTTCTGCAACCATAATTTCTGTTGATGAAAATGATGAACATGTTAAATGAATGCTTGTGTGAATGCATGTTGATTCCGCTATGCATGAAAAATAACAATAGCTATGTATGATAAAAAATGGCATTTGTGCATGTTTTACTTCAATCCATTTCTATCAGCATTCTATTTCAGTAATTTTTATGCATGTACATGTTCATGGGCTCTTAGCCGAATGGTTAACGCCATGGTCGTCGCGTCCTCTTCGTTGGTCAGAGGGATGGGGACATGACAGTTAGTGGTATCAAAGCTCATGTTGCAGCATGGGCCTACATGAGCCATGAAGGGTGCAGTGACAAAGGCAGGACCTCATTTTGCCCAGCAGAAATCATAAATTGAATGACTGAAAAATTCAAAAAGAATGGTCTAAGTGTTGAGCGGTCAGGCCACTAGCAGGAAAGACTTCCGCCGTTGCGAAAGAGCCAGGCGGAAGGACTTCTGCCGCAACAGAAGCATGCCCGACGAAACAGTTGGAGGGAAGCCTTCCCGACGGAGAGCCGTTGGAAAGAAAATCGCGGGAATTTTCCAAGTGATTTGACGTCGATCGGCAGAAAAAGTGATTGAGCGTCCGCCGTTGCGGAAGCCAAAGGCACTAGCCGGTCGATGAGAAAGACCGCCGACGCTGTCAAGAAGTTTAAAATTTTTCTAAGGTAGAAATCATTGATTGGCGAAGGAAGTTAGCGATTTGCGAGCTACCGTTGCGGAAGCCAAAGTCACTAGGCTTTCGATGTGAAAAGACTGCCGACGTCAGTCAAATCAGTTCATCGATCGAAAGAAGTTAGTGTTTGGTGTGCCACTGTTGTGGAAGCCAAAGGCACTAGCCTTCCGATGTGGAAAGACTGCCGACACCTCAAGAAAAGTTGAAAAATTTCTAAGTAAACAGCCGTCGATCGGAAGAAATTAGTGTTTGGTGTGCCGTCGTTGTGGAAGCCAAAAGCACTAGTCCTCCGATGTGGAAAGGCTGCCGACGCCGATTGGGTTATGCCATAGAAGATTAAGCGATCAATCGAAAGAAGAAAGTGGTTCATGTGCTGCCGTTGTGAAATTGAAAGCACTAAGTCTTCCGACGAGAAAGAATGCCGATGCCGATGCCAGTCAAAAATCAGTTCACAAATCGGAAGAAGATAGTGTTCGTGCGCCCACCGTTGCGGAATTCCAAAGCGCTAAGTCTTCCGATGAGAGAGACCGCCGAAACGTCGGAACGATTAGAGCTTTCGAGAGCTGATTCTGTGAAGGAGTTAGTGATTTCAAGAGCCGATTCGGTGGAAGATTTAGTGAAATGGGAGCTGATTCTACGGGAGATTTAGTGGAAATGGGATCCGATTTTACAAAGAAAATTTGAAGTTTTTCCGTGGGATTTTTCAGCACTTTTCGATGAATTTTCAGGGCTGAAAAAGGGACCGTAGCAACGATCTTATGTGCCAGATTGCGCGAAAACCAATGATTTACAACAAAAAAAAAACGAGGGTGCTGCCCTTGACCTACCCAAGCCACAAGGGGGCAAACCCCCTTGACCCCCATCGTCCCCTTCAAACAGACGTTCTTAAGGAAGAAAATTCTATGTTTGGGTTAACTTGTAATTTTATAATTTTTCCATGAGAAGGTAAGTGATTCTGATTTGTATCAATATTATGCATCTAACAGTTGTGTTACTAACACGTTGCAGAGTCATAGTCACATTCAAGGGAATTATTCCACGTAGCGCATTTTGATAACTAAGTGGTGGTTCAGTATGAGAACCCATGATGGGTATGATGCTCGGGATTCTTACGAGCGAGCAGAAGATGCCATGCGAGAAAATGTCTGTAACAGAAATGATGACATAGAGTCTAATGGAAGGATATTCCAAGAGACATCGTCAGATGTTGTAGCTACCATGAGAAGCTTGATCAAAGCCCAAGAAGAGCAGCATCAGTTGAAAGATGCAATGCTGCAGAGTTTGACAGACTTGCAAAGGAAGATAGATTCTGGATGAGGTACAGCAAGACCAGAAGGCAGTAAGAGCAGTACCAGGAGAAGGAGAAGGACTTCTAGTGGATCATCTGATTCTAAAGAATCCAGCGGGGATTCAAGTTCTTCTTCTCATAAAAGGAAAAGAAAGAGACACCATAGGGATCGTTCTCGAGATGAATTTAAGAAAGATAAACCTCCTACGTTTGATGGTGAGGTAAAGACTGAACAAGAGGCTGAAGCTTGGATTCTTGGGATAAAGAAGTACTTTCAAGTGCATGATTATTCAGGAAACATGAAGGCAAGAGTTGCCATATTCAATCTGAATGGAAGAGCATCCATTTGGTGGGAACACTTCAAGCAAGTTAAGAGGATCAGTGAAAGGAGACTTAAGTGGAAACAGTTCAAGAAGTATTTCAAGCACAAATACCTATCCGACAGGTATTATGATGACAAGATTAAGGAGTTCCATGAGTTGAGGTTGGGAAAGCAGACCATGGAAGAGTATGCAAATAAGTTTTTGGAGTTGTTGAGGTATGTCCGGTACATCGGACATGAAAAGGTGAAGGTCTAGCGTTTTCTGAGTGGATTACCTCAGTATTACAAAGATAGAATTGAGTTTTATGAACCTAGAACTCTTGAAGAAGCAATCAGGAAAGCTAAGTATTGCTATGAGCAAAGCAAAGGTAAGCCGGATTACCATAAGGCATGGAAGGACAAGAAGAATGAGAAGTTTGACCAAAGGAAGAAAGGTTTCAAACCTTCTAGCTTCAGGAATCAACAGAAGCAACCATCCCAAGCTGCAAGTAAGCCAGTTGGAGTGACCAGAGAAAAGCCTAAATATCCACAACATAATAGAGGGCCACTTCAATGTTGGAAATGTGGAGGACCCCACATGCGCAGGAATTGTCCACTTGAGAATGAGAGTGCCAAGCCAGCTTACAATGTTCAAGAAGCAGAAACAGTGGGCCAAGTAGCAAGGGCAGTCCTTAGGATTTATGCAGCACTGGAGGACCGTCAGGCAGATCACCAGTCAGTTGTGGTGGAAGTAGCAAGTAAGATTGTTGATCAATATGTTTCTATTTTAATTGACCCTGGTTCTACGCATAGTTACATTAATCCTAGAGTAGTGGAGATGTGTGCTTTTAAGAAAGTAAAGCATAGGAAGTCTTGGTTAGTTCAGCTAGCCACCGGAACCAAGAGAAAAGTCAGTGAAGTGGTAGAGAAATGTCCATTGGTCATGAATGGATTGGTCACTCGTGTAGATCTGAATGTTCTACTGCTTGGTTCCTATGATGTTCTCATTGGAATGGATTGGTTAGAAGCTCACAGGGTGAAGCTCGATTGCTACAATAAGACTTTTGAATGCATGAATGAAGAAGGGAACCTAGTAGTTTTGAAATGTATTCCAAGGGTCATTTCAGTGAGGCAGGTCTCAGCAATGCAATTAAAGAAGTTCTATAGGAAGGGTTTCCAGTTGTATGCAGCTCAGATTTTGGAGGAAACGAGAGATGAAACTCCTAGGTTGGAGGACTATCAGGTGTTACAGGAATTCAGGGATATGTTTCTTGATGAGATTCCAGGGCTTCCTCCAAAGCGAGACATTGATTTCACAATTGAACTTGTGCCAGGAGCAGCGCCAGTGTCCAAGGCACCCTACAGGATGAGTACACCAGAGATGCTAGAATTGAAGATGCAACTGCAAGAGTTGTTGGAAAAGAAGTATATCCGACCGAGTGTGTCCCCTTGGGGAGCACCGGTTCTGTTTGTAAAGAAGAAATATGGTACACTCAGGTTGTGTATTGATTACAGACAATTGAACAAGGTTAGTGTGAAGAATAAGTATCATTTGCCTAGGATTGATGACCTCTTTGATCAAATGAGGGGAGCAAAGGTATTTTCCAAGATTGACTTGAGGTCTGGTTACCATCAGGTGAGAATCAAGGATGAAGACATTCATAAGACAGCCTTCAGGACAAGTTATGGGCATTATGAGTTTGTAGTGGTACCATTTGGTCTCACAAATGCACCAGCTACATTTATGTGCCTTATGAATAGTGTCTTCAGCAGATATTTGGACAAGTTTGTTCTTGTTTTCCTTGATGACATTCTTGTTTTTTCTAAGAATGAGGAAGAGCATGAAGAACATTTGAGATTGACATTGCAATTGCTCAGGGAGCATCAGTTGTATGCGAAACTGAGCAAGTGTGACTTCTATAGAGATAGAATTCGGTACTTGGGTCACATTATCTCAGAAGAGGGTATATCTATGGACCCTAAAAATATTGAACCCTTAATGAATTGGCCTACTCCAAGAAATGTGACAGATGTAAGATCTTTCATGGGACTTGCAGGATACTACAGGAGATTCATTGAGGGATTCTCCAAAGTTGCACATGCCATCACTTCTTTGCAAAAGAAGGGGATGAAGTTTGAATGGACATCGAGGTGTGAAGAAAGTTTCCAGTGGTTGAAGAATCTTCTCACCAGTGCACCAGTATTGAAGGTTGCAGATCCAGAGAAATATTTTGTGGTATGTACCGATGCATGCGGACAAGGGCTTGGAGGAGTCCTTATGCAAGACAATCACGTGATATGTTATGAGTCAAGAAAGCTTAAGGAGCATGAGAAGAACTATGCCACTCATGATCTAGAGCTTGCAGCCATAGTACATGCTCTCAAGATGTGGAGAAATTACTTGATGGGTAGAAGATTTGAGCTCAGAATAGATCACTGTGGACTGAAGTATTTGTTTGATCAGCCTACTCTGAATGCTAGGAAAGCAAGATGGCTGGAATTTTTATGTGAGTTTGATTTCAAAATCAAGCACATAAAAGGAAAAGAGAACAAGGTAGCTGATACACTCAGCAGGAAGATGCAAGAATTGCATGTGGCATCTATTAGTATTTGCCAATCAGATTTGAGGCAACAGATTGTTAATCATGTTGCTGGAGATGAATTGTATGAGCAGGTAAAAGGAAAATTGCAACGGCAAAGTCTTGAGAAGAGGTATGAGGGATATAAATTGGAAGAAGATGGACTTCTTACTTATAAAGGTAGAATTTATATTCTGAATGTAGCAGATTTGAGGAGAGTTGTTATGGATGAAATCCATCAAGCTCTGTATTCTGGTCACCCAGGATATCAGAAGACAATTGCTACAGCTAGAAAGCAGTACTTTTGGCCAGGAATGAAAAGGGACATGGCTGAGTACATTTCAAGGTGTATGAAATGTCAACAGGTAAAGGTTGAGCACCAACACCCAGCAAGTTTGTTGCAGCCTTTGCTAGTTCCAGAATGGAAATGGGAAGTTATTTCCATGGATTTTATTACAAGATTGCCGATGACTTGGAGACAACATGATTCCATCATGGTTGTGGTGGACAAGTTGACAAAGGCAGCACATTTTATACCGGTTAAGTCTACGCATAAGACGGATGACATTGCAAAGATCTTCATGAATGAGATTTTCAAATTGCATGGATTGCCTAAGGCAATAGTCTCCGACAGAGATGTCAAGTTCACTTCCAACTTTTGGAAGGGATTGTTTGTAGATTTGGGTACAAAGCTCAACTTCAGCACTGCATACCATCCTTAGACATATGGGCAGACAGAAAGAGTTAATCAGGTGCTTGAAGACATGCTTCGCATGTACGTAATGGACAAACCAACCAAGTGGGAAGATTACTTGCACTTGGTAGAATTTGCTTATAACAATGGACATCAAGCATCCTTGGGGATGAGTCCGTATGAAGCTTTGTATGGAAGAAGGTGTAGGACACCAGTGACTTGGGATAATCCAATGAACAGGATTGTACTTAGGCCAGAATTGCTCAGGGAAATGGAACAAGAGGTTGTAAAGATCATGCAGAATCTGAAAGCAGCACAGGATAGGCAGAAAATCTATGCGGATAAGCATAGGGTGAACAGGGAGTTCAGTGTTGGGGATCATGTTTACCTCAGAGTGAGGGCAAGGAAGAGTTCCTTGAAGCTTGGAAGTTGTGCCAATTTGTCACCAAGATATTGTGGGTCGTTTGAAGTGCTTGAAAGAATAGGGCCAGTTGCATATAGACTTGCATTTCCTGCTAGCACTAGGGCTCATAATGTTTTTCATGTTTCTTTGCTTAGGAGATATGTGCATGATCCTAACCATGTGATAAATTGGGATGTGATTTAGGTGGAACCCGAGGGAGAGTTCCGAATCGAGCCAATGCGCATCCTCGACAGGAAGGTCACCATGCTCTGGAACCAAGCCATAGGGCAGGTAAAGGTGCAATGGGAGCACTACAGACCTGAAGAGGCTACGTGGGAGCTAGAGGATTCCATGCGATTGGCACATCCATTTTTGTTCAATTTTGCGGAACACTGAGGCAATACCAGTGTAGCATTTTGTTCAATTTTGTAAGCACTGAGGACAGTGCTATTGAAGGGGGAGGGGAATGTAATGCCCCATTTTTGACCCCGTTGCATTAGATGTATATGAGGATGTATATATTGTAAATGATCATGGTGTAGAGCTAAAGGCCAAGGCCCCATCGTTGATCAGTTATGCTATGTTTTGGATTTAAATTGTCACTGATGGTATATCGGGGCATGCGGCATATATTATGTTGGTCATCATGTAAATACGCATCTATAATTAATTAAATGAACCCGACCAGCTACGATCGCAGCAACTAAAATGAGAAAAGGGGCATGATTTTCACAAGGATAAGGATGTGGGGGAATTTGTCAAAACTTAGCCAATGGGGTAAAAATCCATGTGTCACCTTTCTTTGTTTACCCAACCACTTTCATTAAGAATGGCTGCTGGTGGTTGAGACAGTTATGGTCTTTGGGAGTGGGGTGACAGGACTGTTAGTCCTCACCCACACGCACACTCCACCATGGTTGACCTCACTACGGCTGGGAAAAATGACTGCCATCACTCACGCAAGCAATTCTACTCTTCCATGACAGCATTGAGGCTCCCACACACTTCCAATTCACATCCTCTCCATTGTTGTTCATTCTCATGCAGAGGGATTCTTTTCCATTTTTCTTCTTCATGCATAGGATTTTCCTGGATTTACCCACGCAGTAGTTTTCCTCTACAGATTTGCGGATGATGTGGCTGTATCCTTTACTCATGGGTCAAATTGTGGGTTCTGTGTTGATTGTTACTCATGCCCATGTCGGGAGTCTGTAAATTCTTTTCCAATGTGGTCTGTGTAAGTCTTCCCGTGGCTTCATTGCCTTGGACGGACTGCTGATTTCCCCCTGTTGTAATTGTGTTTGTTGCTGCGTTTGGGAATTTGTTGTAATTCGCTTGGGAGTTGTTTTGGCCACGACATGGCCAAGAACGACTCAGGAAATCGTTTTCCCTTGTTAAGCTGCAATTGCCGATTGATTGCATGAGTGCAATGGTTGGTCTTCGGACTGTGTGGGGAGTAGGGACGGGGGCTTGGTTTGCTTGATAAACCTGGTGGCTGGAAGCCACACAGACAGAACTAGAGGGATGGCCTTCTTCTCCATCACCCCTAAATAGCACTAGAAGGGAATGCAGGGCCTGAGGGACTGTGTAGCAGAGAAGGGATTGATTCCTTGTGTTGGGTGTGTTTAGGTGTCTTAGAGGTCAGGCTAGTTCTGGTGTAGGTGTTCTTGGCTCTACAATGAGCTCACCAGCTTAGCATTTATCCTTTCCCAACTCCTTAATGGCCTGATAAACCCAAATGTGTTGGCTTGGCTGTGTTTTGTATATCCTTGGCTATGTGTAAGCTTGCTTGTTCCCTTATTCCTTGGAGAATCATGCCCAGCTCGGGGGTGGTAGCATTGCTGAGAGATTAAGGAGCATGCTAGCCTATGGTTGGGTGGAATGTTGCAGCGGCATAGCTGGTTGCGGAACGAGTTTTTCATAAGATAAGTAATCTTGTTTATTTTACTTCTGCAACCATAATTTATGTTGATGAAAATGATGAACATGTTAAATGAATGCTTGTGTGAATGCATGTTGATTCCACTGTGCATGAAAAATAACAATAGTTGTGTATGATAAACAATGGCATTTGTGCATGTTTTACTTCAATCCATTTCTTTCATCATTCTGTTTCAGCAATTTTTATGCATGTACATGTTCATGGGCTCTTAGCCGGATGGTTAACGCCATGGTCATCACATCCTCTTCGCTGGTCAGAGGGATGGGGACGTGACAGGCCATGGTGACCATCTTATACCGGCCTAGAAATCGATTTTAACCATGGAAATTGAAAAAATTTACATGCAAATGGAAGAGCAGGGAATGAGAAGTGACATGAAGTGAATGGTAAAGCTTGACCTTTCATGGGCACCCTAGTTAGCTCCTTATTTGCATTTGGTGCCCATGCCGATAGTTTGTCCTTTAGGGTGTGGGAGTCCATTGTATAGTACCGCCATGTCATTTCGCAAGAGCCTCATACTCCTCTTGATCTTTTGTTGGCTTGTTTCCCCAGGACTCCCTTATGTCAAGTTGTAATTGCATTATCATGATCTTTTCCTACCTCATTGAGCCTTATGCTGGCTTCCCTGACTTTGAGTATCAGCTATATATCCTAAGCTTGTCTCATGTCTAGCCACGAAGAGCCATTTTGTATATCCTGTGCAGCTTGATTCCCTATTTTTACCGGGAGGAAACTTTCCCTCGAGTGTTTCTATCCTACACATGTGTCCTTGCATTGAGCATAGGTATGTTCCGCTGCTTGGTACTAGTTTGTTTGTCCCTTGACACTCGTCTCCTCCTAGTCTGTAACTATAAAGCACTTTTATTCTTTTTCAAGCCTTTCAAAATATTTGAAAAATTCCAAAAAAAAATCAAAAAACCAAAAAGCCGGACAAGAAAAGATGTTATATTTGGCAGCAGTCAAGTCATGTCGCCTTCCAACAAAGCACCGTATATCACATATGTTGGTTGGGTTAGTAGTTTGACTTTAGGATCTGTACTTGTTTATCTGAGTTTATCTCCACCAGTTGGTTAAGCTTCAAGTCCCTATGGAGCCTCTGTCAATGCCTCCTGTGTCGCAAAGATGTCCCAGTTTTGTATATCGAGTCTATGCTGCCTACATTCAGTCACCATTCGCTTTTATGCTCTTGTTCAAAGGAAGTTGAAACCTGAGTCGGCCATTCCTCGGTTATCTTGACTTTGTATGTCGGCCATTCCCGATACAGTTACTGGTTTGTGCACATTATGATCGAATCCTTCCACATTATACAGCTTTGCTAGGTACCTCGTGTTGGATGATGGGGGATTCCTTAATGCCCTCCTTCCAGCAGATTTCATCCCATTGACTTCAGATCATTTATTCTGGGATAGGAATCTAAATTCATTTTTTAGTGCCTTGAGACTTGCAGTCATCAGTGGCAGGTTCTCTCGCCATCGACAATTTTCAGGAATACATCAATGTCCCCTGATCGATGGATTCTCTCAAGTGTTTGACCTCAACACATTTATTCACACTTGTTAGTTTGCACTATAGTACCTTGATTCCCATTTTTATTATTGGTGGGTGATCTCGTGTCTGTTAACGGTATACATCAATGACTGGTAATCAGACGATGCACTACTATGTTCGACCTCGACACCTCTATTCACATAGTAGGACATGTACTCGTAGCGGTTTGTGTAGAAGACCTTCCAGATCGGTGGCATCTCTTATATTCTACCTCCTTGATCATGCCAGTGTTCATGAGATTTCAGCTCTCATGACTTGATTCCAGTATATGTCAGATATTTCCAGCCATTATGGAGATCTTGATCCATTATATTTCTTCAGCCTTCATGGAGATCATGATCTTTTGTATATCCTCATCATGGAGATTCTGAGCTATCTATATTGTACGTGGCGATGACCACACATGTCATATTTTGTATCATGCCTATTCATGGCCATTGTACTCTTATGTATCTGGGACTGCTACATCTACTTGCAGTTATGTGAAGAGTTTTATCATTATATTGTACTGATTGGATGCCTAGTTCTTCCACTGGGTTCTTCATCACTCCACTTCTAGGATGGACTTATAATGTATTTTGGCCATCGTATGACCCCTCTGACCTCACACATTAGGGGGCATCTGTTACAACTAATTTTACCACACATGGTGGATCACACCTTTATGGCCTTCCCTATCCATCTGTAGACTCTTTAGACCCCATGGACCATTTTTGTACCTTTGATGTTTCCAAGATCAACCCTAGAAACATGCAATAATTTCCATACACGGATTTTAATCTCTTTCTCGCGTATATACGTGGATTTGACCCTTAAACCCGTGTACATCGGGATGTGTGCAAAAGGCCAAATTATTTTGGAGTTTTCCTTGATGTGGATCCGAGTCACTTGTCTCTTGGCCTTCCATATGCCTTGAAATCACTCAGATTCGACCTTCCATTACCCCATTGAATAGCTATATAAGGAACCCTTTGGATACATTGAAAGGAGAGGAATTAAAGACCAAGAAAACTATAGTCCATTATTGCCAGAGCTTATACTTGAGTTTGCATCCATTTGTCCCTTGGAGCACTTTGTGTTCTTCCCAAGCTTTCCTTTTGCTTGTGAGCTTGCTATCAAGAGATAGAGGATTTAAGTGGTGGAGGCCCAAGTGGGGGACTCAGTTTCTCCGATTCGCAGACGTGCCGACAGAGGTTGTCACTATTGTAACCTTTGTTTTATATCAATAGAAATATATTTCCTTGGCCAATAATGTGTATTTAAATGAGTATTTGATCCATGGATGCTTGTAAATGCTTATATGTGATTGATTATATATGCTGGAGTATGTCTAACACAATTATATATAGCATCATTGTATTGTTTGTTGAATGTTGAGGAAGCAAATTGTCAATACAAGCAAGAGTGGAAAATCTCAACGGGGATCTACATCAACCATCCATAATAAGGTATGAATCGAGATCCTTTAGTGTTAGATATTTTGTTTCTCTTGCATATAGCAAAAGGATTGATTTCTAGAGTTAAGTTGTCTGTTGTGGTACCCCAAGCCATAGGAATTTCTCTCCGTAACCCCATGACTTTGCAAATTTTTCTACTGATAACTTGCATTTTTTTACTAAATCGGGAGAAATATAGCTTAAGCTAGCCCCTAGATCAATTAAAATAGATATGGGTGTTTGATTCAGCTTACCTTCCACTTCCACCATGGAAGTTTGATAGTCTGCCTGCCTGTTTTCTAGTGCTACGTTGATCCTGGGCATTGTCCTTGCTAGATCACCAATAGTCATCTCCTCCTGCACCGTATGTATGTTGCTAACATTCTTCTTTTGGTTGGGGCAAACTGATGCATAATGAGCACCATTACATTCCAAACATTTTACTTGTTCTTTTCGTTCATTATTCTTAGTGTAATTACTATGGTTATTAACATGTTCTTTATTTCTAAGACAATTTGGATTTATCTCTGAATTACCTTTATTCCCTTGGAAGTTTTTATTAGGAAAATTTTGTGTGTTATATTTCTAAAATTACGGTTAGGTACGAAACCTTTCTTTCTTTGTTCAAAATTATTAGATCTTTTATCCTTCCAGTTTGACATACTTTCCTTTTTACGATTATGCTTGTAACGGAAATTTGTCTTTCGCGTAGCCTCCTCTAAGGTTTTTGGATTATCATATTCAATTCTATATTTTATGTGAAAAGGTAAACAGCTTAGAAACCGTTGTACCTTAGGCTTCTCATCCACAATGTAAGGCACATATCGAAGCAGACTTAAAAATTTATTGTTTAGTTCTTTCATGTTCATTGTTCCCATCTTTAGTTCATAAAATTCCTTAGCCTGCTTTTTGTAATATTGTTCTAACAAGAATTTCTTCTTAAAATATTTCTTAAACGTACTCCAGTTAATGTTCTTCTCCCTAATTCGTTTTACTCGTTTTAGGTCCTGCCACCAAATATCTGCCTTCCCAGTGAGGTTATAAATGGCCATTCTTGCTTTTAGTGATTAGAATAATTGTAAATTTGAAAATATTTCTTCATCCCACATAGCCATGATTCAACCTCTTCTCCTTTCTCAGTTTCACCATTAAAGGTTGGTGGTTTTATTTTCTTAAATTCTCCTGAAACTTCTTCATAAGGCTTAAATTTTCTCTCTATTGTCAGATGATTATCTTCGCTACTATCAATAGTATACTGATAATTCTTCTTATGTGGCTCGTCATAAATCTCAGAGGATGAACTACTTTCGATTCTAGACTGTTTAGACTTTTTATTTTTATATTGGTAAGGCATATCTTCAGATTCCGTTCGTTTATCTTTTTCTTCATTTTGAAATTTTTCCATTAATATCTTATTTAGCTCCTCCTCAACTCTTAGAATTCTTTCATTTTCCTTTTTTATTGTTTCCATCTATGTTCTTAGTTCCTTAACCATTTGTAACAATTCAGAAGAGTTATTAATTATTTCTTCTTGTATAAGTTCTCTTTTAGAATTACTTCATTCATTAAATGGGGACTCCTCATCTGCATATTCCTCCAATCTTTCCATACCTACAGTTAAACTCAGAAAAATTCTCTGGAAATAATATTTCAAAAGAAAAGTAATAATCAATATGCATGTTTTTACATCTATAATTTAACTATGCTATTTTAGCCACATCTAGGCCTAGTGTTTGAACCTTGTGCTCTGATACCACATGTAATACTCCAAAAATTCATAGAAATTTAAAATTTTTCATGTAACATAAAATGTTTGTAATCGTCACTGCTTAAGAATATTTAACTACTAACGATTACTTAAACAATATCAAATTACAACTGAATCTTTTGATAATCTCTATTTCTGCATACTTAACAGTTTCTTTTCATAATTCATTGTTAAGAATTTGATTTAGCAGGTTATGATTTGGAAAAACAGGATATGAAACGTCTGTTAAAATACTAGTGCTAAAATTTTTTTACTGTCTTATGAAAGTAGGAATAACTTCAGTTGAGATTGAGGCTTACTTAGCTCATCGCTAATGCAGTGAAATAATGCTTCTTTTACAAGTCCTTTACAAGTAAGAAGATTTGTTACCAGTTTCCTAGATCAGGATTATTATCTTAACTAGCATAAAATAGAATGCTAGTTACTTTATTTATTTTACAACTTGAGCAGTCAAAGAGGTATCGTTGATCTGGTTATTTATGTTCAAAATAGTTTCTAGAATAAACGTATTTTTGTAAACTGAAACTTGTTCAGTTGCTCTTCTATTTTTCCATAACTCACTTGTTCATTCGACTTTTGTCAAACTAATTTTAGTTTAATGCATGTATTCAATCTAGTGATAGGCATCTTGTAGAGCAGATTTCTTTCAACAAATTGAGTTAAGTTAACCTATAATTCCTATGATCTAATTAAAGTCATAAAATACATTGACTGATAAACACACCTGAAAACTAATACTTAGCACATATGATCGTTTATAACTATTCTAATACTTAACAAATAGAAATGCACTAAAACAAATTGTAATCCTTTTAACAATAGTGATCTGGCTTTTTATGTAAGGAAGAAATAATTACTTCCTATAAAAATCTATCTCCTTTTAACTCTTGTAAAATAATCCTCCTCTCATAAGGTACTATTGATAAACAATTTACTAGTATCTAAAATGATACTTAAATTTATTACCTAGATTAATTAAATCAAGCCCAACCTTTACTTAGGTTTTCAAGCATACAAACATTAAGATTAAGACCTTTTTATAAGGTCTTATATTAGATATAGTTTCTCTTTATTTAATGTTTGTTGTGCAATTTATAGTTGGAGAATTCTTTCTTAATATTTTTACCCATTCCTAAGGTTGTAATACATGATACAAACCCTAGTATAATTACTACTTCTCTATGTCACTCGTTAGAGATATATCAAGCATAAACACCATGATAAAGGATGCTATGAATTAATACAAGGTTATGATAAATTTATATTTATTGTTTACTCATGTGTGCAGGCTGCTTCAACTGATCTTGAACTATAACATAAAACCTACATTTTGAAAAGATTTTCCATGCCACGTGGTCGCTAAAGATGGTTAGGTTTTTGGTTGACCTTGGGCAATATAAAAGTGTTCTAAAACCCTAAAAAGCACATTCTTCCCTAGTCTTAAGTCTCTGTTGTGAGTGTATGAGCGGCAAGCTCATGGCCGCATGGTTTTGTTGTCAAACCTTAATCCATTTGTTAAAGGATACCTTTATGCCCATCCTAGTTCTTCTGCACTGAAGGATTTACATGTCTATTGTTTCGTGGTGTGCAACAAAAACCCTTTTTATTGTCATTAGCTTACCTATGTGAACGTTATTCTTCATACGGTGGTACAATAGTGAGCTAAAGAGGTGAGCACGAATTTTGGTTTGCCGTGGTGTGGCTTGAGCTAGTTAATTGTGGGTTTGAGTTGGGTGTAAGGTTAGATGTCTTCGCAGCCTGGTCCGTAGTGTGGCTTATTATGTGAAAAGATTACTTTTTTTCATTGCCCAACTTCTGTGTGGCCTTTGACTCTCCTCTGTCATGGATTTGGGTCTTAGATTTAAACTTTGTGAGCCGTGTTTCCTTCTGTCATTGTTTCTTTGAAGCTCGTCGTTCTCAAAAATGATGGCTAGGGTTTGATTGGAACGTCTCTCACAGCAAGGGTAAAGAGAAATAGAACCAGGTATGTAAATTTTTCCATTTAAAATCATTATTGCACTGTTCAGTTTTATACTTTCATTATTAGCAGTGCTCTAACATTTTTTTGCTGTTGTGTTTAAACACTTTTGCAGGCTTAAGTCAGAAATGCTTGGGTTGACAGTTACCAAGATAAGGGGCTCCACGCTGACATTTCTTCTAGTAAGCCTCGTTTTCGCTGAGGTTCCTCCTGTAGTGGTGTATGATGTTTATTTTGAGTTGGTTTAGTTCCTTGGGTTTCTGGTTTTTCGCTCGACCGTGGATACACTGTGTTGTAAAATGTTTGGAAGGCCATGTGGCCGATATTTTGATATGTGGTTAAGTTTAAATAAATCCCGGTGGTTGTTTCGTGTTGGGGACTTAGGGATTTCAAAGTCAAGACTTGAGGAATGAAAAATTGGGTCTATTTTGTTTACAGTTTTTGTTATTTTAATACCGGCTTATAAGCCATGACTCTGTTGGTAAAGGGCCACAGGGTCGTAAATGATATGTTTCAGTATACTGTTTTTTTTAGATACTACTTAGATTTTCATTTAATAAGCTTGAAGCTTATTGATTGTACTTATGTTTTGATAATATATATATATATATATATATATATATACTGTGATTTTAAATCCAAGAAGGAAGGCTTGTAATAATTTGTTATTTTGGTTATTTCTTGTTGAAATTAACATATCGGAGGTTGTGGTTAAGTAAATTAATATTTATTTTGTTTTATGTGTAAAATTGTATCTAAGGGTTCTGACAGTAGGTTTTTAGATCATAACTTGGTTATTACTGTCAGTAATGGTTAAAAGAAGTGAATAATATCTCTTGTATCTTTATTGTTTCCTAGTTGGAGAATATATTGATGTGTTTTTATTTACATGTTGTGTATAATTATTCAAACAATTTCTAATATTGTTCTTTGGGGAGGATGTATTACTTTTGCTATATTCATTTAATTGATGCTTATGCTTATATAAACACATATGTAAGATTTAATTTGTTTTATGGATTAATCATTAACCCCTCTGTTAGTGAAAGAGGTGGTAATGTTATTTTAAATTTACAATTTCTTATAATTAGGTTTTATTTATAAAACCCCAATTTCTCTTAGTTTAAGTACATAGTTATTATTTCATTTTAAGTTACCCTAGTTTGAATTTTTACTTAGATGAATTTATTACAGTAAAAGTCTAGCCTTGTTTATTGTTTCTTAAATTTAGTATTAGTTATTTAATTTTTGTTTATATAATAACAATTAATTATTATAATAATGGACTTATAATAATAATTTATCTACTATGTAAACCATTACACAGACTAAGTAATCTGATACCTTTGGATCTTTCCTAATAGTTCTGTATATATTATTCAAGTACTCTGACTAAATAAAAACATCTAAACTAAAAGGAAAATATACATACAAATCACACATATGAACCTGTAGAAGATAGTAATTCACAATCATTCATACTTCATTCGATTCTTTATCTGAAATTAATTTAGCCTATTGTACTAGAGTACTACCTTTATAAAAGGTGTGGAAAAATACATTTTGGTATTTTTCTGTCTATCAGTAAATATAGAAATTCTTCTAATCATTTACCCTAATCTATCTAGTTCGAAACTTAACTATCTTTTCACTGTAAAAAAATTTCTCCTAACTAACCCTAGCAGCAACAGAACAAAAGCATAACATTTCATTGCGTAACTCAAACTTTTCAGATAACAATAAACAATTAGATAGCTAGATAAATCAAGTAGAACCTGGAAAAGTAGATGAGGTGACAACAGCATAAGGAACCTGTTCCTCCCGACCAACTCCTGGAGAAAAGCTGGACTGCAATTCTCAGGACCCCCGAGCTTGTCTCCTGGTCCACCTAGTAGAAGTACTGGGTGAAAGATTTAGTTTAATAATCCTCTGCAACTCTACTAAGTGTTCAACAGTAAGTCAATTTTGCATGCAGCATTATGAACTTAGCTTAGAATAGTTGCACTAGTTCAGGTCTTCAGCACTTTTCCACTCAAAACATACTTCAGCTAGTCCCCTCCATCGAATTTTCTTGTGCACTTCATTCACTCAGAATGTTCACAAGTCAAGAATGAGTAGCCTCAGTTGTCTTCAATGGGATGTTTTATTAGCATGCCTAGGTCTTTTGAGTCAGTTTTCACTTAATGAGCCACCCGCTCTTGTTCCACTTTCTTGGGGAACATGACCACAAAAATAGGGAAGTTGCCTCCTACAATAGCTAGAAGTAGTTTGAGGATGCTGCCAAGTGTCAATATGCTCTCAACCCAGACTTATCCACCAAGTGACCAGTAAAATATTCATTTAACAGCTCCCTTAAGATGTTGTCTCATCTTTCATTTATTTATTAATTAAATATTCAGGAGTTACATTCAATTATCCTTGACCCCATTTGGTCATTAATTACAAACTTTATAACAAAATATATCATAACGTTTTGCAAATTGCATTAGAGGAAATTTCAAATCAAAATGGGCCTTTTAACTTTTATTCAAATTCCATGTCATCATGTGTCAGCCAATGAAATTGCTTTAAATTTGAAATACCGTATAGGTCTTAAACACTTTTTTAATATAAATTTGGGGATAGGTATCATAAAAAAAACTACTTTTTTTGTTTGTATTTTCGACATATCTCTCTGTGTTTTTACTCAAATTTTGATCGGGAGAGCTATTTGGATGCGGAATTAAATTACACATCCAACGAGCTCTCCCAATCGAAATTGGAGTAAAGAAACAAGGATATATGTCGAAAATACGAACAAAAACGTAGTTTTTTCTTTTCTTCCTCCAAAATTAATAAATATTATTTTATTATTTTAACTATTATTTTATTAGTTCATTTTAGGAGGCCCATTTTGAGTTGAAATTTCCTCTAATGGGACATGTGACATACACACCCCCTTAAATTATAACATCGTCCTCGATGTTATTTCCTCTTCATCCTCATAATTGCCCTGAAATAGAATTGGATATGCATCCCACATATGACTCTCCAATTCCTAGGTGGCTTCTTCTGGACTAAGGTGCTTCCATTGCACCTTCACTTAACCAATGGTGTGATTCCGAAGCAAGATCTCCCTCCTTTCGAGGATACAATCCGGTTCCACCAGAAAATCTCCTTCGGGTTCCACCTACACATCATTCTAGTTTATAACATGAGTAGCATCATGTACATATTTTTTTAAGACATAAATATGAAATACATTATGAACCTTCAAATTTGGCGGTAAAGCCAATTGATATGCCACATGTCCTATTCTGGACAGTATTTCAAAAGGTCCACAATATCAGGGTGCTAACTTAGCACAACTTCCTAATCTCAGAGAACTCTTTTTAGGCCTCACCTTAATAAAGATATGTTCACCAACCCAGAACTCTTTCTGAGTTCATTTAAGATCTGCTTGACTTTTATGTCACTCTTGCACAACTTTCAAGTTACCTTGCACCTGTTTTATAATTAACTCCATCTCTTTTAACAGTTCAGGTCCTAATACTAACCTCTCAACCTAATTACTCCATGAGATGGGGGTATTGCACTTCCTTCCATACAAAATTTCAAAAGGACTATATCTTGCTGAAGCTTGGTAGTGATTGTTGTAAGCAAAACTCTACCAAGTGTAAGTAATTTTCCCATTTACCTGGTTGTTCTTTAACATACATTCTGAGCAGATCTTCTAATACCTAATTCAATCTCTCAGTCTATCCATGTGTCTGAGGATGAAAAGAGGTACTGAAATTTAATGTAGTATTCAGTCCTTTAAACAAAGATTTCCAAAAATTGCCCATAAACTTAGGGTCTCTATCTGAAATTATTACTTTCGGTATTCCATGTAAACAGAAAATTTTGTTTTAGAAATATATCAACGATATTAGCAGCCTTGTAAGTAGTTTTTACAGGTATAAAATGAGCTTCCTTACTAAGTTTATCAACGGCTACCATTATTGAGTCATTCAAATTTTAATTTCTAGGTAGTCCTGTAATAAAATCAAGGCTGAGTATCTCCCCCTTCCAGCTAGGGATAGGTAATGGCTGAAGTAACCCGGCTGGATGTTGGCGTTCAGACTTAACTTGCTGACATTCAGAGCACTTGGTAATGTATTCTGTCGGTCCAGTCTTCATGTTTGGCCAAAAATAATCATTTCTTAACATGGTTATAGTCTTCTGATAACCAGGATGTCCTGAATAAGGAGTATTATGAATTTCATTTAAAATAAGTAACTTAATCTTAGGTAAATTAGGTATATATAGTTTATCTTTATATAGTAATAATCCTTTTTTCGTTTAAACTATACCCTGTACTTAAACTTTCAATTAAATTTTATGTTACCTTTGCTTGTAATTTCTGATAATTTTCATCCAATCTTACTCCTTCCTCTAGCTGTTCTTCTCAATCTGTTTTATAGGTGCTAATTACTGCTACAAAATTTAGTTTGCATTCCTGCTTAAAGCAACCTTATTTTATTTTCCCTTAATATGTTGGATTTCAAAATTGTACTTGCTAAGGAAGGCTAACCACCTAGCTTGCCTTGCGTTTTAAGTTAGGTTGATCCAACAAGTATTTTAATCCTTTATTATCTGTCTTTAATATAAACTTTCTTCTGATTAAATGATGGTGCCACATCTTTAAGGTGTGTATGACAGCAGCTAGTTCTAAATCATAGGTCGCATAGTTTTTCTCATGACTCTTCAGCTTCCTAGACTCATATGCAATGACGTGTCCTTCCTGAGTTAAAACTCCACCTAAACCATCATTGCATGCGTCAGTACATACTATAAAGTCTTTATTAGGATCAACAATTCTTAACATTGGTGTGGTGGTTAATAATTTTTTTAACTTTTTAAAACTATCTTCAAACTTTTAACTCCATTCGAATTTCTTCCCTTTCTTCTGTAAAGAATTTATGGGATTTTCAATTATTGAAAACCCTTCGATGAATCTTGGATAATAACTAGTAATTCTGATGAATGATCGTACGTCAGTTACGTCTTTTGGGACTGGCCATTCTTTGATTGCTCTTATCTTTTCTTGATCAACAAAGATCCATTCTTTAGTCACTACATGACCCAAATACTGTATTTCATCCTTATAGAAATCACATTTACTAATTTTTGCATAAAGCTGATGTTCTCGTAATTCTTGTAAAACAATTTTTAAGTGCTCTTCATGTTCTTCTTTAGACTTCGAATAAATTAAAATGTCGTCAATGAATACGACCACGAATTTATCAAGGTACTTATGCATTACATTATTCATCAGACACATGAAGATAGCTGGGGCATTAGTAAGTTGTTTTCCTAGGGATTCCTTTTACATTTACTGTTTCTCCATCATTATTTACGCAAGTAAAAGTTTTATCGAAACAATTCAAGACTACCCTATGATTTTCTAACCAGTCCATACCAATTAACATATCATAAAATCCTAAAGGTAGTACATTAAGCTTCATGGAGGTTTCAAGTTGATCCATGTTTCAAGTACAATCCTTTACAAAACTAATCACTTTTCTTTTTGCGCCAGTAACTAGCTGAACTAACCATGACTTTGCAAACTTTTCTACTAATAACTTGCATTTTTATACTAAATCAGGAGAAAGATAACTTAAGCTGGCCCCTTGATCAATTAAAATAGATACAGGTGTTTAATTCAGCTTACCTTCCACTTCCACCATGGAAGTTTGATAGTCTACCTTCCTGTTTTCCAGTGCTGCGTTGATCCTAGGCATTGTCCTTGCTAGATCACCAACAGTCATCTCCTCCTACACCGTATGTATGTTGCCAAAAAATTTCATCCGACTGGGGAAAACTGATGCATAATGAGGACCATTACATTCCAAACATTTTACTAGTTCTTTTCATTCATTATTCTTAGTGTAATTACTGTGGTTATTAACAGGATCTTTATTTCTAAGACCATTAGGATTTATCTATGAATTACCTCTATTCCCTTAGAAGTTTTTATTAGGAAAATTTTGTGTGTTTTCTAAAATTACAGTTAGGTACGAAACCTTTCTTTCTCTGTTCAAAATTATTAGATCTTTTAGCCTTCCAGTTTGACATACTTTCCTTTTTATGATTCTGCTCGTAATAGAAATCCGCCTTTTGCATAGCCTCCTCTAAGGTTTTTGGATTATCATATTCAATTCTATCTTTTATGTGAAAAGGTAAACAGCTTAGAAATCGTTGTACCTTAGGCTTCTCTTTTAGAATTACTTCGTTCAGTAAATGGGGACTCCTAATCTGCATATTCCTCCAATCTTTGCATACCTGCAGTTTAACTCAGAAAAATTCTATGTAAATAATATTTCAAAAGAAAAGTAATAATGAGTATGCATGTTTTTAAATCTATTGATTATATATGCAAGTTGAGCCACATTCAGGCCTAGTGTCTGAACCTTGTGCTTAGATACCACACGTAATACTCCAAAAATTTGTAGAAATTTAAAATTTTCCATGTAACATAAAATGTTTGTAATCCTCACTGCTTAAGAATAATTAACTACTAACAGTTACTTAAACAGCATCAAATTAGAACTCAATATTTTGATAATCTCTAGTTCTGCATACTTAATAGTTTGTTTTCATAATTCATTGTTAAGAATTTGATTTAGCAGGTTATGATTTGGAAAAATAGGATATGAAACATCTGTTAAAATACTAATGCTAAATTTGTTTTACTGTCTTATGAAAGTAGGAAGAACTTCAGTTGATATCGACGCTTACTTAGCTCATCGCTAATGCAGTGAAGTAATGCTTCTTTTACAGGTCCTTTACAGGTAATATGTTTTGTTACCAGTTTCCCAGATCAAGATTATTATCTTAACTAGCATAAAATAGAATGCTAGTTAATTTATTTATTTTACAGCTTGAGCAGTTAAAGAGGTATCGTTGATCTGATTATTTATGTTCAAAATAGTTTCTAGAATAAACGTATTTTTGTAAACTGAAACTTGTTCAGTTTCTCTTCTATTTTTCTATAACTCACTTGCTCATCTGACTTTTGTCAAACTAATTTTAGTTTAATGCATGTATTCAATCTAGTGATAGGCATCCTCTAGAGCATATTTCTTTCAACATATCGAGTTAAGTTAACCTAGAATTCCTATGATCTAATTAAAGTCATAAAATACATTGAGTGATAAACACACCTGAAAACTAATACTTAGCGCATAGGATAGTTTATAACTATTCTAATACTTGACAATTAGAAATGCACTAAAACAAATCGTAATCCTTTTAACAATAGTGTTGTGGCTTTTTATGTAAGGGAGAAAGAAATACTTCCTATAAAAATCTATCTCCTTTTAATTCTTGTAAAATAATCCTCCTCTCATAAGGTACTATTGATAAACAATTTACTAGTATCTAAAATGATACTTAAATTTATTACCTAGATTAATTAAATCAAGCTCAACATTTACTTAGGTTTTCAAGCATACAAACATTCAGATTAAACCCTTTTTATAAGGTCTTATATTAGATATATTTTCTCTTTATTAAATGTTTGTTGTGCAATTTATCATTGGAGAATTCTTCGTGAATATTTTTACCCATTCCTAAGGTTGTAATACATGATACAAACCCTAGTATAATTACTACTTCTCTATGTCACTCGTTAGAGATATATCAAGCATAAACACCATGATAAAGGATGATATGAATTAACACAAGGTTATAACAAATTTGTATTTATTGTTTACTCATGTGTGCAGGCTGCTTCAACTGATCTCGAACTATAACATAAAACCCACATTTTGTAAATATTTTACGTGGTTGCTAAACGATGGTTAGGTTTTTGGTTGACCTTGGACAATATAAAAGTGTTCCAAAACCCTAAAAACCACATTATTCCCTAGCCTTAAGTCTAAGCTGCAAGTGTATGAGCAGCAGGCTCATGGCCGCATGGTTTTGCTGTCAAACCTTAATCCATTTGTTACAGGCTTCCTTTATGCCCCTCTTAGTTCTTCTGCATTGAAGGATTTACGTGTCTACTGTTTTGTGTTGTGAACCAAAAACCCTTTTTATTGTCATTAGCTTACCTCTGTGAGAGTTATTCTTCATACGTTGGTACAATAGTGAGCTCAAGAGATGAGCACGACTTTTGGTTTGTCATGGTGTGGCTTGAGCTGTTTAATTGCAGGTTTGAGTTGGGTGTAAGGTTAGATGTCTTCGCAGCCTGGTATATACTATGGTTTATTATGTGAAAAGATTACTATTTTTCATTGCCCAACTTCTGTGTGGCCTTTGACTCTGCTCCGTAATGGATTTGGGTCTCAGATTTGAACTATCTGAGTCACGTTTCCTTCTTTTAGTGTTTCTTTGAAGCTCGTCATTCTCAAAAATGGTGGCTAGGGTTTGATTAGAACGTCTCTCATGGCAATGGTAAAGAGAAATAGAACCAAGTATGTAAATATTTCCATTTAAAATCATTATTGCACTGTTCAGTTTTATTCTTCCGTTATTAGCACTGGTCTAACATTTTTTGATGTTGTGTTTCAACACTTTTGCAAGCTTCAGTCCGAAATGCTTGGGTTGACAGTTACCAAGAGAAGGGACTCCACGCTGACGTTTCTTCTGGTAAGCCTTGGTTTCGTTGAGGTTCCCCCTGTAGTGGTGTATGACGTTTATTTTGAGTTGGTTCAGTTCCTTGGGTTTCTGGTTTTTAGCTCAGTCGTGGATACATTTTGTTGTAAAAAGTTTGGAAGGCCATGTGGCCAATATTTTGATATGTGGTTAAGTTTAAATAAATCCCCATGGTTGTTTCATGTTAGGGAATTAGGAATTTCATAGCCGAGACTTGAGTAATGAAAACTTGGGTCTAGTTTGTTTATATTTTTGTTATTTTAATACCATCTTATAAGTCGTGACTCTGTTGGTAAAGGGCCATAGGGCCGTTACTGATATGTTTCAGTATACTGGTTTTTTTTAGATACTACTTAGTTTTTCATTTAATAAGCTCGAATCTTATTGATTGTACTTGTGTTTTGATAATAATAATAATAATAATTCTGTGATTTTAAATCGAAGAAGGAAGGCTTGTAATAATTTGTTATTTTGGTTCTTTCTTGTTGAAATTAACCTATCAAAGGTTGTGGTTAAGTAAATTGATATTTATTTTGTTTTATGTGTAAAATTGTATCTAGGGGTTCTAACAGTAGGTTTTTAGATCATAACTTGGTTATTACTGTTAGTAATGGTTAAAATAAGTGAATAATATCTCATGTATCTTTATTGTTTCCTAGTTGTAGAATATATTGATGTGTTTTTATTTACATGCTGTGTATAATTATTCAAACAGTTTTTAATATTGTTCCTTGGGGAGGATGTATTAATTTTCCTATATTCATTTAATTGATGCTTGTGGTTATATAAACACAGTATGTAAGCTTTAATTTGTTTTATGGATTAAATATTAACCCCTCTATTAGTGAAAGAGGTGGTAATGTTATTTTAAATTTACACTTTCCTATAATTAGGTTTTATTTATAAAACCCTAATTTCTTTTAGTTTAAGTACGTAGTTAGTATTTCATTTTAAGTTGCCCTAGTTTGCATTTTTATTTAGATGAATTTATTACAGTAAAAGTCTAGCCTTGTTTACTGTTTCTTAAGGTTAGTTTTAGTTATTTAATTTATGTTTATATAATAACTGTTAATTATTATAATAATATACTTATAATAATAGTTTATCTACTGTGTAAACCATTACACAGACTAAGTAATCCTATACCTTTGGATCTTTCCTAACAGTTATGTATATATTATTCAAGTACTCTGACTAAATAAAGACATCTAAAATAAAAGGAAAATATACATACAAATCACACATATGAACCTGTAGAAGATAGTAATTCACAATCATGCATACTTCATTCGATTCTTTATCTGAAATTACTCTAACCTATTGTACTAGATTACTACCTTTATAAAAGGTGTGGAAAAATACATTTAGGTATTTTTCTATCTATGAGTAAATCTAGAAATTCTTCTAATCATTTACCCTAATCTATCTAGTTCAAAACTTAACTATCTTTTCACTGTAAAAAAATTTCTCCTAACTAACCCTAGCAGCAACAGAACAGAAGCATAATATTTCATTGCTTAACTCAAACTTTTCAGATAACAATAAACAATTAGATAGCTAGATAAATCAAGTAGAACCTGGAAAAGTAGATGAGGTGACAACAGCTTAAGGAACCTGTTCCTCCCAACCAACTCCTGGAGAAAAGCGGGACTGCAATTCTTAGGACCCCCGAGCTTGTCTCCTAGTCCACCTGGTAGAAGTACTGGGTGAGAGATGTAGCTTAGTAATCCTATGCAACTCTACTAAGTGTTCAATAGTAAGTCAGTTCTGCATGCAGCAGTATGAACTCAGCTTAGAATAGCTGCACTAGTTCAGGTCTTAAGCACTTTTCCACTCAAAACATACTTCAGCTAGTCCCCTCCATCAAATTTTCTTGTGCACTTCATTCACTGAGAATGTTCACAATTCAAGAATGAGCAACCTCAATTGTCTTCAATGGGGAGTTTTATTAGCATGCCCACATCTTTTGGGTCAATTTTCACTTAATGAGCCACCTTCTCTTGTTCCAGTTTCTTGGGGAACATGACCACAAAAATAGGGAAGTTTCCTCCTGCAACAGCTAGAAGTAGTTTGAGGATCCTACCAAGTGTCAATCTGCTCTCAACCCAGCCTTCTCTACTAAGTGACCAGTAAAACACTCATTTAATAGCTTCCCTAAGCTGTTGTCTCATCTTTCATTTATTTATTAATTAAATATTCAACAATTACATTCAATTATCCTTGACCCCACTTGGTCATTAATTACAAACTTTATAATAAAATATATCATAATGTTTCTTAAAACATAAAATGTTTTGCAAATTGGGGCATGTGACATACATGCCCCCTTAAATTATCAACATCGTCCTCGATGTTATTTATTCTTCATCCTCATAATTTCCCTGGAACAGAATTGGATATGCATCCCGCATATGACTCTCAAATTTTGAGGTGGCTTCTTCTGGACTAAGGTGCTTCCATTGCACCTTCACCTGACCAATGGTGTGATTCCGAAGCAATATCTCCCTCCTTTCGAGGATACAATCCGGTTCCACTAGAAAATATCCTTTGGGTTCCACCTGCACATCATTCCAGTTTATAACATGAGTGGCATCATGTACATATTTTTTTAAGACAGAAATATGAAAGACATTATGAACCTTCAAATTTGACGGTAAAGCCAACTTATATGCCACCTGTCCTATTCTTGAAATTATTTCAAAAGGTCCGCAATATTGGGGTGCTAACTAAGTACAACTTCCTAATATCAGAGAACTCTTTTAGGCCTCACCTTAATAAAGACATGTTCACCAACCTGGAACTCTTTTTGAGTTGTTTAAGATCTGCTTGACTTTTATGTTGGTCTTGCGCAACTTTCAAGTTACCTTGCACCTTTTTACAATTAACTTTATCTGTTTTAATAGTTCAGGTCCTAATACTAACCTGTCAACTTGATTACTCCATGAGATGGGGGTATTGTACTTTTTGCCATACAAAATTTCAAAAGGACTATATCTTGCTAAAGCTTGGTAGTGATTTTTGTAAGCAATCTCTACCAAGTGTAAGTAATTTTCCCATTTACCTGGTTGTTCTTTAACATACATTCTGAACAGAGCAATCAATACTAGTTCAGTTTCAATAAGACCATTGAGAGCAATCAATACTAGTTCAGTTTCAATAAGACCATTGAAGGCAATCAATACTAGTTCAGTTTCAATAAGACCATTGAGAGCAATCAATACTAGTTCAATTTCAATAAGACCATTGAGAGCAATTAATACTAGTTCAATTTCATCAATCTTGTCTTCATTAAGATCCTCTTGGCTCTATTCAAATCTTTCTTGTACTTTTCTTTTGCTTCATCTTCTTCAGGCTGTGACACAACTCCCTTGATAAACTTTGCAAGATTATTCTCTTCTAGAATGAGTCATATTCTATATTTCCAAGCACGAAATTTTTCTATGCCTTCCAACCTGTCATCAAGCTTAGTGCTTGGAGACATCTCGTCTCGAAGATCAAAAAAAGGCAAAAATTGAAACTTTCTCAGAAATGAAAATTTTACTCACCAAAATATGTGCTTGATCGAGGCGAGTATGATGGTACAGTCAATTTCTGAAGAGTCCAAATTCTAACCCTTGAAACTGGACTTGCAATATCTTAGACTACAGTTTCTGGTTTTGTTTCTGGTTTATTGGTTTTCCTGGTTTCAATCCAAACTAGGGCTTGACTTTCTGGAGGATCTTCCCACTGGAAAACTTCGGTCTTGGTTCCAAAATATGCGCCTAGGAGGGGCGCACTTCCATATGTCACTTGCACTCAAAAAAACCTCTTTATCATAAAACCCTAATTTCCTTGTCCGAAGAAGGAGACAGAGAGATTTACCTCATGAAAGTTGCTCTTTTCAGGATAGCTTTGATACCATGTTAAGTTTTCTATGTTGCCATAGCTTAAGTCCTAACATTATTAGAATTTAATACATTTTCATAATAACAAAATAAAGAGGATCATTGAAAGAAACACAATCACAGGGTACACAACAATTTATCCTAGGAAAACCTTAAAGGGAAAACCCCAACAAAACTTCCTCAGTATAGATTACCGGTATGCAATAACCAAAGAACAAGGTCTCATTAAGTGAGAGACCAAACCCCAAGCATAAAATCCAAGACACCAAAAACACTATTACTCCTCCTTCTCTGTCTCTCCTTCTTTCTCTCTCTTGCGCAATACAAGTGTGAGTGTGTATAAATGAGGGAGGGCGCCTCCCTATTTATACTAGTTTCCCAACTAGCACTTTACCTTATTGCGCCGACCTACCTAACTGGCAGGGTCGACCTACCTAGGTACATTTCACAATAATAATTATGATCATATTTTATGGGTGTTATTGACCCGACTTACAATTGAGGGTTTACCTCATGATATTTACATGACCTTTTACATCAGTAACATCTCCCGGAGGAGGAATAATAAAAATGTGAAGTACAAGTAGAATATTCTTCGAAGTTACATTATTTCAACATGTAGATCTAGTCTTTTCTACTAAGAACTTAGAGCTTATCATGTTGAGCATATACGAAGAAGCAACTTTTCTGAGATTTCGTGTTAATAGTGATCTCATTAGGTGTATCACAAAACAGCTTCCATGTATAATGACTGCAGATGCTCTCTCTAAAGTTGGGATTAATGTGGACAGTCTTTGTTGACAATTATGGGAGGGACATGGCCCAAAGGTCATTGGTCATACTCCACAAGCCTAGCCATTTTTATATATGTGACTAGGTCCTTACATGAAAATTTTTTGGATACTTGATTTTGTTATATGAACTTTTAACTCTTGATCTCTTTTTTTTAACTCATATTTGAACTAAGCTCATAAATTGGCTACGACCATATGTTTACGCTATACTTTTTTTTAATTAAAAAAACTACAATCATACTCTTATAATCGTGCTATATATTAGTTCAAACTAATGCATATGCCCTTAATGTCTTAGGATGTTATTATATTTTTCATATCACGTTCATGAAGATCTCGATCATGCTCTTATAAGTAATGCAATATTAGTTCAAACTAATGCAGACTAGTTTGTGTAGGGTTCAAATGTGGGAAATGTTTTTCTTTTCCTGTGAGATTATTTGCGGTTTCTTTTTTGTGAATTTGATGGTAGTATATTTTTTTATCAATAAAAACTACAACCATATATATCTAGTTTGTGTAGGGTTCAGATTTGGGAAATGTTTTTCTTTTCCTATGAGATTATTTGCGGATTCTTTTTTGTGAATTTGTTAGCAGTATATTTTTTGATCAATAAAAACTACAACCATATATATGGCGGGGTTATTATACTATATGGAGTTATGTATTGGTTTTTATAAGCACAAATTTACTGTTAATACTTCATAGGAACTTGAGAAATGTAATTACTATTCTATTTATGAATAGATTACAATGACTTTTATTTTCATATTGTGATAAGCCTTTGTAGACATTTAAGATTTTTTTTTTCACTAGGTTATAACTTGAAGAGATGTTGGTTTTTTTGTTGTTATTAGGGAGATAGAAAGGACATATTAACTTAAATGGATGCTAAGGGTTTGTTTTGAATATTTTGTAATTTTGATTTTGAAATAAAATAACAAGTTATAAGTTTTTTTTTCTTGAGAGAAAGAAAAAAAATAACAATTCTTTTGTTTAAAAAATTTTGATATATAAAAATAAAAAGATATTAGACTTAAACTTTTTTATTTATGTTGTTTTATTTAATTTAATTAAGTTACAAATGTTGTAAAACTATTATACATTAGAATTGTTTATCTAGGATGCGAAAAGTTTGGCATGAGACAAACTTATCCAAAAATATGAATGATGAATATTGAAATCCTTTGGGCAATTTCTCACATTCAATGAATGTTGTTCAAGGTAAAAATCATGTGTAAACAACATGCATGTTTAACTCCTAGGGACTTAGGTGAGTTTCATCTCCTGACTTTTTTTAGCAATACAACTTTGGTATGCCAACTCAATCCATTTAAACCAAGCATTAAAACTAATAATGAGATACATCTATACCTTATTTTGTGAAAATAAATCAACCAATATGCTTTCATAACATTACACCGAGTTTGCCTCCAAGGCAAGTTGTAGAGGAAGAGGTGGATAGATTGGGTTCCTAGACTTATTTTTATGGTGCTACTCAAGGTGATCTTGATGTTAGTGGGACAAGTCAATTTTTATACTTGAGGGACTCACATGTGTTAAAATTTAAAATAGGGTCAGGAAGAGGGCCTAATAATAATGCATAATTCATGACTTTGAAGTTAACTCTTTTGCTTGCAGTTGAAAAATATTTTACTAAACTCAAATAAGTGATGGTTCTCTAGTGGCTATTAATTGGATGCAGGGAGTTTTCTCTCTTGAAAAATCCTATATTCGAGGAGATCCAAGAATTTGTAGTTATTTTTATAAAATATGTTTTCATTGTGCCTACAAGGAAATGAATGAACTGGTAGATGGACTCTCCAAGACTAGTTTATCTATGGATGTAGGTCATAGGAATACCCAAGAGATTGAGGATCGATAATCTAAAATTATGATCATCCTTCCTTTCTTTGATCCTTGTGAGGTGTTTCCATGTGATATGTTGCAAATTTTTTGGACTTTTTATATTCCATCCTTTTCATGGGTATATGATGGATAGTGTATCAACAATGTGTCCTCACAAGTTTTTTATCAATAGTTGATGTGCTTTTAGACTGTATTTGGGGTTGTTATGGAGACATTTTTGGACATATATGAAGATTTATTTGAGTTTATATGATGATGTTTTTAGGAAATTGTATATTTCCCATGGTTTGTTGAGAGGCGTAATTCCAATAGGATTACTCTATTTTTGTAAATGTTTGGACATACTTATAAGCATATGAGGAATGTGTTTTTTCTTATATTAATGAGATTATGATTTTTTTTCTTGACCCAAAAAACCTTCAAATATTACACTAAATGTATTAAACACTTTGATTTCTTTGTATAACAAAAATGGTAAAAATAAAGGAAAAGGCTAGCATACCCATCAAAATGTTAAAAATATTATTTTAAATATACATATCTTATATGTATAAATTTGACAAAAATACACAAAAATAATTAGTTTTAAATTAAAATTCTGAAACATGTTTTTCAAAAAAAATTGTTGCTTGTTCAGGTTAAATCATAAGCCTTTAGGATGATATTGTTAGACATCTATGTTTAAATGTAATAAATGATACATATGGTGTTAAATATGTAATTTATTATGTTAAAAGTATTATTGTCTATATGTCCTTTGAAAATGGTTAACATTTGGAATGGATGCTTTCACAATGATCAGACATTATTATATCTTTAGGGATTCTCACTGTTATGAGTTTTTGAAACCAATGTTTCAAGTACACACTCTACCCATCTTCAGGGAATCACAAAGGAATCTGCTCTAAATTGAAAAGCTCAAGGCTAAATATATAGTAATTAAGATGGGACAATGTTGGAAATTAATAATTATTAAAATAAAACATTTCTATGAACAAAGATAAAAGGTAAGACAATCAACAATAATAGGAGATCAAGGTTGAAAGTCGTATGACAAATGAATTAAATAAGTAAACAGTTAAAAAAATAAAAAGAGACAGTTTGAGTTTCAAAGATACCTTATGGATAAGCAAAATAAATTAATGAAAGCCAACTAATTAAATAATTTAAGAAATAGCACAATCTAATAAAAATAAAAATGGGAATTTCCAATAATGAAGCACAATTTATTGGGCTAAAGGGAAATTATGGAATAATTAAAAGAGACAAATTAGGGATCGAAAATATAAGAGATCAACTTGTAGGATGATTATTAAAAAGAGGAGAACTTAGGGGATAGTATGAAAATAAAGGAGGGTAGGAAGGCTTAGGTAGTGAAGGGCGAAACATTTCAATTTAATAATTATTAATTTCCAATGTCCTTCCATCTTAATTCCTATATTTAGCCTTAAGCTTTTCAATCTAGAGCAGATTCCTTTATGGTTCTTTAAAGATGGGTGGAGTGTCCACGCAAAACGTTGGTTTCAAAAACTCATAACAGTGACAATTCCTAAAAAAATAAGCAATGGTTAACACGTTAAAATTTGTTTGCATACGAGATATTGCCCATCAAATAAAAACTAAAAATTCATTGATCATTTAAAAATTATTTATCCTTGCGGGAAAAATTATCTTAATCATTGGGAAACCAAAAAGCTAATACGCATCCATCACTAAAGACATGAGAAGCTATACTCCAAAGAGCATTCTTGGATTTTACTCTCATCTTTTAGGGTGGCATTGGTTTTTCCCTTGGTTTAGATTTTAGTGTAAGATGTTTTATGCTCTTACCCATTACTTGTAATTATCCAAACATGAACATGAAAGTTGTTGAACTGAAAAAAATGTTGAAAGATTGTATAGGCATTTGACTAAAAGCATCACCAACCCTCATGTCTACATTCCACCCTATTTAAAGGTTTATTGTGCACCGAGTTTTGTGTTGACAATTTTGTTTATACTTAAATTTACTTTAGAATCGATTTTATCCATACCTTGAAATTTCTCATAAACTGTTTTATATCCATAATGACTCCTCTAGACTACTTGTTAGTAAGCTTAAAATTAATAGCTTTGTTCCCAACTTTCTCATATAAACCCAAGTCCCTAATTGTTCAAGGGAATGTTATGCTAAGATTAATTCTATGTTTACATAATTCAAACTCTTTTACACCCACAACACAAATGAAATCTCAACAAAATTTGACTCATACTTCACATCGTAGTTAGGTTTATGATTGGTCCCATTAACATTATAATTATGATACATAATTTTCCAAAATTCAACTACCTCATGAAAAAAAAACAAATCAATTTGTATAATATATAATTCAAACTCTTTTACACCCACAACACAAATGAAATCTCAAAAAAACTTTGACTCATACCTCACATCGTAATTAGGTTTATGATTGGTCCCATTAACATTATAGTTATATGATACATATTTTTCCAAAATTCAACCACCTCGTGAAAAAAACAAAACAATTTGTATAATATATTGGCTGAGGTTGATGTTGTGATCCTCATGCAATTTGAGTTTGAGATTTTGATTGTAAATTCCTCAATTTTTTTGAGGATGAACTCCTACTTCAGTCACTACACACCATCCTCCTCCAATGATGTTGGGGATAACACAAGCTCCTCCCTCTCTTGTACGAGGTCTCTGTCCTTTGATTCACTTATGTGTTCTCATTTACTTGTTTCAAAGGTATTATATTAACAAAACACTAAGGTCTATAATGTCCCACAAATACCATAAGATCTTACTCTAATAACATGTCTCTATGATAAATTTTGGTTGTGTTAATGCATTTGAACTATTAAAAAGTCTTAAAATTTGACCTTTTGTGAAATTTTTCTTTAATAGAAAACCAATAATAACTATTGAAAAAATTTATAAAACATGAAAATATTAAAGAACACTAAATATTATAAGATGGAAAAAAAAATAGTTTTTTAAAATTTGATATGACAATATTTACCAAAATTACAATTTAAATGGATGAAATTGTTATTTTAACACAAAAATGTATTCAACACTATTCAATATCTCTATACAACTAGATTAAGTAATGTCAACATTA
>LPNX010933063.1:1072010-1141421 GCA_001517045.1 Pseudotsuga menziesii
TTTTTTCCTTTTTCCAATTTTTCAAAGCTCCCAAAGGCATTTTTGGAAATGTATGAGGACCAGGTTGATTATGGAGATGAACCCAGTTGTGGTTCGATAATCAAAACAGACTCCGAACTTGGAGGAAGAGCGTCCGTCAACATGTCGTCAACTCACGCAAGACTTTATTTTGAGAATCATTACAGTAGTAGGTGGAAGGAGTGCACACAGATGCAGTCGTCACCCCACACAATGTAATGAACCGAGGACCTGCCAATGGTGCATGCAAATCCTCACTCACACAAGTTGACGGCTCACGGGGGCATCTGAAAACAAAAGACAAAGGGATGAAGGTGAGGAAAACAAATCCGAAACTCGTAGTAGGAAGAGATATCCATATAGTAGAAATCCTGGATTACCTGAACCTTGCCCTAGTCGGGATATTCTACAGGAAATTAGCAGGAAGCTACTCCCTCAAAGCTTGGATGGATAAAAACTGGAATCTGGTCTTAGGGTATACCCCCAGTTTCCACATTCTCCCCAGGGAATGGTTTCTGCTGAAAGTTTCAATAGATGAAGACAGAGTTCTACTTTTACAGAGAAGTTGGAACTGGGGGCCATCTAGGTTAATCTTAAATAAATGGCATGCAGACTTAAACACACGTAGGGAACCACATAATATACAGTAATTCTGGGCCATTCTCCTTGGGCTACCCATGACTTTTTGGCAGAAACATATTCTGGAAGGAATAGGAAACAAAATTGGGAAGTTTATAAAACTTGAGGATGATTGGGAAGAAAAGATAGACCGTAGGTGTGCAAGAATCCTTGTCGAACTCAACATGAGGGACATGTTGTATGAAGAAATCATAATCAACTGCATGAGAGCAATTGGACCCAACGGCTGGATTACTGGAAAGTCTCTTTTTAGTGTTTTAACTGTAGACAGGTAGGGCATCTGCAGAGGGATTGCTCGGTGACTTCAGGATTTCAAGTACACACTTACAAAAAAGTCTGTATCAAAAAAATGAAACCTAGAGAGATCATGGAATCGATGGAAGGTGCGCAGCCCACAAAGAAAGAAGACTTGAAGAGGAATTCAGACCTGGATGAAGAATAATGTAATATGAAGGAAGACACGAGGACGACGATGGATTTACATGCAGCATAGGATGAGAAGAAAGGTGGTGGACTAGGAGGCAGCCACGTGTCGGCATCTAAAGGTACTAAACCTACCAATAACCCTATTTCTGTTATTTCAAACTCCAAAAGCGGTTGTTCCTTAACCAAATAAAAATTCAATGATAACTCAAATTTGGTGGATAAAAGGGTCTTCGGACCGAAGGAAGAAAAACAGAACCTGGAAGAGGGTTGTAAGAAAGATGACGCGAAAGTTGGGGGAAAGGAACAAATAGGGTTGGAAGTTAGTAAGGCTTTCCCTCCCAAACACAGACCTGACAAAGAAAAACAAGTGAACTCGGTAGGAGGAACCAGCTCTAGGTCAAGCTGCTCAAACATGAGCGAAGGAGAAAAAAAGCTTAACATAAAATCCACCCAGAGCATGCTGGAAAATTGCAAGATGAACAAGGAGAACATTAAGGGGGCAATTCACAGTCTGGCAGAGAGCAATAAGGGATACGATTTAAGGCCCAGATCAGGAAAGGAGAATCATGTAAGCTCTGTGGGAGGACTATCCCTTAGTCAAACACAAAAAAATAGGAGTAGGAAGAAATTCATTTCTGAGCAAAGCCTAATTAAAGGCTACGAAGGAGATCCTGGAAGCGAAACAAAACACGATAGGAAGGGCACTTAGAGCAAGGAAAGCCCCAAGTAGCGTTACGTGATGCTAATCCTATCCTACAATGTGAGGGGGTTAGGAGGGGCCCCTAAATTAGTAGCCCTCTATAGGATTTTATATTTAAAAAGACCAAAAGTGGTAGCTTTGCAGGAGACAATGTCAGAAGGGGGAGAAACTAAAGATTCTTTGAAAAACTACCTGAGGGACTGGAAGATAGAAACCCTGGACGTAGATGGGCACTCGGGGGGGGTCGGTGATAACATGGAGCCCAGAAATACTTCGCCACAATAAAGCTATATTCAAGGATTCTATAGGAACAAAGTTGGAGAAGCCAGAAACCGGGATTTTGTTCTATTTCCTGAACTTGTATGCCCCCTTTTATGACAGGAGGAGTTCCTGGGAAACCCTAAGCAGGAGCGATGCTTTAGATCATGAGAACCTGATTGTGGCAGGGGATCTAAACCTAACTTTAACAGTAGATGAAGTTTGGGGTAAAATGCATGTCAAGATGCATTAGCACCTTTCTTCAATGCTCTATTTGAATAGAAGAGACTCATTGATCTCCTCCCTAATCGAATAGAACCTACTTGGAGAAATAGGAGAGTAGGAGAGCAAGCAATATCGAAACGTCTGGATAGATTTTTACTAACATAGGACCTAATGCAAGACAAGTTCCTCTTTAAAACAAAGGTGGAATCAGGTGGTTTACCAGACCACGGACCAGTCACTCTTTCTATCACCAAACCGGAAGAAAAATCCCCAGGCCCATTCAGGTTTAATCCAAATTGGCTAGATCATGAAGAGTACAGGGAGATGGTAAAGAAAAACTGGAAACCAATAGAAATCCTACCAGCAGAAGGATGTATGTTTCAGATGATGGAGAACTTATTAAAAATAAAGAAGGTGTCAAAGGAATGGGGCAAAACTTAGAGAGGATTAGATCAAAAAGAGCTAAAGGGGGTGGAGCGAAAGATACAGGATATTTATTTCTCAAACAATACAGGGGTTTTCTCTGAAGATGAGTTAGAGGAGCTAAGACTGCAAGAGAGGATGAGGAGCCTGCTCCTATTATAGGAGGAGAAACTAAGCAAACTAAATAGCAGAGCTTTGTGGCTAGAAGCTGGGGATGAGAACACAAAGTAATTTTATAAGTTTTCCTCACATAGGAAAAACACTAACACAATCCTAGAAATAAAAGATGAGGCAAGAGGGACAGCTAAGTTGTTCAAGGAAAGGGAAAAAGCAACATAAGATCATTTTGAAAAAATATTTGCAGCCCCTCCAGGATGCCCCATAAGTGAAATTCTAGACGTTCTAAATCTGTTCCCCATGCCAATAACAGAGGAAATGTAGCAGGATCTAATGGAGGATGTAACAAAAGAAGAACTCAGCAAAATCTTATCCACCTTCCAAAGAGGGAAGAGCCCAGGTCCTGATGGATTCACACTAGAATTCTTATTAGGGTTTTATGATATGATAAAGGATGACCTTTTGAAGGTGGTCAGGGAGTCACAAAGTACAGGTAAGGTATTAGGAGCCTTGAATGCCACATTCATCACCTTAATCCCAAAAAAAAAGAAAAAAGGGGGAGACCTTTGAAGATTTTAGACCTATTTCCTGCTGCAACATGGTGTATAAAATCATTGCGAAGGTCATTGCCCAAAAACTCAAGCCAATTTTGAGTCAGATCATTACAGAGGAACAATTTGGCTTCCTGTTTAATAGGCAAATACACGATACAGTATCTTTAGCTCAGTAAACTTTACACTCCATGAAGAAGGAAAATCATATAACCTTTGCTTTAAAAATAGACTTATCTAAAGCCTACAACAGGGTAAGTTGGACTTTCCTTCACCTGCTGTTAATAAAAGTATGAATGCCTATAGAAATGGAGTGGATCATGGCATGTGCTCAGTCTACTTCCATTCCAGTATTGATGAATGGATCTCCCTCCAATTTCTTCGAACCTAGCAGAGGACTAAGACAGGGTTGTCCTTTATCCCCTTTCTTGTTTTTGTTGATAACAGAAGCTTTGAGCATATTGTTGCATAAGGCAAAGGAAGTAAGACTGATAAAAGGAGTAAAAATAACCAATCAAATAGATCTCACATGTGTCCTTTTCATGGATGATGTCCTTATGTTTGGGGTTGGTACCTTCAGTAATATCCAGAACCTGGAAAAGGTACTTAAAAAATATCAAGTGGCAACAGGTATGGAGATAAACCTAGAAAAAACAAAATTACTTCATAACAATATGGATGAGGAGGTCATAACACAGGAAAGAGATTTAATTCCAGTATCCTTATCTCCATTGGACGAGGGTTTCAAGTACCTAGGGTTTCATTTAAAACCTAATTCCTACTCTTCACAAGATTGGATGTGGCTGTACAAAAAAATTGAGAGCGGGATAGCAATGTGGACAAACCGTTTCCTGTCAAGGGGTGGTAGATTAGTCCTGTCGATAGCCGTTCTTCAAAGAATCCAAGTTTATTGGGCTTCTATTTTATACATTGCAAAGGGCATCTTAGCCAAGATCTAGAAAAAATGTTTTTCCTTTTTATGGAAAGCAAGCTCAAAAAAAGAAGGTTTCCCTTTGGTCAAGTGAACAAAATTAGTTCTCCCAAAATCCAGAGGAGGATGGGGGATTAAGAATCCAGACCTTTTTGTAAAGCATTGGCAGCCAAATCACTATGGAGACTAGTAGAAAACCCTGAAACATTGTGGGGATGAACGTCGAGAGAAAAATTATTGTCTGAATGCCTGTGTAGAAGATTGGTTTCGTCAACCAACAAAAACTCATAAAGGAGGGTCACTATGCTGGAAGGATTCTATGGAATCTTTCCCTTTGGTGGGAAATTGGGTTGCTTGGCAGATAGGTGATGGACGAAGAATTCGATTAGGTCAAGACCCTTGGGTAGGATCTGGAGACAATTATAGATTACCAGGCAATCTCATCTCCCTACTAAAGGATAAAGGAATTACATTGTTAGCATATGCAAGCTCGTACATAGACAGAAATCAAAGAGGCATAGTCTGGAAGTCTGAACAAGAGTTGGACCTTTCAAAAGTGGATGCACCAGTGTGGAATGAGTTCATAAAACAACCGAGAGCCAATTTCATACATCTGGGTGAGGAGAAAGACACTTTAAAGTGGACTTGGAATACTAGATATGGGAAATTCTCAACAAAAATGGGATATGAAGCAACGTTCCAGTTGGATCAACAAGTTTTGAACTGTTGGTGGTGGTCCAAAATCTGGAAAACAAACGCTCCCCTTAAAACAACAATAACTCTATGGTTGGCATTAAACAATAGATTGTTGACTTGGGAAATTCTCCTCAAGCATGGCTTCGAAAGACCTGAATATTGCACTCTATGCAAAGTAGAGAGTGAAACACACTCTCATCTCTTTTTCCATTGTGTCTATGTAGGTACAGTTTGGAAATAAGCTGTGAACAAGTTAGATCCCTCCTCAAGCATAGAACATGAAGAATCATTGGAGCACCGTATGAAACATTGGTGGAACAATGAAAGGGTAGGTCAATATGAAGCATTGCATGCCCTTTTTGTTTTCACTGTCTGGGAAATAAGGAATAGAGCTATATTCAAACACATTTTGACTACCCCAGAAATAACCGTTAATGTTCTTTTGCAAAAGGCAATGGAACACCAAACAAAAAAACAAAAACAAAAATCAAAGTGAGTGCTCAAACCACCAAGCTTGGAGAAGAACACTCCTTGGGCTTATTTTGATGGAGCTAGCCAAGGGGAGTCGCCATTAGGAGGAGCATGAGGCATTTTGTTCCTAAACGAATCACCAAAAATAGAAATCACCTTTGCCCCAGGTCAAGGCACCAATAACAAGGCAGAGTTATCAGCCTTATGGTCAGTACTCAAAATCACTGCAGAAAAGAATGTTCGAGAACTATAGCTTTGTGGTGATTCAAAACTGACTATCAATTGGGAAAAGAGTCAACTAAAAATTAATGCACCACATCTTTAACACCTGTTGAGAACAATAAGAATCCAAATGGAAAATTTTGAGTGAATCTCCTTTCAACACATATACAAGGAATTGAATGAAGAAGTAGACAAGTTGTTCAAAGAAGCCTTATTGTTACCACCAGGATTAATGATGATAAAAGATTATGAAAATAATCTTTTGGTAAATCGGTATGTAAGGCTGTGAACTCAGGAAAAAAAATTATGTTATTTTTTAGACTTCCTCTGTTCCATGGGGGATATAGATGCATGGTATGGCACCTGATGTATGCTGAATGGAAATTTTTGTAAGCCAGCTATGGCAGTACGATCTTTATGTATGCCTCAAAAGGGCAGTCAAATGAGTCGGATCCATGTCAAGGAAAACTACAAAAGGATTTGGATTATGCACACATCCCGATGTACGCGGTTTTAGTGGTCAAACCCGTGTATATACGCGCTTATAGGTTAAAAAGTCGTGTGTATCATTTTTCATATGTTTTTAGGGATGATCAAGGAAACATCAAAGGACAAAAAGTGGTCCATAGGGTCTAAGGAGTCTGCAGCGGGACAGGGGAAGGCCATACAAAGTGTGATTCACCTAGAGTGGTGAAATCTGCTATAACAGATGCCCCCTAATTTGTGAGGTCAGAGGGGTCATACAATGGCCAAAATACATTATAAATCCATCCCAGAAGTGGAGTGATGAAGGATCCCAAATGGAAGACCAGCCACCCAATCAGCATAGTACAAGAATACAACTCTGCATATAACTACAAGTACATATAGCAATACTAGATACATAAGAGTACAATGGCCATGAATAGGCATGATACATGATATCACATATGTGGTCATCGCCACGTACAATACACATAGATCAGAATCTCCATGATGAAGATATACAAAGGACCATGATCTCCAAAATGGCTGAAGATATATAATATATCAAGATCTCCATAGTGGCTGGAAATGTCTGACATATACTAGAATCAAGTCACGAGAGCTGAAATCTCATGAACACTGGCATGATCAAGGAAGTAGCATATAAGAGATGCCACCAATCTGGAAAGTCTTCTACACAAACCGCTATGACTACATGTCCTACTATGCGAATAGAGGTGTCGAGGTCGAACATAGTAGTCCATCGTCTGATTACTGGTCATTAATGTATACCATTAACAGACGCGAGATCACCCCCCAATAATGAAAATGGGAATCAAGGTACTAGAGTGCAAACTAACAAGTGTGAATAAATGTGTTGAGGTCGAACACTTGAGAGGATCCATCGATCAGGGGACATTGATGTATTCCCAAAAACTGTCGATGGCGAGAGAACCTGCCACTGATGACTGCAAGTCTCAAGGCACTCAAAAGGACTCTAGATTCCAATCCCAAAATAAATGATCTGAAGTCGATGGGATGAAATCCGCTAGAAGGAGGGAATTAAGGCATCCCCCATCATCTAACACGAGGTACTCAGTAAAGTTGTATAATGTGGAAGGACTCGATCATAAGGTGCACGAACCAGTAACTGTACCGGGAATGGCCGACATGCAAAGTCAAGATAACTGAGGAATGGCTGACTCAGGTTTCAACTTCCTTCGAACAAGAGCATAACAGCGTATGGTGACTGAATGAAGGCAGCATAGACTTGATATACAAACTAGGACATCTCTGTGACACAGGAGGCATCAACAGAGGCTCCATAGGGACTGGAAGCTTAACCAATCGGTGGAGATAAACTCAGATAAACAAGTACAGCTCCTAAAGTCAAACTATAACCCAACCAATGGATGTGATATACAGTGCTATGTTCGAAGGTGACACGACTCAACAGCTGCCAAAGATAACATCTTTCCTTGTCCGGCTTTTTGGTTTTTTAATTTTTTTTTTGGACTTTTTTAGTTATTTGAAAAGCTTGAAAAAAGAATAAACTAGCTTTATAGTTACAAACTAGGAGGAGATGAGTGTCACAAGGGCAAACAAACTAGTTCCAAGCAGTGGAACATACCTATGCTCAATGCAAGGATACATGTATAGGATATCGACACTTGGGGGAAAATCCCCTCTCGGTAAAAAGAGAAATCAAGCTGCGAAGGATATAAAAAATGGCTCTGTATGGCTAGACATGAGACAAGATTGAGCTATATGGGTGAAACGCAATGTCAGGGGAGCCAGCATAAAGCTCAAAAGGCAGAAAAATCTCATGATAACGCATTCACAACTTGACATAAGGGAGTCCTGAGGGAAATAGGCTAGCATAAGATCAAGAGGAGTATGAGGCTCTTGTGAAATGTCATGGCAGTACTATACAACGGACTCCCACACCCTAAAGGAGAAAACATCAGCATGGGCACCAAATGCAAATAAGGTGCTAACTAGGGTACCCATGTAAGGTGAAGCTTTACCACCCATATCATGCCACTTCTAAAGCAGCAAGAAGGTTCCGTGACATAATAGAGTGGGTTCGTACCTAAGGTCATGGTGATATGGTCATAAGGTCATGCAAAATGCAAACGGTGGTGAAACCTAACCTATATGCTAGTTTAAACATGATACCTGAGATCGGCACGAACGAGTCAATCCAATGGCTGAAACGGCACTGAAAAAGCTCTTCTACATCACAAATTATGTCAAAAACGGTCCAAAATGGTTAGAAAATGTCGAAACTATACGAAAGGGGGTAAAAATTTTCAAATATTTAAAAATTTGAAAATATTTGAAAATTTTTCTATAAATAGTAAAAAATATAAATCATTTGAAACTTTTACCCATTTGAGCTCTGATTTTCAACTGCAAATTCCAGGAGATCCAGCTGGCGGAATTCACAACCGTTTCTTCCAGGTATTTACTCATGCTCTCCTCTTGCATTTTGATATAATTTTTATAGATTTTGGTGGTCAAATGAGTTTTTTAGGCCATCCCAAAATGTGCGCTGCGGCCCACACGGAAATCGAGGCTTTTTTCGCGTATAGGGCTGGATATACGCAGAAAAGGGCCTCAAACCCGCGTACATACGCGGTTGTTTTCAAAACAGTCGCATATGAGGCCGCGCATATGATTTTTCAATAAACTAATTGGAAATTTTGCAATTTATTTTGCAGGATGGTGCTAGAGTGGAGAGAGCATGAGCATGGTGAAGTAGAGGAAGCAGTAAGGGCCGACTTAATGGCTCAACAAGCTCTTCGTGCATGCGGACTCTACAAGTTTTGGTGTCTTGGTGGTTTGAGGGCCAAACCAAGACTGCTACAGATGCTGGTAGACTATTGGGATCCAAACTTGGAGTCCTTTCATATTGATGGGATGTCCCTCACCATTGAGGTGGAGGACATATACTTTATCACAGGGCTTTCTAAACGAGGGGAGGTGGTGAACCTTCATTCCCGTGGTGGGCCAAGAGGTGGCCTGACTATCTACGAGTACATTGATGTGTACTGTTATCTAGACACAGAGAAGGTGGGGAGTCAAGTCCCTACCAATTCTATACAGGTGCTGGGCCTAAAGGCCATATTGTTGACATTGGGCAGGATAGTCGGCTTAGCATCACTCCACCAGGCCTCGCGGCCTCTGATGTTCTATGCAATGGAGTGCATGAGACCCACTATATACGACTGGAGTACTACACTACTAAGCAACATGAAACACCAGCTCAGTGAGTGTAAGGCAAGCAGGGTACAGAACTTCGGGTTCAGCAGTATTCTAAGCATGTTTTTCTTCGAGAGTGTTCCAGGATTGAGCCCTAGAGTGGGCATTCCTCTCCACGGGGTTCGAGATCCGGCCCAACGGCGTTGGGCAGATGCTATGCGCAGACTGGGGGGTGGTAGGGTGGCCAACCCATATCCAGTTGACTTCTTTCCATGGTGGAGACGATAAATGGTTGACATTGATGACTACCCCTATGCAAGGATAGATTTCCGGGGGGATCCGGACATGCCATTGCCACCAAGATCGGCATATGGTGATATAGGTAACGAATCTCGACCCTCACTCTTTTTAAATTTTTGAGTTATTTAATTTTTTGTATTTTCTTGATTATATGGAATCAAAAAGACATGTTTTTGCATGACAATACATAGTCACATCTACCATTTATGTGCAGATGTGGGACCACGGCGACCAGAGGGCTTCCCTCGTCATAGACGGAGGGGAAGAGGAGATGACATCACGAGTGTGGATGCAGAGCGAATGCTTCAGAGCATTCATACCAACTTTGTGAGACTGACTCATAGAGTTCCCATGGCGCAAGTTGTTAGGCAAGCAGGGCAGACCCGGGTTTAATCCTTTTGCTTCGCACCAACAAAAGACCCACAGTGTTGGCCCTTTCGGCAACAACCTGCGCGCAGGTTGCAGTCTCACCCGAAACAGCTATGGGGTGCCACAGAATCAGGTTTCTGCAAGCAGAGAGGGATATTACTGTACCTTAGCCTTTAACAACTATAATCAATAACCACAAAGCCCCGACATTCATATATATAGAACTTCGCAGATAAATAAACAAACAGTGACTTGCTTAACCCGTTCCTGGGAATTCACAGCGAAGCTATTTATTAGCAGTGATCTTACTTATCAGATTTACACAGTTATTAATGCATAAAAGACAAACATAAATAGAAACAGCATAAGAACCACAACACCAGATATAATGTGGTTCACCCCCAGTGTAGGGGTTACGTCCACAGAACTGTGTTTTATTCAACTTTCTACAAAATCACAGTTCTGATCTGCGCACTCAGCTATAGATCTCTTCAAGTCCCTTAAGTCGCGCACACAGTAACAGGCCTCTGCGCACACAGCTGCAGATTTCCCTTAATCTCTTACAAAACCCTCTGCGCACACAGCTGCAGAGGTCGTCCACGCACACAGCTGGGACTTAACCTTTCCTTACAAAAACAGCCTTAGCTTCGCCTTAATTCTCTTTACATCCAAAACCTAACCTTTCTTATTTACAAAATTACCTATTTATATATCGCACTATTACAAAAACATGGATTCAAACCATGGGCACCCCGAACCCTAAACCCTGGTCTTAAACCATGGGTTAATTACAAAAAGAGGGTTTTGACTTAGCCCCAACACCCCTAAGACTAATTTGAGTCATAACTCCGCTTACAAACTCCTTTAGCTCGCGAAGATACCTTCCTTAAGGACCGTTAGGGTGCGCGCCCCAACAGGCCCCTAAGACTCACCAATGTCCCGTCCCAAGACACTCTGCGGCTCTTCTGGCAAGCGAACTTTATCAGCAAGGGTAGCATACTGCTTGTTGAGACCACGGATGATACTGTCAGCGGCCTGTTCCTTTTCCACCAACTCTTGCAGTACCTCGGCTGATGTTTCGGTAGCCCTTTGCTTTGCAAATGCATCGTATTCCTTCAGGACTTTAAGTTGGGTGTCCGCAGCAGTGCTTAACTCAAATGCTTCACTAATAAGTGGCTGCATAGCATTTTCCACATCTGCTGCGTTGGCTCTGCATAATTCAATTTCCTACTGGAGTTTGTTGCTGCGCTTTACCTTGATCATTTTCTCCATGGGTGGTAGAATCTTAATCGTTGCTTTTACTGCATCCAATTCTGCCTTTTTCTGTCGGATGGTTTCTTGCAGTTGCCCAATTCTTGGATGTTCCTGCAGGGTATTCCAGGTCTCCACACTGTATTCTAACAGCTTTGATGCCCTGCCCACAATATCTGAAATTTTTGCTGCGGACGCTTGAATGTCTGCGCATCGTTGGTCTTTGACCTCAGGTGGACTTTCTGGACGAATGCGGAGTTGAAGCTCCGCGATCTGGGTCTCATGCTCTACTTTGAGCTTCTCAATTTCACTGCGGGACCGTTGCGCATAATATTTCAACCTAGATAGTCTTTGCTCTAGTTCTTCCACCAGCTGAACGTCGAAGTCAAGGAGACTTCGACATGCTTCATCCAATACTTGAACCAATGTAATCCACTTACATTCTGCGTCCCTCTTTCACTGCTCTGCTGCTTCCAGTTGCGCTGCAAGGTCATCCTTCTGCTTCCTGGCGTCATCCAACTGGATTTGGGAATAATGGTCTCGGGCCTGAATTTCCTTTGCGATTGCAGACTGGCAGAGATATAGTTCTACCATAGACATTTTGGTGTAATCAATTCCTACTGTCATGGTCATTGCTGCGCGAGACGCTACATCAGTTGTGATAAGGGCGGCAGCGGATACTTGGCCCTTATGTTCCCGAGCTGGCCATTGCCTTAGGTCGGGCTGCGCACTTACCAGGGTACTGCTGGCTATAGTGCTGGTCACCGATTGTGCTGCTAAATCCTTCAGCTCCTATATGCGTTGTGCGACACCAGTGATGGCATGCAAATGTGCAGCCACAAACTCGGACCATTTATTGGTAAGGACTTCTGTGGATTTTGACAAAGCCTCATCAAGTTCCTCACTTGTCAAGCCGGTAGTTTCGTCGATGTTCTTTTCCTTCGACGCTTTCGCTTTCTTTCGGGGCTGCGGTTTGTCCACTACCTCGACTTCTGGTGACTTGTGCTTATCCTGCCTGTTAGGGTCTGGAGTAGTATTGACCGAATCTTGTCCTTCCTCTTCATCGGTGTCCATCTCGTTGCCCTGGTTGCTGTCATTATACTGCGATTCAGTCTGTTCTTCGCTATCTTCCAGGTGGGCTTGCTGTTGTGTGTTGCTAGGCCCTACGCCCTCATTGGTAACTATGGGGACTGGAATGTGAGGTTGCTTCCCTACATCTTTCAGCCATTCAATCGGCCAGTGTTGAACTACTGCCCGGATATCACCCTCAGTGACTACATATGGTAGTTTGAACCATTGATGCTGTTCATCTGCGCGAGCCTGGATGAAGGTATGATGCATGTCGGCACTGAAGGTGACTGCACCATGATAGTGAGAGAATAATGTCTAACTGAGCCGCGGGGTTTTTGCCATCTGAAACTGGATATCCATCATATAAAAAGCAAACACATAATTTGTCATATGCTGGTGTTTTTTATCCTGGGAGTCCCATAGCGATGCGTACCGGGCTGCGCCGGAGGTGCTTTCCGGAGCATCAGGGAACTGTGTTTCAAGAGGTTCTTGCCATCCGACCAGTGCGATAAGGACAAGTAACCATGAGTAATGGAAGGGCCTACCTTTCTCTTGCGCATCTTGAGCATCTTCCAGGAATTCCTTCGCAATATAATCCACCCAGTTGTAGCTGTAGCCCTCGGCGCAGTTCATAGCAATTCTGATAACCGGGGCAGGTACTTCAGTTGGCCTACACTTCCGCATGACTTTGCAAGCTAGGAGCTCTACTGCAAAGCGGATGTGGTTTTCCCGAATCGCAGAAGTGTGATACCCACGTTTTCCCTTTGTCAAGCCAAAACATTCCTTCATGGTCTGTGCGAGCTTTGTATCCTCATGCTTCGATGGGAATTCGGTTGCCGGGTTAGGCCCTGCTCTGGGTAAACCAGTGATCCTCTGAATGAGCTCGCCATTGATAAGTATTTTCTTGTCTCCTATCCATAAGTGGCCATCATGAACTAACGCCAGCAGCTGTTTGACCACTATGGTCACCTGCGGGCCGCGACCGAAGTGGGGAACGTCAAGCATTTTCAGCAAGCCAGTGCAATCCAAGCCGGCAGCCCACCGTTTGACTTTTACCAATGTCACCCCGTCGTACTTGACAAAGTGTAAATATGTTTCTGGTGTGAACTGCGGGAACTTGCTACGGTCACTCATATCATGGTCAGAATACTTAAGCCGGTCTATCTTCCCTGTCATGGACCCAACCAGCTGCACACCCGATGGCAATGAAGGAGTACCTATTGTGAACTGCTTGCTCTGCCGAGGAGGTTTAACTCCTGGTCGAAGAGGCGGGACATATGGTGGTCGTCGTGGTGCAATAGGCTCCTCCCCGTCGCTTGGAATTTCTACTGAACCAAGTGGATCCATTCCGGAATCCTGCGATGTTTGCCCAAATCGCTTGTGTCAGTCTTCGTTCCGCTTAGAACGAACTTCAAGCTTAAACTATTTCCTAGGAGACCGTGTTTCCATTGGTGGAATCGGTGCTGGTAGGGTTTCCTCACGTGCTTCAGGCGCCGATGGGGGGTGGACAATGTTCTGCAGACCTTTCCATTCAAATTCTCTCACTAAGTCCTGGAGTTCTTGATCGGCGGACATAGGTTCAATTTTGAAACTGCATAATGTGAAATGCCGATGCCCGGGGGTCTTCTTATGCAATCCATCGATCATATTGGTCATAAATGTGCATTGAAGGTGCCAAATCTGATAGGGATCCTGCTCCCACGGTACTAAATTTTGGAGGATACCCGTAGGACAGGCAATTAAGGCAATTAAAGTACCGGCGCCGCCAAATCCGCAGTGTTCCAACGGTCGGCTTTTATGCTGCGGCGCAACCAGTACCACAGCCGCGTCATGATAAGGACCTCCGTCAGGATAATTACCTTCGGCATATAGAGACAAGTTTCGCGACCAAAATGTGAGCTTCGTTCCTGTAGCGTTTTTTGTCGGCCAGCGAAGGCGGGCCTGGGTTATTTTTTTAGCATGAGATACATTAGCGTGTCGAGGCCCAACCTCCATGTACTGGGTTTCTGCCGCAGGTGCCTGGGTATGACTAGCCCTAGGTACCCAGTTTGTTCAAGGTACAAGTGTCCATGCCTCATAATAATGCTCCAAGTGGTCCTGCAGCCTACTCTGCCTATTGAACCTGCTGCGCACCCTCTGGGGCGGAGCCATAAATCTCAGGTGGAGGGTTGTCTCACAAGCTTCCCAGCTAGAAAGATACTTCTTATGGGCAGTCCATCTTCTGGCTGTGGTGACTCCTAATGCTGAATCCTGGTTCTCCATTTTTTGTGACGCCAGCATCTGTGTGGGTACTGGCACAATGGACTCCTGTGGGTCTGTCGAACCATCAGAAGCGGTTAAGGTTCTCATCTGCGCACTAAGCCATCTGAGGGACTTGGTAATTCTGGCGCATCTATGGCCATGTAGCTCATACAGTCAGTTTTGCCAGTTCTCTAAACCATCGTCTGAATCCTTCATACAGGAGCTGTCACACTGCCAATCCATAATACCTCCGGCAGTAGGATCAATATAATCTTCTTCCTGCACTGTGATATTATAAATGTGCTCCAGAACATCCTAGTCTTCGTCTCTGAGTGGTTCTGTATATCTTTCTCCTTGGGACGGGTCTAGGGGTATGATAACTCGCAGACCATTTCCTTCGAAGGTCATTTGTCTCTTCTTAAGGTTGATGATTGCAGCATTTTCCATGGCCCACTCGATTCCCAACAGGGCTGGATAAGGATTGTTGTCATCAATGATCTCAATAACTTTAAAATCCGCCAGAGTACTAACCCCTTCAATATCTATTGGAACACTAAGGAGTCTCCCTAGGGGCACAATCCTTTGCTGATTAGCTAACCTCAATTGTATAGGGGACCAGGCCAATGTAGGTTTTCCCATTTGTTCCCAGGTTTGCTTGGTGAGAACATTAACTTCTGATCCTAGATCCAAAATGACATCAGTCATATCATACTCCCCTATCTGAACATTCAATCTCATTTCCCTACCAGTTCTTCGGACACGATTAACAGTTTTCTCCTGATCAACTCTTCTCTGAGGGTCTGTGAAAGCAAGAACTTTTTGCAACTCCTTTAAAGCATTCTGATTCCTCAAGAGTTTCATACAACTCTGTAAAAAGGAGGAGAGTGTACTTACTTTATCCGTCGAAGCATCTTGCAGCTGTGAGTCCTGCTAAGGTTACTGCACAGGTACTGCTTCCGTGTCAGGGTCAACAATATCACACTGAGCCTCCTTGACTGGCTCTTGGTTTCTCGCAGTATCAAGTGCTGGGACTTTCTCGGAGGCCTTACGAACGTACGCCTCGGCAGGCTGTTTCTGCGCATTCTGTATGTGCGTCGTAGCTCCACTCCGGGTGACAACATTGATGGCCGCGGTAGGTCTCTGCTCAATGGAAATCAACTGAATATTCTGGGTAGGGCCACTGCTGTTTTCCTAAATCTTAGCTATCAGCTGGGGGCACTGCTCAATCACGTGATCTACTGTGCGGCAATACCAACAGGTTGTAGTGGGGTTCCAACAGTCTCGAGATAGATGCCCAGCTTGGTTACAGTTGTAACACACAACCTGGCCTCTACCTCTTCCGACCAACCCACCATGGCCACGACCTCCAAAAGCACCCCTTCCAGAGGCATCACCCCGGTAACCGTAGCCATCATTACTATGCCCTTCATTGTGCACTCGGTAGGCGTCATAAGTGCGCTCTCTCATGACGTCATAGCTACGACACTCCTCTTCATTATGCCCTACTGACTTACAAAACTTGCAGTAGGGGTTCTTGGGGACTTATACATATCTCTGGAGAAGAATATCTGATAGAGTGATCCAGCCAAGTACAAAACAATATCTTTCAAGTATAAGCTCATGCACTTGGGAAGCTTCCCTATTCTGCCACACTTCCAAAATGCGACAAACAACAGAATAGAGATCAGACCAATTTAAACCCAGATCTTGAAGAACTTTGTGTTCTACAATACCCCAGTTATGAACCCCACTAACGTCAATCAGTTGTTGAAAGAGATCAGCCATTCCATGCTCTTCTGTGACTCCCTCATTCACATTTATAACACTTTGTACCACATGATATACCCATGATTCTAAATAGCCAATTTATTTGTCTTGTTTTTCCTTTTCCTTTTCTAACTCAATTGTCTGATAGCAAAGTTGGAATCAATAAATTTTAAAATTTAAGGTAATTATTAGCGTTAATTTTGTAAAAGTACTTTTATAGTCTGCTTTCTTGCATTTGTGTAATAGAAAGTTGATCTCCTAGAGTATTGTGTTTAGTAAGGAAATTTAAATTGCTTATATACAGTTGATTCTTCTAATGTGATGCAACCATTTTATTTGTGGTTTAATTGCTCTTAATATCATTGAGTTACAAGGCATGCATAAAACTCTTATGGATGCTCACTTGTTTACTAGTCATACTTTATGTCTGTGAACATATCTATACTCTGACTTCAGTCAAAACATTGACTGAGTTTCAAAAATAATTTATTTTATAGTTGACTAAAGATGCATGGCTTATATTCAATGATCGCAGCAAGTTGGAAATGTTTAAAGAATGAATTGATGAATATCTCTACAAGCATTAGCCTTACTAGTAACATGAAATATCTTTTTTCATGTTGTGTTACCCAAAATAACCAAGAAAATACCCAATGTGCCTAATATGGAGAACATAGTTGTGGAGCACAGCTCTAAATTTCTAAAATATTATAGCCATAGGTGTTGCACTGCAACCTTAACAAATCAAGATATGGAAGCAGATGTCCATAATTTGTTTTTATAGAATATCTTAAGCATGTGTTTTTGAGAGAGTTTGAATCCTTGATGATGGATGATGGGTTCTCAACTGCAACATTAGAATAGTAAAACAATGGATGCAACTAATTTCCAAAGCCAATGACTAGAATTAAATAGACTCTCTGTACACGCATTTGCCTAACATTATTCATATTCATCCCATTGATGCAGGGGCATCCCACCAGCTTTCTGGAAATCCTGTATCAATTAAAAAAACCGATTTAGTTTGTTCCTTAGCGTTTATTTGTTCTGTTTTCGAGTCAATCTCATCTTAGGGAGAGCCTTGGTGTGCATGTCTAAGCATTTCATGATAACAGAGGAAAAGTAATCTGTATGCTGATGTGAATGTAAGCACCTTGCAAAGCAAGCTCAATTGCAAGACGGTCTGTTATTTCATCTCGAGAATTGACAGTGATAACTTGGCATTCCTCATACCCAGCTACAGCCAAATAGTTCTCATTTGCAGAGTTGAAAACAAAATGAACTGCTGCTAGGATATACTGCTAGGATTCATCTTCTTTGGCTTCATGGCTGGAAAAAATGCTACTAGGATATACTGCTTAATCAGCTGTAGGTAATTTGCCAACAGGAGTCTCTAATTCAATAAGAGATTCAGGGTGTGATCACAGGGTGTGATCTATGTGCTAAGGTTGTCTAGGAAACCTTGGTCACTCATCTTGTCACATAGGCAATAACTAAAATATAGTCACATGTCGCAAAGTTTCTAGGGTTGTAGTGCATGATTGTGTAACTTCATCCAAAATGGTTGGCACCTCACAAACATACATCTTAACTTCTCTGAGTATGTCCTGGTCGAGATGTGGGCAGGGAATTGTACTTCATCTATACATGTTTCTATGAAAGCTCTTTGAGTATAGTGCATTGCTAAAGGCTGACCCAAAACTCTTTTAGACTAGCAACCAGGGGGTTATTCTAGATTTCTTGTAAATGGTAGTTTGATACAAAACAAAACTTCACATATTCAAAGATGTAGCAGCCATTATTTTGTTTTGACAAATCTCTTTTTCCTCTTCAACTCCTTACTATCAACCATAATTGTGTCCTTAAAAAAACAGATAGTTTTCTTGGATTGCCGACTGAAAATAGCTAGATTCCAGGCAATTATTTTTATACAAGATTGAATTTTGAGTTATGCTAATGATAGGATTTATTTTTATAGACTGAGCATATTCTATTGTAACACAGGGAGCAAAAGTATTGGTTGGGGGTAAACCACATAGCCTTGGGTATACATTTTATGAGCCGACTGTTCTTGGAGATGCAACTTCTAGCATGTTGATTTCCAGGTAATGTTTAATGCAGAAATATTATACACTGTCTGCATTAATTTTCTTATTATAACCAATTGATTTGTAACTGAATTCTGATGTACATCAATGATTGCACATTAGGGAGGAGGTATTTGGCCCTATTGCACCACTTTTCTGTTTCAAGAGTGAGGAGGAAGCTATCAGACTTCATTCATTCTTAAGCAGTTTGGTGGTAAGCTGTAACTTCTGGAGTTACCTTGGCAATAAGACTAGTGTTGTCTTTCCAGGAACTAGTTATTATATATTTTTATTTACAGTTTTATAGTTTTCTATACCAGACAATGTATCCTCAACATTGCCCTTTGTCACAGGTACCATGCTGAAACTTGAAACCTGAACCAGTTTCTTGGTTGTGTGGCCAAGTGAATTCGTTGTACATAGGCTCTGATAAAATTGCTAGTTCTAAAAACGAACAGAATCTCCTAGCTTAATGCATATTGAATCTACATTCTGGAAAACTGGCCTTGTTCTTTCTTAATTGGAATTTTAGTTAACTGCAATATCTTCACCTCCTGTGAGATGCATCAAGGGTGTGTTCTATTCAATCAATGATTGATAGCCATTAACACTTAGTTTAATAGGTAAACAATATTTTTTAGTATTGGCCTTTTCGAGGGATTATTTTTTTGTGTAGATGACTTGTTTCCTCTTGTCTGAGTTGTTGTGACAAAAATTTCCAATAAAAATTGACCTGGGATGGATTGATGCTTTTGAAATACATCAATACTGTTTTGAGCTTCAACAATATTTAAGTCTTGTTTCCTCTCATGCTTCAAGGACAAATCCATCCTTGAAGGGAAGGCACATATTAAATCTAATTATTATTATTTACATCCTATATGCGTTCCTCACAGTTTTCCTTCTCCTTTATGCCATGTGTGATATGAATTCCAATTGTAATCTTATTCACTAGGATGTTCCTTTTCTTTTGTACATGTGACCCTTGATTATGGCATGAAAATCCCCATATATCCCTTAATCAGTAAATAGGTTACAATACCTGTAAGTATGGTCTATGTATATTCCCTAATTAACTCTATGCTCATAAATTGGTAAAATGTAATGAATACATTGCGTTCAGATCTGAGCTATTATGTTATGACAATGAATGGTGTTTGATCTCATATCCATATTAGTTGCAAACAGAACACGTGTAATGTCGAACGATAAGAGAGTAAGTGTAATGCATGATTGCTAGTATTACCATAGGTTCTCTCAACTGTGATTAACTGCAATCTTTAACCTTGTATTCTCACTACCGAGTTAATCAATAGGGTTGTAATTATAGTATAGCACATAATGAAGTAAGTTAATTACCACTCTAAGCTTGATAGTTATAAGCATAATCAAAGCTCTTGTGTAAGATTAAGGATTACAAAGCTTGTACATTATTGAAATAAGTAGATCCATAACATGTGATAGCTAAAAAGATCATACTGTATTATCCTAATGAATATTGTATAGTATGATGAGCTTCCAAGTTGGTCTAAGTGATATCCAGGTGTATTGAGCTTTATGGTTACAAGCTAGCTATAGTTAACATATCTATACAGGTAAGCTGTTCTCTGTTATAAAACTCATATTGTTTAGTTAGTGTAATCGATACTATTGTTTCCATAATATGTGTGATATACTTGATCAAAGAGCTTAATATTATAGAATGTCATGTGCATTCATTATGTTGATATAGGTAATGAAAGAGTTTCTATAAGCGTGTGATACTATCCTTATTTGACCATGTAGAAGCTGATACTATAGGTGTACAAACTAATCAAATCAATGGGAACACTTCATGACTAGAGTAATCATAATGATCACTGCCACTTTCTTTTCAATTGGCTGACTTGCATGGCTATGAAGAATTTAACACTTCGGACTCCAGACTTATGTGGTTGTGTCATCTGTCATTGACGAGTTTCAAGTACCATTCACTGGGCTTCTGGATTTTTGGTTGGATGCTTCTACTTTTTTAGTGCCCAGGGAAGATCTTGGGGCTTCTCCAAGGCACTTTAGGTTAAAGCACACACTTTCTGATTTATATCTCAAGCATGTAATAACTAGTTATATTTGTATTTTTTTTTAAACGCTTACAGCCATCGGTTAAGCGACGGCCTGTAGGCAATAATTTTTTTTTTAATAATTTCACTACCATCGCTTAACCAACGGGTTTCTCTAGTTAACCGTCGCTTAACCGACGGGTTTCTCTGGTTAACCGTCGTTTAACCGACGGGTTTCTTTGGTTAACCGTCGCTTAACCGACGGGTTGCTCTGGTGAACTGTCGCTAGTCAGTTGGATAACCGTCACTGTATAGATGTCGGACAACCGACGGTAAACTGATCTGTCGGTTAAGCGATGGCTTGGAAAGATGTCGGATAACCGACGGAGGGTCATCGACGCTTAAAAAAAATTCATACTATCGTACATGCGACAAGGAGGTGTCGAAAATCCGACAATACGGCCGTCGGATTTTTGGTCGAAATGTAGTAGTGAGGATGTACATTTGAAGAACTAGGGACCAAGGACGAAGGAATCTGAATAATAATATATGTACTACCGCCTATCGTCACTCGTCTCAGATCTAGTATCCTAATTGGATCGCTAATCCTAGACCTAGGAGGGATATACGATGTAGCTTCCACCACTGGGACGGAAGGTGCAATGTGACTAGTGCTCCCAAACCTCTCTGCATGGTAAGGAATGAGAGTGCCCCTAGGCATAGTGTTAGGCTCAAAGTCAGATTCGACATGAAATGTCAAATCATGTGTAGGGAAACCAGACGTAGCATAACTACCGTAGCTAGTGCTGGCAGGTTCAAAATGAGTCTCGGTGTCCTCCAGCATTCCATACCGGTAACATGTCAATGGGGAATCAGACCTGGAGTGAGTAGGTTTATCATGCAAGGTTCCTATCTCAGAAATCATAGGACCTAACTCAACTAAGTCAGGTGAAGGATCGTAAGTACGAGTAAGTTCCCCATCGTCTACCCGAATGGGAGGAGGTGGTTCAGGAATATCTTCCAAACGGTCTCCCATGGTGTGTGAATCAGTGTGTGACATAGTCCGCCTGGACTGTCTAGGTCTCTCTCCCAAAGGAGGAGGAGAATTAGAAGGCGGAAGTCCTACTAAACGACGAGAACGGCGAGGAACTACACTCGAATCCACAATGACTCAAAAAATAGCAAAGACTCTCTATTTACGTAAACCCTAGGCCAACTATCGTGCACAGAGCAATCACTAATAAAATCTAAAGCCAAATGCAAGCAAACAAGGCTTGGATAAGTGAGCTCCCGAATGAAGCAGGTATGTCTCGCCTAGGAGAGGCTTGAGACTCCCATACAAAACAAGCGGAGGTATGTAACCAATTATTGTGGCCCTCAGCTTCAACGTGTAAAGCGACTGTGTTGTCCGACTCCAACTTGGCCGAAACACCTGCAGAGTAACCCCTGCAAAGTACCCCCTCGATATCCTAGGTAAGGTCACCTCAATATAATCAATGCTCAGGTGGACAGTCACAAGCGGGATTGACCGTATGGACATGGTAGCAAAGCCCGAAACTCTCGAAAGAGCCCCCAGATACGAATGCAATCCTGGAAATATCTCTGGTGCTACTCAGTTATGACTAGGGGTCATCCCAATCAATAACCACTCACACTACCTCGTGCTTAACTCCCGTTTGAGAGGAGGATCCTCAGAAACACTAGTTATACCAAGGATTTCACACACTCACCTGGACAGACACCTAGATGTTGTTGTTTAGTGATCCTGGAGAATTGACTTACAATGAACTTTTCCAAGATCCTAAAACCTAAGCTTGTTGGTGCACCCTAGAAAATAAAAGAGTGTAATTCATTTTAATTTAGCGTTGATTTTAGTTGGCTTTATTACTCAAAAAGGGATATGACCGTGCAACAAATGGTGTTATGACGCAACATGAAGTAAAATGCACACCTAACAATCAATGCAAATGCATTGTGTCCATGAAAACAGGGTATGCTACTACGTGAAATGCACAATTCTTCTTCAAATGATGAATGCAAATTTTCCTATATGAAGTCCTAACTAGTACTCCAAAGCAAATCTAGATCTAGTGCAAGTACAATGCAAAGTGCAAAATGCAATGCATGATGATAAGCAAATGTTTTTGGATTTTTTGAAAATAAAAGAGATGCAAAAAGCAAAAGAATGATTCTACAAACCCTAGACTCTGCAAGCACACCCAAACAACACTCAAGCAAAGCACTAAGGTAAAAAAACTCTAATGCACTAATCTCAAACAAAAAATCGAAAATGTCATGACAAGAACCTTCTTTAAAAAAAAATTAGACTAAAAAACGTTTCTGGTAAGAAATAGAGGTCTAAACAGGCTCAGGCAGTGCCAAAGGAGACTTAGCAAATATCAGAATTCACCCAGCAACCAATTATCTTCCCCAAAAAGGAAAAATCAAGGTCATACGCGACTGTTCGCAGTAAACCTGCGTGTATACGCGGAAATAGCAGAGGAAACCGCATGTATACGTGACTGTAAATCAAAAACTCGCGTACAGGAAGAAAGGTGCATAAAATCAAGGCAAACAGACAGGCTGAGACAAACTTCACACCAATCAGACTCTACCAGGCATACATGCCCCCATACCCGACACAGAAACAAGAGAGAAAGAGCAATTCAAATACATTGAATGCCGAGAAAACAACCCCCAAAGGACAACTACTAGGAACTCCCCATCAGATTTGCCAATTCTGTTACGGAGAGAAATTCCTATGGTTTGGGGTACCACAACAGACAGCTTGACTCCATAAATCAATCCTTTCCAATATGCAATAGAAATTAAATGTCTAACACTAAAGGATCAGACCTCATACCTTATTCCGGACGGTTGAAGTAGATCTCTGTTGAGCTTTCAAATCTTCAGCTTGAATTGATAGATTACTTCCTCAACAACAAGTAAACAATACAAGCATTCTATATATCATGGTGTTAGATCTATTCTAGCATATATAATCAATAATGTAAAAGTATTTGACATAATCCCATGGATAAAATATTCATTCAAACACACATTATTGGACAGGAAAAGATATTTCTATTAATATAAATTAGAGATTACAAGATACAACCTCTGACGGCACGTCTACGAACTAGAGAAACTGAATCCCCCACTTGGGCCTCCACCACTTCAATCCTCCATCTCTCGATAGCAAGCTCACAAGCAAAAGGCAAGCTTGGGAAGAACACAAAAGTGCTCCAAGGGACAAAGGGATGCAGACTCAAGCATAAGTTCCGGCAACAATGGACTATAGTTTCTTTGCTCTCAATTCGCTCTTATGCCTTCAATGTACCAAGGGGTTCCTTATATAGCTTTTCAAAGGGGTAATGAAAGGTCGAATCCGAGCGATCTCAAGGCATAGGGAAGGCCGGGAGTCAAATGAGTCAGATCCATGTCAAGGAAAACTCCAAAGGATTTGGATTATGCACACATCCCGATGTACGCGGTTTTAGTGGTCAAACCCGCGTATATACGCACTTATAGGTTAAAAAGTCGCGTGTATCATTTTTCATATGTTTTTAGGGATGATCAAGGAAACATCAAAGGACAAAAAGTGGTCCATAGGGTCTAAGGAGTCTGCAGCGGGACGGGGGAAGGCCATACAAAGTGCGATTCACCTAGAGTGGTGAAATCCGCTATAACACAATGCACCCCAAGTCTTGTGCAACCCCAAAGTATAAATTCTATGCAGGACATAACACTTAGTGTTTTTGGAGTGTGTGGACACTATGCTCCCACCATGCCTCCACGCATTACCAGACACCATCCCCATGTCCCCACAAATCAAGTGTGCTCGGCTCCATACTCAATTGAATCAACGATGTGCCCCTTTCCATATTGCCAAGGTGCCCCAAAAGTCTAGTGCACCTAGATCCACACTTAACCTCCATTAAGCCCTCATGAGAATTCTGCGTGTGTTAAGGGAAGTGCAATGGACCTTTATGCCAAGACCACAACATTTTGACTACTTATACGTGTAAACATAATATCATTTAATTACCTCAAAAATTTTATATACCATCAATGTAAATCCAAAAACAAAGTTTATAACTTAAATGATATAAATAACAAATGAAATTAGCAACAAAGTTGCTTATACCTACCTCTTAAAATTGTTTTAATATAATATAATTAAATATTATATAATAAAAAAAAACAATTATGTTAAAACTAAAAACATCTTAAGCAACTATTACAATTATAGTGAACCACCAAGCTGACAATCTGGTCAAGTATATTGTTTCTTTAAGGCCTCCCAATCTCATCCATTTGTCCTACTCCATTCAAGTTATACATCAACTTGCTATCCTTCATTGATAATATGAAATGATATACATCAACTTGCTATCCTTCATTGATAATATGAAATGATAGAAAGTCTTTGAGGTGCCGTAAGGCCACTCGACCAAAGGGAGAGATGATACCTAGATTTTTTTCTTCCATAAAATATTATACAAATATACAAACATGAACATCGATTCAGATGGGAAACAAGTGAGGCTGCATGGCAGCAAGTCCCTGCCTTTCTAGAGGTAGAAATACAAGTTCCAACCACAGACACAGTAGTAGAAATTCAAGTTCTTTAAGCAAGTACCAAAAGAACAAGTTCCAACCACAGATACTATAGTAGAAATTTTTAAGCAAGTACCGAGGGCACTAGTCTGCGTAGCCTGCTTGCATGTTATACTTGTTCCTTTGCACTTGGGTTAAATTGGTTTAAACGTCCAATGATACATGCGAAGACCAATTCGTGACTTGCATGAATGGAAAAGCTTTAGACAGCCGAGCATTACTATACCTTAAGAGTGATAGCAAAATCAATTGGCATTATGGCAGTTGAAGAACGAGTATAATTAGCATTATTCCTTAAGAGCAATGGCAAAATAGAAAGCACCAAATCTCCTGTGTGGGGTGGCCATTTTGCACTACCGGGTTGTATACCATTGATGCCAAAGGCAGTTTTGAAAAGTTGAAATCCCCATTCTTGATCAGATCACGGATTGATAGATTCTGGATGACGAATGGAAACTCTAGGATTCTTTTTTAAGATTCTTAAATATGGCTTGTAAACTATGCAATTTGAAAGGCATATTATACCAACATTAGTTTGAAGCAATCTCCTTCTGCGATTCGGTGGACTTAATAACTTTCTCTCTAGACTGTAGGTTATGACTCATGAGAAGTTGGCAGTAAAACCATAACAAAATTTCATATGAATCATTTTGTTTGAATAACACATGATTAACATAGTGCATAAACATTCAGTATAATTATAAAATAATGCTTTTGAAGTTCTGAGTAACTTAAGAGAAATTGATCTTATTTTCAATATAAAAGTAAACCATAAATTTAAGTATTTACGAACTTATAAAAAAAACTTGAAACGTTATTCTGTAAATCCATTGATCAATCTTAGGTATTTTTGGAGGATTTCTAGACTCGAGACTATTTCGATTTATAAATATATTCAAAATAATATGAACATGATAACAAGTTCTGTGAATCGGCGACTCAGGATTAACTTTGTTTCATAGGTACTCAATCTGAATATTTAATATAACATGTGTGCAAATAGGCATCCCAAATAGAATTAGGATTCCATATTTTCTGTTCACATGAAGGTTAATAGAATATAATATTTCTAGTGAATGATAACAAACAAAATGGTTTTGTTTCGAACAGATTCTACATTAAAAAAATAAATTGTAATTATGCATATCGTTTAAATGATACAGGAACAAAATCATTATATTTACAAATGAATATAAAAATGAAACAAGAAAGAACATGTTCTTATGGTAGGTTCAGCCAGTGGTGGAAATTATGAAGTTCTCAAAGCTCCTTATTTCCTATGGAAATACCTACAAGCTCAATCTAAACTTCCACAGATTGAGTAGATGGATCGATGGATCTGAAATTTCTGAGATTGATTATTCTTCTTATTGTCCAAACCAAATGATAGCTTAAGTAGTTGCTCCCTTCATCTAAAGTCTCTTATGCTTGTCTGAAACCTTTACTAAAACACAGATATCTTGAGCTAGACAATGATCTCATAATAGTGGGATACTAGCCATGGTTATATGCACTTCTCTTTGAGTTAAAAGTTGCCACTGTCTCTGTTTGACAGAGTGTCCCCTAGCAGCTTTGGGATTGATCTCTGCTGGGAAGACTGGAGAGGCTGTGGAGATTCTCGAGCTTATGGTTTGCACTTATCTGATTGCGCCATGCTAGGCAGTAGACCTTCGTCATCTGGAAGAGAATTTCCATGGTGGCGTTAAGCAAACTGGTTGCCAGGCAGCCGGAAGGGTTTTTGTCTTCAACAACGAATAAGGGAATATTGCTCTCTTCATTCAGATTCTGTGAGAAAAAACTCTTGCAGGTTGTTGATCGCCTGCCTTTTTTCAACTACACAGAAATTATGTCGTTCATCAATGTGGATGTTATGTGGAAACTGCAGATCCCCCACTTCGTTTTCCTTAGCTTACCACTTATGCACCCCGTCCCATCGTCCATTACTCCTTCTAAGGAGCCAACTAACACCCCATCCGAGGAGTTAAAGGTTCTCTTTAACTTATTAAAGAAAAAACAAATAAGTTTATAATTAAAACCTGTTTTCTCTTTTATATTATTATCTAAAAATAATAAAGTTCCAATAATGTTAAATATTGCCCGCTGATATAATTATTATGTCAGCTCAGTGATTGTTGGAATAGCAATGCCCAGAAACCGCAAATAATACAACGCGGGCTTAAATTCGTCGATTCTGGTCCCGATACCGCTACAAGAAGGCCCTATTCTCTAAGCGTTTCCAATGCTCGCTTGATGTCGAATTGATATAATTACATTGAACTAACAAATCAAGTTCAAACCAAAGAGAGCTACGTGCTAATGTAACAACTTAGCCTCCATTGCCACTTTGACTAAGCAGCATTGCCACTTTTCAGCCATGCACAAACGCTGGAGAAAGCAGTTTTCAAGCCTTTTTAGTAACCATTGACGCGTTGTTTGGGCTAAGAAACAATAAACAAAGTGAAATAAATGAATGAATGGATTCCTCTCCTCCAAAGGAAGTGCTCTCTGTGGAGAGAACACCGTTGCTAATTAGTTTTTAGCGACATTTTTATCAGGTCGGTTTGTGGGATGAGGCAGAAACCCATGAAGAATGAGATCATATGATCCTTTTTTAAATCCAGAATTGGAGAAGAATCAGATAAACATGGTGTTAGTACTGCAACAAATCCCGGTAACTTGAACATCGGCAATTAACAATGGCAGATCTGTTGATAAGGTTTATCTAGGAAGTTATTTTCTGAAATTCTGATTATGAAGTTATAGGAAATCATATGATTTATTTATTCGCATCTTTGGCTTTTATTTGGTCGAGTAATCCTCTTTTGATTTGTTGTTGTAGCTGCTTTGTTGAAGCACCCGAGGACCCCTCCTAATGCTCCGTTGGGGGATTATCAGTCAGCTGATTCTGACCACATTCTAAAACGAGCAAGGACAATTGGGCAATCTGGTGATGAGGTATTTTGAGTTCGGCTTGTTTATTTAGTTCATATGGTGTCAAACATCAATTAATGTAATTTTATGGTTCATTAATAATGAAAAAATGCAACAGGTAGGATATATCTTCCACAGGGCTTATATTCACAAGATGACCTTCCCAAGACTCTTGTACGGACTTTAAATCAGGGATCTCCAGTCACAAGCATGGATTTTCATCCTCTGCAGGAGACCATATTTTTAGGTATGGCTTTGTTGTGTGATAGTGTTTATTTTTTGTGTTTGGGATCTCGGTCAACTCACGTTTAGGAATGCATATTCTGTCTTAGAAGGCATGTGTGCCATTAATTTTCTGCATATTTGAAAAACTAGAGAATTTTTATGCTGCGAATATGCAAAGGTTGTGCTGCAATTGACCAAGGGCATAGCATAAGCAAGAAGAAGCATTTTCAGCTCACGTCAGAAGCTGTTGTTCTTTCTCTTGTCATGAATATCTCTTGAGAACAAGAAGATGGTTATTATTCTATTAGGAGAGAGTGTTTTTGAAATAATGCTTTTTTTACAAATTTGTATGTTGCAGCATAGGTACAGAAGTAACAGAACTAAGACAGTGAGCCCAAAAATTGATATAAATATGCTTCTGCCTAATTGCTATGTAGGGGGTTTTAGTATCAAAAGTTGGATTGAAGGATTTGTTGTTTAAGTATTAAAAGTTTGTTTGAGGGATTTGCAAACCTAGAAGATGAGAGGAAATGAAGCGTTTTTGTAGAGGAATGCAGGAACAAGAGTTTTTGTAGAGGAATGCAGGAACAAGAGGTTCGTGGAGCTCATTCTCTCATAGGTATCTCATTTATGTGAAATGTTTTTTTTTTTCAGAACTGCTTAGAGTCCTTCAAAGTTTAAATTCTCCTTTGCAATTTACAAATTTTCTTAGTGCAAAAGACTATATTGGTTGGAATTGATAGAGGCTTACCTATTAATCAATCATCTAAGATTCCTAAGGATTCTTAGACTGAGAGAAATCTTTGACCCAGAGTCTAGATGCTCAGATTGTGTTCAACCCGACAGGACATTCAGCAAAGTCTCAACTTAGCAGCAGCTTGAAGGCTTCAACGTAGCAGCCAGAAGCTGGACACCGCATTCAGCAGTCTATTAGTATGAGGTATGGCGGTGTAGTAATAGAAATTTATGCAAGTGACCAACATGAAATTTTCTTAGTGCAAAAGACTATATTGGTTGGAATTGATAAAGGCTTACCTGTTAATCAATCATCTAAGATTCCAAAGAATTCTTACACTGAGAGAAATATTTGACTGTGTTTTCATTCAACGCAGCAGTTTGAAGGCTTTAACGTAGCAGCTCGAAGCTTGGCAGAGTCGAGATGCTCAGATTGTGTTCAACCAACCAGACACCGCATTCACCAGAGTCTAGATGCTCAGACTGTGTTCTCTTTCAACTTAGCAGCATGCTCAGACTGTGTTCTCTTTCAACTTAGCAGCTTGAAGGCTTCAACGTAGCAGCTAGAAGCTGGACACCGCATTCAACAGTCTATTAGTATGAGGCATTCACCAGTGTATTAGTATGAGGTATGGCGGTGCATAATAGAAATTTATGCAGGTGGCGAGCATGCCAAGAGCCACAATAACTCGAAGTAAAAAGTAGTAGTATTGATATCCAAACATGAAGTAAAAAGTAGTATCCAAACATTAACTACTTGAGAAGTAATGTTAACCAAATCTAACATTACTTCACCTTTCCATATGTTTCTGATGTTTTGTAATTTTGATCCAATCTTTTAAATGAAAGATGGTATTAAACTGTCCTTGGATTTCTCCTTTGCCTCGATAAAAGGCCAAATAAGAGGTAGAAGTTTGTGATTTGTGGACAAAACAGTGTACTAAATACAAGGAAGTGTGATTTGTGTACACAACGGTGTATTAAATACAAAGATGTGAAAAACCTGTTTTTTATTAGTTTTTAATAAAAACTTAGGAAAAAAAGTGCATAAAGTTATGTGAAGATTATTGAAAATGACGGCAACCCGAATCATATACTCCCTGCTAGCCTGAAGGCAGGGACTAATAAGAGGGTTAATTGGATACAGATCAATCCTCTAACCACGTAAAACCGAAGCAAGCAGCATTCAGTCGATTATCCCATTGGATTAGCCAAGCAGCCAAGTATCCCATTATGATAAATATATATAGCTCAATTATTGTACGTTTAAAATGATAACTCAAATATAGCTTAAACTAATTTTTTAAGATTTATAAATATTTATCAAAATTGTACAACCATGTACTTCCGCATCATCTTTAACCAATACTTAGACCTTTGATATTGATTTCTATTTCAAAGTGATTTTGAGTGACCTTGCTTTGATTTTGATTTCTATTTGAAAGTGACCTTATTTAACATGCTTAGTAATTTGGATTTTAGATTAATTTTGTAACAATTTTTTTATGGTTTCTTAAATATAAATTATTCAAACATATTTTTTTAATTTTTATTATTATAATAAAACATTGTTACTTTATATTTAGAAATATTTTAATTATTTAGATATATTTTAATGTGGTTGTCTATTTATTTTGTTTATCATATTGAAATAATTTATTTTGATTTCATGTTTGAATTTTTTATTTTCATATTTAGATTTGAGTTTGGTTTTACATTTATAATTTATATTTCAGATTAATATATTAATTTTATCTTTATAATTATATTTTAGATTGTTAGTTTTGTATTTTTATTTAAATGTAGCTAAAATAAAAATAAAAATAACACTTTCCTTAAACCAATTTCATAATTAATTTTTTTGGTTTTTATTGATAATAATAACTTATTTATTATCTTATAAAAAGTGATACTAACAATTTATTTATTGTTTAAATATTAAAATTAAATGTTTTGTAAACCAATTTGTTCTTATGTTCAAAAAGCTTGTCAAGAAGCTTTCCAAGCTCATTGTAGTTTTTACAAGTTAGGAGGATATAAATGTTTGTGTTGTAAAAAATACTAAGAAACGTAAATTTAATGTGGTGTAAGTAGGACACTCTAAGAGAAAGTGATTTTCATCCTCAATGCTCATAGACTCACACAGATGGCAAACCCTTTCCACCCATGGAGTTTTAGGAATATACCAATGCCCTGTTTCGCTATGGAGTTCATGAGAGTTTGTTTTAATCTTGGCTATATAAATTTTCTTCCATGATCTAATTACCACCGAGATATACTTCTGATCTTTCAAATTAGGATTAATGACTATCTTATAGTATCTTAATTTTCTCTTAAAACTGCATTTACACTATCATCACCTATAAGTCAATTAAAACTGCATTTACATATCAACTCCATCAACCTACTTGGCATTTGACATTAATTTAACTAGTGGATAATTGGATATTAAAGACAAGAGCGAGTTGTAATTCATTAATTCACTTGTATATAATTGTGAAAATCATGTTTATATTAATATTAAAACTTGAAATTATAGAAAAAGATAAGTTACATATTATTAGTAATATTTACAAAACTTTGTTACATTTAAAACGAAAAAAAATGAAGTAAATAATAATTAATTAGAGTAATATAAAAAAATTAAGTATTTAAAAATACAAATTGTAAAACAATGTTTCCTCTACTTCATAAATTGTTAACAATATGAAACTTTTTTTATTATTATTTATAATAATTTTTTATTTATTTAATGTGAATATAGTAGTGTGATATAACGTGCTTGTTATTATTGAGAACAAAAGTGACCTTCCTCAATTAAGAAGACCATTGTTGCAACATCATAACTTTTGTGTGCTTGTCGATCGAATCTCTGCGAGGTGCTTGTTATTATTGAGAACAAAAGTGACCTTTCTCAATTAAGAAGACCATTGTTGCAACATCATAAGTTTTGTGTGCTTGTCGATCGAATCGCTGCGAGGTGCTTGTTATTATTGAGAACAAAAGTGACCTTTCTCAATTAAGAAGACCATTGTTGCAACATCATAAGTTTTGTGTGCTTGTCGATCGAATCGCTGCGAGGTGCTTGTTACTATTGAGAACAAAAGTGACCTTCCTCAATTAAGAAGACCATTGTTGCAACATCATAAGTTTGGTGTGCTTGTTGATCTAATCTCTGTGAGGTGCTTGTTACTATTGAGAACAAAAGTGACCTTCCTCAATTAAGAAGACCATTGTTGCAACATCATAAGTTTTGTCTGCTTGTTGATCGAATCTCTACGAGGTGCTTGTTACTATTGAGAAGAAAAGTGACCTTCCTCAATTAAGAAGACCATTGTTGCAACATCATAAATTTTGTGTGCTTGTCGATCGAATCTCTGCGAGGTCATGTTTCAAGCACGATTAATTACATATACCTTCTCTTCCATTTCAGCCTTCAATAGATGAAAAGAAATTGTGATATCGATTACGACGAGTGATTAAATTTGAAGGGTGGGTCTTAATTTCAATTGGAAGGGTGATTAAATTAGAAAGGTGGGTCTTAATTTAAATTGGAAGGGCATTTATTCTTGGAACCTTTGAAAGATGAAGGGCATAATAAATAATTGTACTTCAATTGACAAGTGTAAATTAATTAAATCTTTTCCCCAAAAAAATTCAAAAACCAAATATTGCCCTTCGAAATTTTTATAATCTTAAACAATTGAGCACCCCTTAATATCTACATGAAAAAATGATATATTTTCAATAAACCTAATTTGAACACATTAATTTGACATATATGTAACATTAATTTTACAATTCAGTAACATAACAATTATTATATTGTATTTTTTCGAGTCGGAGCACACTTCATTATACAAAACAAAACTACTTAGACTATGCAATGACCATATTGGGGCATCCACGTGATCTTATGCATAGTGCAACATGTTGTAACTATCTATAGTCATAAAAAAACTAGAACATTAAGAAAATTACTTATTGTTAACTATGTACAAAAGGAAGTCACTAAGAAAAACGAGGCTATAATAAACCTATAACCAAAAAATACATATAAAACCAACCAAATACTTAATTCAAACTGGAGAGAGGGCAACAATCCAAGCTCAAGAGATGTAAGAATGATGGGCACTCTTGCTCTTTATATGTGGTATTGTCGTTTACAAATTGTCGTGACTCTTCATCGTGTCCTTCACTATTTTTATCTTGACTTTCTTTTGAAGCATTCGAAAGCGGGGGGGGCAGGTCCATGAAATCCTTGAATTGTATTGCTATAATATTTTGAAAAATATTTGGGGTGACAAAGATCTAGTTATCTCTTCTCGATGATATTTCTATTATAATATTGTATCTTATATGACCTCTCTCATCTAGTAACTTCCACACATAGGAATCATCTCGTTCCAAGTGCAATCAATTTTCAAGAATACAATTTACAATGTGCATGTTTGATCCAGTAGTAAATGTTGGGGGAGAGTCATCTATTTCCACTTCTTGAGAGATGCTCAAATTTTCTAGATGTACTTCTGATGTTTGTAACTATTGTTTTGAATATGGAGCCATTGTGGTAGATTCTTCTTCCAAATTTGGTGGACTTTCTCTTGACTCAAATAGGGATAGCTTCTCATCAACATGTTGCTCATCTTTGAAATTATTATTTGCTAGAACTGTCATAGTTACCTCCTCTTCTGCACCTGGTCGATTCTCACACCATCGAGGTAGGGTTGGTATGATATCTGCTCATCGTTTTGCATATTTCTCTTGTGGCTTTATTATGTTTATATTCATACTTTCTCGTATTTCTTTTCTCTTTCTTTGCCTTTGATCTCTCTCAAGTTTTTTTATGTCAGATGTCGATTTGTACCCTTGCATTCTTATGTCGCCTCTTCTTTGTTTCTTCATCCAATGTATATTCTCTCCTCACAAATTTCTTTTCCCTAGGCATTGTTATTGTACATGCCCCTTTTTAATTTTTCGTTGCTTAAGGTATTTCATGGGTTATCCTCCCTATAGGAACACACAGTGATACTAAGGGGGGTTAAATCAATATCACACCCTTTTACTACTTTTTACTTGTGCAATTGTATAACACCATACTCATCAATAATTAATTGGCATCATAATCAATACATTGTACATAGATACATATACAAACTCAATAAATCATATTGATAAAAAACATATAGAAAATAAATAAAATGAGGAAACTATGATCTCTAAGGTTCATTAGCTACAACGGGTAGTAGGATCCAACCCCCTAGTTCTTTAGCTTGAATTAAAAGGATGCTCCATGTTTAATTTAATCAAGCATAGTATCTTAAGGCCTACATAAATTCAATGAGAAAAGAAGGTTGTGAAAGAGAGAAAAGAATTTAGTAAAGACTGATCAATTGCTCATGGAAAAAATACACACACATGGAGACAACATTTGAAGAATATCATTACATCCATTAATCAGTATATTGTATGCAATACAATAGTGTTACAAATAGGAGAATTTGAATTCCTTAGGTAGAATTCGAATCTACCAACTGTTGCAACTGCAAAAATTTCCCAAAATTCAAAAAAATTTGGGACCCTCCTTTTATTTCTTTTTGCTCAGCTCCTTGGTTTTGCTTGATGTTTTCCAGTGTTGTTTTATGGATTGCATTGATTTTTTGCCCTGCCGTCAGAAGCATTTGAGACTATGAGTCAGAAACGCAGTTAATTGCGCGCCCGCCGTTGCAGAAAAGCAACAAGAAATCGGGTCCGATCCAAGATTTATTTCCTCTGATGCGTTTGTTTTGTTTTTCTAAATCGGCGGCTTGTTGGAATACCGTCGGACCGTATTGTCTCTACGGTTTCCGCCGTTACAGATGATGCATTGTGAAGTTCCTTGACGATTGCATTAACCTTTTCCAACCCTGCAGATGTTTTGCCGTCGTTTTGATTTGCAAGTCCTTAGTTTTTTTTAACTTTTGCCGTTGCGGCTCTAGAAAGCACTAGGCTTCTGATAGTTTGATTTTTTATGGTTTCCGCCGTTGCGGCTCTTCAACCAACTCTTGGTCCGAAGCCTTAGCTTGGCAAGCTCCAATGTGAAGCTTATTTCTTTCTCTTGCCGATGCCATTGCGGGTCTCCTAACTGTTTCATCATCCACTGTTGCGGAGATGCTAATGACCAAATCACTGACCCTGCAGTTGTTTTGCCACCCGATGATCTTATTTTTTCCCGCTGATTACTTGTTGACCGGGGCGTATATATTTTGGGTTTGGGGTTTATTATTTTATTGTTATTTTGTGATTTCCCCATGCTGTTGTTATCGCTCGAGCAGACCAACTCATTCACTATCGGTACCTCGCTCCTAGGTGGCTCCCCCGTGGAGGTTTACGGTTTTTTCTCGACCAGTCGTGCAGCACATTTCCAGGTAGGCCCGTATGCCCATTTTTTTCTTTCCGTTAGAATGGTCAATTGAGTTTTGTTGCCCTTGGTCAATTCATTTCCTCTATGGTTAGTATATATATAATAATTTATAGACGGTATTGCTTCCCGGTGGGAGTGTTGTTTGCTTGAGGATTAAGTCTGTGGCTGTTATGAGTTTGCAGCTCGCACTCGATTGCTGGGGAAACCGGTGCAGACAGTCGTTACGTTGTCCGCACCAGTTCCCCCCAGTCTGTGTTTGGACGTCTGGGGAGGGCGTTTTCTTGTTTACCTCAGAAATGCCGAGGCTTTGTTTCCACAATATGGTCGCCCTCGTTTTTGTGAACCAGGGTCGCGATGTTGAATTGATGCCCTTTAGGATGAAATTGTTAAAATTTGAACACAAACCGCGGACCAGTTTAGGGTCAGAATGCACAATCTATGCAGATTTTGATGCGAGTAGCAGCTTCCTCTTATGATTTCTTTGAGCTTGCAATGAGTTATGTGCACTACCACAATGCAGCATCCTTTACATGGGATTAGCCATCATATTCTCCATGGAACGATTTAGTTCATAGCACCGAGAGGGGGTTTTTGAGATTGTTTTCTCCTTAACGAGAGGAGGGGGGTATTCTTCGTTTTAGAAAAGGCCATAATATTTTAAGTTGATTCTGCAAATAATGGTCGTGAGCTGGTTTTAGCCTTTTGGGTAGATTGTTTTATGCTGGAACATTTGGTTTTTGAGCATTGTTTGTTTATTTTTCATAGCTGCAATCATGTTTAGCATAGACGAGGTAAAAAGCTTATACAGTTTGTCTCCATTTTTTAATGTTATCTGGGAATGACCCAACAGAACCTAAAACGTTTGTGTATGACAGGGAAATCCTTCAGAATTCGAGATGTCTAAACAGCAGAAGAAGAAGGCTCCCATAGTAGAGGAGGAACCCGAGGTTGAAATTGTCACCAGAGTTGAGTACACTTACGAGGATACCAAATGCATAGTTGGTATGGAACCCGAATACAAATGGGGGGAAGTCTACAGACTAATAACACACTAGGAGGTACCTGACACCGGTTTTGAGGAGGAAACCATTTATGCAAACATAGAGAGATCTGCGTTGATGAGAGTTGCTACCAGACCTGAGTTTTTTCCATGCTCAGAGGTGATTGGGTGGATTCTGCCCAGGGCAGATGTAACGACCATGATTTTGGCAAATGTTGACAAACAAGGTTATGCTGCTTATAGCCGTGGGTACTTATCATTGGCCTACCACTTACCATCAGCACAAGTTTACTTGACTGAAGACTAGCTAAAGGCAATTAAGATGGACCTAATCGAGACACTGAAGAGAATGTTGGTGCCTAGCAAGAACTTTACGACTAGGCCGTCCGAGGAGTATGATACTGCCACTCTAAGAACCCCTTACAGGTTCATTGTCGTGATGCTGAATAGGATTTTCGGGAGGTCCCATGGTAAAAGCTTCAAGTTGGAGTGGGTGCCTATCATCTTCTATGTTGCAACACAGGGGACAGTGTTCAACTGGGTGAACATTGTATCCAATAGCCTCTCAGCCTACATTGCTTCAGCATTAGGAGGGGTGTCCCAGAAGAAATCAGAGTTCTACATGAGCTTTATACTGATTGATTGCATACTATGCAACCAAACCTGAGGTGTATTTGGGACCGAGAGAGAACACCAGTCTACTCAGCTTACAAGCCACTATGGGCACACAAGTACCACAGTCACTATAGAGAAGTGTGTGAGCACTTCATCATGCCATTATATACATTGAACTTCTTAAAGGAGTGCAACTGCATGTCAGAGGAAGCATTACAGGTGATTGAGGAATATGCAAACTACTACTTAACGGAGGATTGATTGTATTTCAGAATGTATGGATGCTCCAGAGCACCCTCACTACTGCCAAAATATGCCACTGACTATGTAGTGCACAAGGAGGCAGTTAGACAGGTCTTCTTAGATGGTATAGGGAGCTTTTTATTCGAACATAAGAAAACGGCTTACCCTCCTTTACCATTCAGGTTGGGAAGCTATAAGTTCACAAGAGTGAAGAAAGCTGATGAATTTGTGGAGGAATTGGGGAAATTCCATTTTGGGGAAATAAATTTCCATGGGAACGATTACCGGAACAAAGTGGCAGAGCACTACAAGGAGGCAAATGTACATTTTGAATACACAAGCCATTGGGATAAAGATGAATCCATTTTTCGCAGTGAGGAAATTATAACGGCCTTAAGAAGAAGATTTAAAAAGAAAATCACCACCAAAGGCGGGAAAGGACAGGATGAGCAGGAAAAGGCAGAGGAGGAAGAAGCTAGAAAAAGGGATGAAGATGCTAGGAGGCTAGCACAAGAAGCCAAAAGCTGGCTCAAAGGTGAGGAGGAAGAAAATAGAAGAGTTGAACAAGAAGCAGCTAGAAAGGCAGAAGAAGCTGCCCAGAGTAAGAGGAGGAAAAGAAAAGAAAGATGGATGAGGAACTGAGGAAGCAGGAAGCAGAAAGACTAAAACTGACAGGGGCAGTAACAAAGCAATCAACTTATGATCCTATAGACAGTTAGGCTCATGACTTGGGTAATCCTAATATTCAAGATCCTGAGGCAGCTGCTGGTAGCACAACAAGACAGGGTATGGTCCCTACCCTTAGGCTGATCCCTTTTGAGCAGAAGAAAGGGGAGGAGGTACCGGATTTCAACACTATTTTTTATGATAGGGAAATGAAAAGAACAGTGAAGAGGACCGAGAGAAAGGTCGAGACTGAGGGGCAGTCGAGTAAAATGATAAATGATAAAACTATAGTATATGGGACAGACAAGGACCCCAGATTCACCATCAGAGCCGGGGCTGCATTGATCCATGCTTTTGAGGACAATGTAGATTGGATATTGACTAATCTTGAATAGTCAAATAAGTCTACTGCCTAGCTAAAGGACACCCTACGAAGAGAGAGAGAGAGGTAAGTGGTAGACTGAAAAGAAAGTTTGAAGGCATACAACATGAAATAAAGTCTTCAAAAGCTTAGCTCCTATTCCTCCAGGTAGAGAAGAGATCTATGGAGGCTGCCCAGGGAAATCTGGAGAAATTGCAGCAAGAATGTCAAGGGTTAAGGACAAAAAAGGAGCAGCTGCTAGGTAAGATAGGGGAGTTGGAGCTACAGAAAGCTACCTTGGAGGAATCTAAGAGGAAATCTCAAGGGCAGACTGCAGAACTTAAAGAACATGTTGCCTCATTAACATCAACTCTAGAAGAGGCCAGGGAACAGCAAGTCAATCTTCAGCCTTTCAAGGAGCATGTTCTGGCACAAAGGAGCAAGATGCACCAGCTGCAAATAGCCATATAGGAAGAAAGGTGCAAGATCTTGTAGGTAGACAATCGGCTGGAAGAGATTTTGGAAACCTCTTCATATTTTGTAGACAGATCGCAGGACATATTAGAAGTCTTGATAGGAAGAATGGCAAGATTAGAAGCAAATGAAGAGACCCCTGTAGGTATGCCAACAAAATATCAACAAGGCTTGAGGCAAGACTATGATTTACTGGAGTTTTCCATAAATACAGCCGAAGAATTCAAAAAGGCTGTCAAGAAGACAAAGGGGGCTTGTGCAGAATTCTTCAGGAGGCTTTTGATTACTTATAATCGTTGCCAGGTTGAGGCTGAACAGAGAATGGATACCTTTCCAGACCACAACCTGTTTTTGGAGATGTTGCAAAGAAGATATCAGGAGGATGAACAAAGGATCCAGCACATCAAAGCCCTAGACGAGCAGACCCTGAGGAATGAAGTAGCTCATTCTGCAGTTAGTGTGCAGTTGCTTGAAGACCAACTTCGCCTGAGCGCAGCCAGAATAGAAGTAATAAGAAATCATGCTACTAAATTTGAAATAAATATTCATTTGTTAGAACCTTCCAAGTTTGAAAGCATTGCCTCAGAGGCTTCAGCGTAGAAGAAGTTCTTTAATAGTCAAGCGGGACCCTCCTCAAAAGCACTTTATTTGTTTTATTGTAATATATTGTAAATTTTATAAGCACTTAATGAAAGAAAAGTGTGGGAGGTGAAGAGTTGGGGAAGCCCAAGAGTCATTCCTGGGCAGCCCAACAATTTTGTTCTTTTTGTATAAATATAGAAGATTTAGATAAGAGGGGGACTTTTTCCCAGTTAGATTGGTGAAGACATATTGTAAGAAGAATTATTTCCTTTTGCAATAGATAATTACAGTTTTCCTGTTGCAGAAAGCTTGGTGGAATGTTCAAATGTTGTGCTATGGATTTGTTGAAGAGGAACTATTTCATTTTCAACTTTGTGTCCATTAACTGTGAGATCGTTCTAACTCTTTGAACCTATGTTCTTGTATGAGCGTTCTCTGGTTTATTTTATGAAAATTTCCACTATGAGTAATGAATGTTGTTCATAAAACAATTAGCTATCTGGTTGTTCAAATATCTTTAATTGTTCATGTGTTTTGAAAGAAGTATCAGCTATCTGTGATTTTTCATAATGCATGCACAAGATACATTACTCATTAATAAAATGATAATCTTGCTCCCTAGGGATAGGTTAGGTAGTTAGTTTTAATTTCTTGCTGTGTGTGATTTAGATGTAAGAGAGTCTAAGACGAGAGGTAAGAACCTACGCATCACATTGTGACCGCTCCTTGCATTCTCAATCAATCTGCATTTTAGATAGGCACTTGCATGTCATACTTAAAACTAAAAACACAAAAATATACACGGTGGACCGGGCCGCAATCGGTAAAACCTTTTATTTTTGTTACTTAACCTATGGTAGCCGGACCGCAAACCGGATGGATTCCCTACACCAAACAGTCACGGGCTAGTTGGGAACGTTGACTGGGGATAATCCCTTACTATTGTTGCCTGCAAATTTCCAGGCCTCCACACCAACCGAGATTGACTCCAGAGCTAACTTGGTGTGGGCAAATCACCACTAGAGCTCACTAATGCAACTATAGATAACTAAATCAGATCATAATCATTTAACTAACTGGGTTAGGTGAGAAAATGCACCCTACCTCCCTTAAATCATAGGGAAGAGGCTCCTTTTTTTCATGGCTTATTGATGTTAATGGAAAATAAAAAAACGGGCACTAGGATTATTGGGAGTGAATTAATTGATGGGATTCAAAGCACAACTAAAAATAACTGAACACCAACTAGGGTCAACTGCTGGTGGCATTCATAGTGGGTTCCTAATAGGGATTGGTATCTGGAGCTCCTAAACTCATGCATATAGGCGCACTGAGTGTGAACCCATACAATCTAAATGCAAAAAATGACTGCTTAATAAACAAAGGAAACAGGGAAAAGCTAATGTGACCCCCCCCCCCTCAAAATAGGCAGTGGATCCAGGATCAAGATATCACATCAAGAGAAAATTTCTTCTTGAATAAAAAAATTGTGAAAATATTTTTGCAATTTGCATCTCTATGGAGAAGTAATGCAATGTGATGGTCCTTGTGTGCACTAGTTTCCTGGTACCGTGTATGTTATCCTCTCCATCTTCTTCCAATTTGATGACAAATAGGAGAAGAAATGTTTCCTTTGTCTCTTCTTTCTGGAGGAAGAGTGACACGATCCAATTTTTTCTTCAATGAGCATAATTGTTGATCAGACCTTACCATCATGAAGCATCTCTCTAGGATTTTGTAGAACCTCTCTAAGAGAAGTGGTTTTGGTTGAATAGTTTAAGTCTCTCTTTTTGAAATTGAGATCTTGTTCTCCTCATGTCAGATGACTCTCTAATCATGTTTCAGCAACCTCGATAACCTTATGAGCATATTTATGCCTAGGATTGGGAGTAGGGACTGGATCTAGATCTGGATCCGAATGAAATTTGTATTCAATTCCATAAACTAAATCAACTTGGTCCTCTGCTTTGGATTCTGAATCTGAAACATTAATGGAAACATTAACATATGCAAAAGGTTTAGGTAGGATGAATTTATTGTCCCTTTCAAATGATATCTAAGATTGTACTGGATCTGAGTATGGCAAAAACTATGAGAATTCATATGCCTTCGAGGCATGGTTTGCAACACCTTTTACTATAAGCTTCCCAATTGAGATACCTGATATCTCCACCAAGTTAGGACCAAATACAAATCGCTTTGGTGAGCCTATATGTGTCATCTAGTATATAGACAACAAATTTGCAGCTAAGGAGAGAACATAAAGGACATTCTTGAACACTCCATGCTCTAACTTGATTGAACCCTTTCCTTGATCTTAGATTTCAGTTTCATCTCCCATGTGAATACTTGGACCATCAGTAAGTTGTAATGAAGAGAATGATTCTTTGGATGCAACCATGTGATTGGAGGCTCCTAAATCAATGAGGAAGGCATGAGTTTTTGAAAATCCATCCTTCAATTCATGGAATCTCTCATGATCTTTAGTTTTGTCTCTAGAGTCAACCTTCTGTGCATCTTCAGGGAGGGAAATATTGTATAGCTCAAGTAGTCTTGACATCTGATATATTGTCTTCTTCATACAACCTTTATATGTATGGTTTGCTTTCTTGCCATAGGAGCATGTTCCCTTATCAAACCTATGATGTTTGTCCTTCTTAGAGAACGAGGCCTCATCTATTGAATCAAACACTTCTTTAGGTTGAAATTCAATGTTCCTCTTCTCCTTTATTTTTTCTTCCTCCTTGCGTGTGCATTCTTTGTCTCACCAGCCAAGAGAGCTTGATTTGGGGAGGCTCTGAGGGATTCCATATCTATCATATTATCTTGTTCATGTATTAGATATGAAGGAATCAATGGATGACATTCGCCATTGAGAAATTGTCAATTTCCTGGAGTTAAATTTGTATATGGACACTAAGAATTGTGGGCCAAGTTTGCTCAGAATTGAGAGCACCAATTTCTCATCCTTCTTCTCAATATCGCACTGATTGCATTGCATGATAAGAGATTTTAATTTTGAGAAAATTTGTTGTATAGTTTTGAATTTGTTGGGTTGTAGTGCTATCGGCTCATTCTCTAGCATATGTCCCCCGAGCTCATCCTGCTTTCCAAACAAGGATTCAAGCTTATCCCATACTTATTTTGGAATTCTCGGCCCATCAAGACAGAACAATAACTCTTTGGAGATGTGGGTGCACATGAATCCAAATGCTTCATCCATCTTGTTCAGATACTTCAACTTTTCAAGAGGTTGTTGGGGTTCGACCTCTTTGCCCATGGTGACCTTGTATAAACCCTTATTGCACAAGAACATCCCTCCAATCAAGATAGTTGAAAGATGTGAGGATTTTGGGTGTCAAAGTTGTTGAATTCTCCATCTTACAACTTCAAGAACAACTCATTCTTCAGAAAATCTTTGAATGTACCTGCAAAAACACTTCAATTCGCAATCAAACCAATTAATACACTCTCCACTTTGAAATGTGCACTTTCTCTAGGTACATCACACCTACATATACTTCTTTGGAGAGAACTTAGAGGGAGAAAGCAAAGAATACTAGGAATTAGGTGGAAACCAATTGATTCTGGTGCATCAGTGGATTATTCTGAGGTTTGAAGCTGGCCTGAATACCTACTCTGATACCATGTTTAATTTAATGAAGCATATGATCTTTAGTCCTTCATAAATTCAATGAGAAAAGAAGGTTGCAGAAGAGAGAGAAGAATTCAGTAAAGACTGATCAATTACTCATGGAAAAATTGCACACACATGGAGACAAAATTGGAAGAATATCATCACATCCATTAATCAGTATATTGTATGCAATATAATAGTGTTACAAATAGGATAATTCAAATCTACCAACTTGGAATGACTCTAGAGCTAACTTGGTGTGGGAAAGTAACCATTAGAGCTCACTAATGAAACTTCAGATAAATAAATCAAATCACAAACAATTAACTGACTAAGTTAGGTAAGAAAAGGCACCCTAACTCCCTAAAATCATGCAAACTAGTGCTAGGATGACTGAGAGTGAACTACTAATGGTAATTGGAGCATAACTGAACATAATTGAACACTGACTAGGTTCAACTATTAATGGTTGCTGGTGGTACTCAGAGTGGGTTACTAAATTATAGGGATTGGTCTCTCGAGATCCTAAACTCATGCAGATAGGTGCATTGGGTGTTAGGTGGACCCCAAGTGATTCCCCCGTGGCACTAGAGAAGTGGAAATGACCTCCTAATATAGGAAAATACAAATAGAACATGGTGTTCAAGGGAGGATTAATTAATAATCCTAAGACTCCAACACCCTCCTTCTCTAGCTCCAACTAGAAGGAGGCTATGGCCCCCTAAGTTCTCTAGAACCAACTGGAAGGGATTCACCTTAATGTGTCACCAAGCTTCAATTTAACTTTTAATCCATGTCTTCTTCACTTTGATCCACTAATAACACTGTCAACTTTTCCTTCAAATATGCTCTCTAACAACTAGTATTGTTTGTCAAATAAGTCTGCTTATCAATCAAATTTCACTCCAAAATCTAATCAACACATTCAAACTTACTATATTATTCCATTTACTATTTGTTATACCTCGAAATGGCACTTCTCCATCTGAGTGATGACACAAAATTTGTCGTTGCACAAAAGGACTTAATGGATAGAAGAGCCTTAACATCATAAGAGATATGGACCCTAAATACACAATGTTTATACTCTAGTATCAACACATTTGGATTATGAGTTTGACTTGAATACATGAATTTCCTCTTGCCAACCTATGTATCATATGTGAGCTACACACATACAACCCACGTATGGATCAGAAAATTTGAATACATGATTTTCCTCAAGGAAACCTGCACACCATACTAAATTTTCCTTCTTGATACCCACATATTCTGTTAAAAATCATTTTATAAAAAAAGTAAACTAATCACGAGGCAGTTGGGGTCGATTTGTAAACAACCCCAACTCCCCTAACCTCACAACTCCTCCTCCTAATGAACTATAAAAAGAGGAGATGGGCTAGAGGAGAGGGGGACCATTTGGAGGCAAAGCTGTGCCAGAGGATTTATTTTGGAGAAGAGAAGCAAGAGGGACCAGATCTAGGTTTCAAGGAAGCTTGATCAGGCTAAGTTATATGTAATTGTTCCATAAACTTCATGAATAAATAAATTATTTCCTTCCATCTCTATTGTAATGTATGTTTCAAGTGTTTATGAGCAATTATCTAGATTGTGATTTACATCCAAGTTGCAATCAATATATATTTTCATGTCTCATTTGTTATAATAGTTGAAGGTGCTTTAAGGAAGGTTATTTCTTTGTTGTGTGTATTGGAGCTTTGGATCAAAGGAGCATTTGGAGAGAAGACAAAACTAGGATCAACCTTCATAATAAGGTATGCATCCTCTCTTCCATTAAGCTTTTTCTTTAAAATATGCTTGTTGAACCTAATATGTATGTCAATATAACCCTTAGTATGTTGGTGGCCTTAAACCCCAAACATAGGATGACCCTAACAACAAAACTTGCAATTCCATTGGGGGGTTTCCTTTTCTTTGGGGTCTCTTTGTTGTAGTTTTCTTTGATTTTGTCAATTCTGGTCTTGTGTGTGGATTGCAAAAGTAGTATTCAGTCAGTCCAATATGAATTCTTAGGTTCTTGAGTCTATCCTTTTTTTTAATCTGTGAAGAATCTATGGGTACAGAGTACTTAGAGTCGCATATTCCCTAAAAATAGGTGGGCTTTATACTGTATAGTCACATACCATACATAGCCTGTTCACTGCACAGACGAGTATTTCCTGTAGGTTGATCTTTAAAAGCTAAGGTCCAATTCCTCTAAGTCTACTTTTTGAATTTCTGGATTATTCTATGATTCACCTGGAATTTTCATTGGTTTATGACTTGTTATAGTCTATGTTTGCTTGAATTGTGAGCCTCCTTTAGTAGGTTGGTTTGAATCTTTTTGGAAGACTTTCTAGGTCTCCTTGCTTGGTTTTTGCTTGAACTGAGAGTAGGTAGGGTCTGCTTATTTCATTGTCTGGTGATGTTTGATCCCACTTACAGTCTGGTTGCTTCATAAGTTAACTTAATTTCTTCTTTTTCAATATTGTAACAACCTTGTCATAAAGGCTTCCGGTGGTTTGTCAAGATTGGGTATTGTCGAACTTCTCGTACTCTTTGAATTTTGTGTTTATGGGAACTTATATCTGAGTCTTGTTTCTACAATTTTTCATGATTCTAACTTACATTTTTGTATAATTTCAGTTTGTTCATTTCATTTTTGAAAATCAAAATAAAAACAAAGGAAATTAGGTGCATATCAGTCTTAGGTAGTTGCATTTGCATTATTTTTTAATTTTGAAACGAGGAAAAGAAAAAGAGTTTTAGTTCCAAAGCTAAGTAGGTAAATTTCATTAGTTTTGCAAAAAGGAAAAGTATAAGTGGAAATTTCAATTTGAAATACATTACACCATGCATTTTTTACTTTTCTGTTGAGTCAAAAACACCATAAGTTTCATGAATATTCACCCTGAGTAAATAACAACCTTAAAAAGAACGATTAAAATTTAAAAATTGATTAGTAACATTTTCTTTCTAGGGATGACACTCACTAGATTAGGGTAGGATTTTGGATTAGTTTTATCTTTAACTATCCAAAACCATTTAAACTTAGACATAATGGCCTTTCACTTAGGAAATCCAATTTTACAAGGAAGTGAACTAGAAAGCTCCTCTCACGCATGAGTCAAGGATGAGGTCATGTGAATATTGGGTTGCGGAGATACCCCTTCAACACTCAGTTTAGCATACACTCAAACTGTTGGGTGTTCATGGATTCACTCAGTACCACCCTTGGCCCCGTGAGGTGCCGGTGTTGTTTGAATTTCAATATTTGTTACCCTGCCCATGCACACCAATTGGACTAACGACTATTCTGCCAAACCTTCGTTGTAGTTTGGTAGCTTTAGTATCTTGACTTAGGATTCTTACAAAGGTGATGGTGGAAGAATATTTCCACTGTACCTAGGACAGAGGTAGGAAGAAACCCTGTGCAAAAATTTGGAAAAGCAGCTGGTGATTCAAATGCTTACCCCAGAAAAATTATATCGGGACCCCGAGTAACTTTACTTTGACCATTCATTAGTTTTTTCTAGGTCCTCATCATCCCAGACTTTCCTTTGGAAGGAATCTTCATCTGCCTAGTTTTTTATAGTTAGAAAATTTTCTAGCGGTGTGATTTTTGGTTTTCTTGTGTTATAGATCAGCATCTAGGTGTGTGTAAGTAAAATATCAAGATGTGGAGGATCAACCTCTTCGTGGGTCAAGAAGGTTGCAAAACCTTCCCCCACTTACAACTATGGATCCCCCACCGCCACCTCTAAGGCAGAGAGTTAACACAAGTGGTTTATTTGAATCAACTAGTATTAGTGAAAATCCAGGAGAACCTGAACTAAGATATATTCAACCTGACCTTCTGTCAGTAGAGATCAAAGACTTGCAAGCCGAAGAGGTTACTAGAAATTATAACTCACCTCTCACTTATTCAAGAGATTTAGTCCTTTTAAAACTTCGATTATTCAATCAACTTGGGATTGGTGTTCCTCTAGGTTTCGTAATGTCAAGTTTGAGAGAAGGATTAGGGTATATGTATACCCCTACCTATGTTATGTTATTCAGTGGAGTATCACCTCCACATGTTAGTACACATATATCTAACACACATGTTCCACCAGTGGTGTCATTAAATTTTACGTCTTCAACTCCTATTTCATCAAATACTAGAGTCATTAGTCCTCTAATATTCATGATTCCCACAACTAGTCTGTTTAATGTAGTGGTCACCAGGATACCCAGTGTACCCTTCACATCCTCTCCTCTATTTTATAACTTTCAGAATAACCCTAGTAGTTCTGCTTCTTTTGTTCAAGTGTATCCTTGGTATGGGGGGAATATCCCTCCATCCTCTCCTTTTGTAAATCCTATACCTACTTATTCAGGTGTATCTTCAGGAGGCCACAATCCCTTTTCAGGATTCAACTTTCAAAATTCTGGCCATGTTTCGACCGCACCAATCAGAAGCTCTGCTTTTTCACTATTTGGTGGAAGAACTATTGCTCCCATGTCTATGACATTTTTCTAGGTCAGAAGCATCCAAACCAAATATAGTGCACCTTAGGTTAGTAATCCCTTAGATTTTGGGTGAATTCCTTTCCAAAATATTATCACTTCACACCTGGTGGCTGGGGGCAATTCCAACCAACCTTACAGGAACGTAGGTGTACAAACTCCCTCACACCAAGTTCCCCAATATCAAACCCCAACTAGACCTTGAATCGCTTTTTGACAACTTTAAACTTGCAATATCTTTCAAAACTAATGAATGACCATGTGCGCCATGACCCGACTTGGCCACTAGTTCCCATTAAACTACTATCATAAATTCCAAAGTTTGAAGGGAAAATGGAGAGCATCCTGATGACCATGTCACTACTTTTCATTTATGGTGCTCCTTGAATTCGTTGAATGATGTTTCGATTGGCCGAGGCTTTTTCAAAGGACTCTAACTAGCGTATCTGGCAAGTGGTACATTGAACTTCCGTCTGCCACCTTCGATAGTTTCCTTGATTTAGCAATGATTTTTCTTAACCAGTTTCAACATTTTGTATAGTATTATGGCGATACAGACCTTTTGTCGACTTCTAGGAAAAATAAGGCTACCCACATTTCTAATCATATTCAGGAATGGAGAATATGAAAGAGGCTAATTAAATCCATTATCCCTCTTGAGTTTCTATTGGAATGGTTTTTGAAATCCCTATTACCATATATTTCGAAAGATGTTTCGACTTTGAGAGTGATGAGCGAAGAGGAATCCAACCTTAGGGCCCATCAACTTGATCTGATTTATGCTCAGTTTGGGTTCCTCTATGAAATTATACCTAATGCACCAAGGTCTAATACTGAATTTGAGAAACCCAAGCATGGACCACATATCAATGGAATTGTTGGTTCAATTGAGTCACCTACTGTGGAGTCCCTTGAGAAACAAATACATGAGTTTCCTTGCAAGCTTTGTCAGGACTACCACTTAACTTATCAATGTCCCCTTATGGAGCAATCTCATAAATTGTTGAAGCAACAATTTGTCATCCTCATGCATAAGACTGTAGCAAGGGTGGAGTTAGGGTTGTTTTGGGGCAAATACAAAATTAGGGTTTGCAGCAGCCCAAAAAGGCTAACATTTTAGGGTTTTGGGGTTCCTTAGGGTAGTCCAAAATTATAGGATAGTAGGGAAAAATTTTAGGAGTGCCGCCCAAAAAGGCTAACATTTTAGGGTTTTGGGGTTCCTTAGGGTAGTCCAAAATTATAGGATGGTAGGGGGGAATTTTAGGAGTGCCCAAACAAAATATACATACATACATATATATATATAATTTTGATCTTTAGGGTTTTTACAAAATGTAGACTTAGATTTAACCTAAAACAAATCTTAAACTAACCCTATAACTAGGTTTTTTAGAAGAGAAAAGGTGTGAAAAACAAGGGAAATAACCCTAGAAAAATCCCTACCACAACCTAGGGAATCTGGAGAGGATGGCTAACCTAGAGACAAAGATTTATTGGGTCAAACAACTAGCCTAGAAAAAATAAGGTAAAAAACCTAGAGGACCCTCACAAGGAGACGTGCCTCAACCAACTAAGGTGACAAGAAGGATGGCAATGGCCTATTCTAGGAGAAAATATAGCACTAGGGATACCATCTAGAATCGAACATGCATCATCAACCACCATTCAAACAAAGAGAAAAGAATCGTAACATCATTGTGCTCGTGTTTAGCCAACAAATCAAAACATCACCTAGCAAAGAATTTCCATAAAAAGATTGCATTAACCCAGAAAAACCTCGTCAAGAGGGGCTCATCTCTCCAAAGATCCCTAGCAAGGGTAAAACAAATGCACAGTGCATTATCCCATGAGTCTTGTTTTAAGATAAAAGTGAGGAGATCTATTATTATGATCTCACACTCACTTTTTAAAAAATATCCAGGCCTACATGCCTTAAAACATGTCAATTTGAAATGATAAAATGTCAACTTAAAATTTAAAAAAAAATAAAAAATAAAATATGGCCTAAGGTAGGCTATCTGGGGCATTATATTGTAACCTACTTCAAAATTCAAATATTTTGTTTTTCAATAACCATGTATCTTCAGACATATTAATAGAAATTCCTAATTGTTATGAGGAAATACAAAAAAAAGAAACCCTTGCCATATTTAAATGGTCAAATTCATCCTTGCATATTCATTTTTGGGCTTAGGGACCACTGTAACAGTCATTTCGCCATTGACAGATCCACTTTGCAACCGGAATAGTCATTTCCGCACTAAATTGACTCTTTTGCCTTTCGCCTTCCACGCAGAACTCGGAAATCGAAAAACCAACATATCGATACTTTCATTTGACCCCTTTCTACCTTCTGCATTCCGCAAAAGCTTTTCGCATCGTTGATCTTGCGTAGTCAACCATGACCGTCGATCTTGATTTCATGTGGAGATCGGATCCTGAAAACTCCAAGTCATGTTAACTAAATCTTTGACATTTCCGCGTTCTGCATTCTGCATCAACTATTTGCACAGTTGATCCAGGCGGAAACAATCTTGATCGTCAATCTTGCTTTGATGCAGAAATCGAACTTCAAAGACTTGTAAATCTTAATTCTTGACTTTTCACGCTCCGCATTCTGCATTGGCTTTCCACACCATTGATCCTTGTGGAAACAACCTTGACCATTGATCTTGCTTTGATGCGGAAATCAGGCTTCGAAAACTTAACACTTTGGCTTGCCTTTTTTCCTATTACCCGCCTTCTGCAACTTCTATTAACTAGGAATCTCTTTTATGGCTTTAATCCTGACCGTTGATCTTATTTCTTTTATGGGTTCCCAATGAAACTTTCGCGACTATCATTACCGTTGATCTTCCCTATGGATGAAATCTCGACCGTTGATCTTCTCATTTGTAGATTCCATAATGAAACCTCCGCAACTATTGTCAGTCGTTGATATTCTTGCAAAAGCAATCTCAACCGTCAATCTACTTCTTTGTGGATCAACGTCTAACTCACTCAAGAAGACTCAAGCTTGTAACAAATTCCTTTGGATAAAAATTTTGCACCCACTCTCGGCTGTTAAACAACTTGCTAGTTAATCAGTGAAATAGTTTGTTGATCGTCCGATCAGTGTACCCACCAAATCAACGGTGGACTCCAAAACTATTAAGTGCATTTCATAAATATTTCACGCACATCAAAATTTTCTCACAACTCGCAACTTCTCCCAGTAAAATCGTTGTGGGTCGTCGATATATTTTAAGATCGAGCTCAATCTTAAATTCCAGCGATCAACTTCTGATTTCGTAGCCCAACCCCTCCTTTATCCTCCTCACTCTTTCTCCTATGAAATTTCCTTATCGCCATCAATCTTCTCCAATATCGATTTCCATCGCACGATGAAAGGTGATTTGTTTAGGTTTATCTCGGGCACTACTTCTAAGTGTGAAATCTCTTTTCAACCATTGGTCTGGTTTCTCTTATGGGTCAAATTTAGTTATGTATTCAACGGGCTTCTGGTTGATTTGGGATTTAATTCACTATAAGTTAATTGGATTAGGAACTATCTTAGTGCTTACAACCATACCTTGATTCCATTGCCTGAACATAATTTGAGGACGTTTAACCAACTACGCTAATTTGCTTGTAGGATTTGTACAACATAATTACAGTTTTTCTCTATGCAAATCAGTTTCAACCACAATATTGAATAACTCGGATCTAAACTGTAACCAATCATTATAGTTTCATTTGAAAACCTAAATTCGTAATGCAAAATTAAGGAAGAATTTCATAATCAATACAGATAGGAAATACACAGTAGGAACATCTAAGGTCGTATAAAAATACAGGATTCAATCCATTAGATGCCGATTCATAAATTCTAGATCATTCAAGAATACGAGATCAGTGACAGTAAGACCTAACTAATTCAACTCAGAACGAAATAATAATTGATACAGTAGTTCATTACTAACAATTCCTTAATGTGGGTATGAATTCCCGATCCCAGTTACGTTGAGAACGAACTAACATTGTAGAAATCTAGGATATACAAAACATGGATAATGAATCTACATAAATGCGTAAACAGTATTCTTTGGAAATATAACTGCAATTTACATTTCACATATACATCCTACTGGCACTAATGTTGGGAAAACAAAAGTGGAGAAGTTGTTCCTCCCAACCAACTCCCAGAGCAACCAATTTACTAGCTCCAGAATCCCCGAGCATGTTCGTTGAACCACAAGAGAAAAATATCTTAATCCGCCATCTCTTGCATTACACAGATAATAATTCATGTCCAATGCTAGCCTCCTGTTTCTCATGGACATACTATTGAATAGTATTTTTCCTAGGACTTGGTCATTTATGAGCCTCCTGCTCTTTAGATACGCAACTAGGAGTGCATACCAGATTTTTGGGGATGGTTCCTCCTGCATATTGATTTCTCACTCAGTGGTCTTTGCCACTTGTCATTTTCCTCTTGTGGGTCAGTAAACACTATTTCAACAACTATATCCATTTTTGTTCCCCTTCAACATATTTTATTAAATAGGGAATGTTTTATTCTTCAATTTCGTGTCAAAGAATAATAAAATAATAATCAAAGTATTTTCCAACATAATTAAAAATTATTAATTCAGGGGGTATTACATACACCTCCCCTTAAAAGATAACACTGTCCTCGGTGTTATAACTTTTTCTTTTATTCATCCATGTTAGCCTCTTGGAATAAGCCTGGATATGCCTCCTGCATATTACTTTCCAAATCCCAAGTAGCTTCTTCCAAGCTAAGGTGCTTCCATTGCACCTTAACCTGTCCAATGGTACGGTTCAAGTTCTCTCCTATCGAGAATGCGCTTCGGTCCCACTTGGAACTCTCCCTTCGGTTCCACCTAGATTACATTCCATTCAATCTCATGAGAAACATCATGAACATATCTTTTCAATATAGAAACGTGAAACATTATGTATTTTAATCCTGGGTGGTAGGACTAACTGGTATGCAACCGGCCCTACTTTAGCTAAAATTTCAAATGGCCCAAAATACCTGGGTGCCAATTTCTTATACTTTCCCAATCTCAAGATACTTTTCTTGGGATTTACCTTTATGTATACATGATCACCCACCCGAAACTCTCTAGGAGTTCTTTTTAAGTCGACATGACTTTTATGCCTATCTTGGGCAGCCTTCAAGTTTTGTTGTACCTGTTTCACGGTTAGTTCCATATCTTCTAATAAATCAGGTCCTAACATGAATCTATCCACGGGGTTTCTCCATGAGATTGAAGTATTACACTAACTCCCATATAAAATTTCAAATGGACTCATACCTGCATAAAATTGGAAATTATTGTTATAAGCAAATTCAACCAAGTGTAGGTAGTCTTCCCACTTATCTAGTTTGTCCATAACATACATTCTTAGCATGTCCTCTAGAGCCTGGTTTACTCTTTTAGTCTTCCCATCCATTTGTGGATGATATGCAATACTGAAATTTAATTGGGCACCCAAACCTTTAAATAAGGCTTTCTAGAAGTTACTTGTAAACTTCGCATCTTTGTCCGAGACTATTACCTTCGGTACGCCATGTAACCTAAATATTTCTTTCATGAAGATGGCTGCAATATTAACAGCTTTGTAGGTAGATTTGACAGGTATAAAATGAGTCGCTTTGCTTATCTTGTCAACCACAACAATGATTGAATAATGTTGTCTGAAATTCTTGGGCAATCCGGTGATGAAATCCATATTGATGGTCTCCCACTTCCATTCTGGAATGGGTAGTGGCTACAACAATCTTGCAAGATGTTGATGCTCTGCTTTAAATTGTTTACATTCCAGGAAGCAAGCTAAGTATCCAGCCACTTCCTTTTTCATGTTTTTCCAAAATAAGTCCTTTCTGATCATGGTAATCATTTTCTGATACCTCAGATGCCCCGAGTATGGTATTTTATGTAGTTCATCCATGACTGTCAATTTAATTTCTCTTATGTTAGGTATATACAGCCTATTTTATACAACAATAGCCCTTGTTGGTTTAGGCTAAAGTCTGTTTTTACTTGTTCTTGTTCATTTTTAATAGACTTTTCTTTTAACCTCTGATATTCCCCATCAGAATTTCCAATACTTAAAATCTGATCTCCTAGATCAGATTCATAGTTGCTGCTTGCACACAGTAAATTTGCATGACGACTTAGAGCATCTGCTACTTTATTTTCTTTTCCCTTTATATGCCTTATTTTGATGTCATACTCGCTTAGAAAAGACAGCCATCTGGCTTGTCTTGCATTCAAATTTTGTTGATAAAATAAATATTTAAGGCTTACGTTGTCTGACATAATGTCGCCACATTTTTAAGGTGTGAATTATAGCAGCGATTTCTAGATCATGTGTTTCATAATTCTTCTCATGATCTTTTAGTTTTCTGGATTCATCAGCTACAACATAATTGTCTTGTAGTAAAACTCCACCTAACCCTTCATTGCAAGCATCGGTACATACAACGAAATCCTTGAATGGATTAACAATTTTTAAGATCGAGGCAGTGGTTAGTAGGTGTTTTAATTTGTTATAGATTTCCTCACACTTTTTAGTCCACTCAAACCTTTTTCCTTTCTTCTGTAAGGAAGTTATGGGGTTGGCAATCTTAGAAAATCCTTCTATGAACTTCTAGTAGTATCCAGTGATTCCCATAAATGATATGATGCCAGATACATTTTAGGAACCAACCATTCCATGATGGATTTTACCTTATCTGTGTCGACTGAGATTCCATCCTTAGACACTATGTGTCTAAGGTACTGAATCTTGTCTTTGAAAAAGTCACACTTACTGAACTTTGCGTAAAGTTTTTGTTTTCTTAAAACTTACAAAACTATTTTCAGATGTTCTTTGTGTTCTTGTTCATTCATAGAGTAGATTAATATGTCGTTAATGAAGACAACCACAAATTTATCCAAATAGTTACTTAAGGTGTTGTTCATTAAACACATGAATGCAAGAGGTGTGTTTGTCAACCCAAAGGGCATCACGACAAACTCATAGTGACCGTAATAGGTCCTAAATTTTGTTTTAAAAATATCTTCATCATTTATTCGCACTCGATGATAACCCATCCTTAAATCTATCTTTCAAAATATAGAGGGTCTCTGCGGAACTGATCGAACAAATCATCTATCTGGGGAAGTGGGTATCGATTTTTAATAGTCATTTTAATTTGTTGCTTGTAATCTATACATAATCTTAGCGTACCATATTTCTTTTTCACAAACAAGACTAGTGCTCCCCAAGGATACACACTTGGTCGAATGCACTTTTTATCGATTATTTCTTTTAATTGTGATTTTAGTTCAGTGAATTCGATTATGTCCATTTAGCATGGAGATTTCGATACTGGTACCACTCCCGGTATCAGATTGATTATGAAGTCTATATCCCTTTTTGGAGGAATTCCAGGGACCTCTTCCAGAAAGACATTTTTGAACTCCTTTAAAACAGGTATTTCTTCTAGTTTAGGTTTCATATTGTTTTCCTTATCATTCATTATATATACTGTGAATACTTTACATCCTTTACTTACTGATCTCTTCATTTGCAGAGCAGATATTTCTCTGATGGTTACCTTCCTACGAATTCCTTTCACTTTTATATTGTTTCCATTATTATCAATACATGTAAATGTTTTATCAAAACAATTAAGCAAAACTTTATGCTCTTCAAGCCAATCCATTCCTATCAACGGGTCATAAGATCCTAAAGGCAATATATTTACATTCACATGTGTAAGGAAATCATTCAACATTATCTTACAATTTCTAACAATACTAGTAACCTTTATTTTTGTACATGTGGCTAACTATACTAGCCATGACTTATCAAACTTTCATGTACAAAATTACATAAATCAACTACTCTAGGTGAAATATAACTCAGGCTTGTGCTTGGATCAATTAAGATATACATAGGTTGATTGTTTATCATACCTTCAATTTCGACCATGGAAGTATGCTGGTCTGCTTGTCGATTCTCCAATGCAGCGTAGATTCTAGGCATGCTCCTGGCCATATCTCCAACTGTAACGGCTTCCTGGATAGAATAGACATTCAACTTTTGCTTCCTTGCTGGACAATATTTAAAGTAGTGTTCCTCCCCACACTTGCAACATTTTAAGGGTCCTTTTTGTGTTGGGTTTTTATTAGGAACAACTGAGGGTATTGCAGAATCTTGAGGTTTAAAACCTTTGTAATTATTACCTTGATACACTCTGTGATTATTTCCCATGTTTTTATCGAACTTATTTTGTTTTCTCTTAGAATCAAAATTATTTGGCCTTTGATTTTTCCAAGCTGTTATACTTTCTCTTTTATTCTTGTTTTGGTCATAACAGAAGTTGGCCTTCCTCTAGTGTCTTTGGATTGTCATATTCAATACGTTCTTTAAATATGAGGGGCAGATAGATAAGGAACTGTTGTATCTTGGGCTTCTGATCAATTATGTAGGGGACATAGTGAAGCAAGCTTAAGAACTTACTATAGAGTTCTTTCATTGTCATGACCCCTAACCTTAGTTCATAAAACTCCCTGGATTTTTCTTCATAGTACTTTTCAGATAAATATTTTATTTTAAATAGTTTCTTAAAAAATTTCTAGGTTACATACATTTCTTTTATACCCTTAACTTTCTTTATGTCTTGCCACCATATATCTACCTTTCTAGTGATATTATAAATGGCCATTTTCACTTTCAACTCATTTGAGTAATTATATATCTGTAAGTACTTTTTCATGCCGGAAATCCAGGCCTCTGCTTCCTCGCCCTTCTCAATGTCTTCGTTAAGCATGGGTGGTTTAATTTTCTTGAACTACCCAGGTCTTTCCTCATAGGGTCTGTGCTTTTTCTTCTTTTTATTTTTGTCACTACTTTCACTTGACTATTGAGTTTTTCTGTGGTGTTTAACTGACTCTTCACTTGAAGTGTCAAAGTTATGGATGGAAAATTCCAGCTTCCTACCCTTACGTTTATTGTACGGGGAATTTTTAGGCAGTTCCTGTTCAAAATCCTTATTTTTATCCTTCTTTTCATTATGGATTTTTGCTAACAAGATAGTGTTCAATTCTTCTTGAGCCTTCAGAATCCGCTCATTATCTTCCTTAACCTTTCTTAATTCAGATCTTAGTTCATTCACAATCCTTTTTAATTCAGATTTATTGTCCTGGATTTCATTTAGATCTACCCAGAACTCTCCATCCCTTAGATTACCCTCTTCATTTAAAGGTTGTTCCATGCAACGTTCCTCCTCTGCAGACATTCACGCATTTTCCATATTTTTGCAAAATATATTTGTACTTCTCTTTTATGTGTAAGAGAATTTTCAAGACAAAATAAACATGAGTTACTTTTGATGTTTTCTATAGCAGTTTTGTGTTGAGCCTATTCAGGCCTAGTGCTGAAACCATGCTCTTATACCATATGTAACATACCTCAAAATTCAAATAAAAAAAAATTCTATAACCATGTATCTTCAAACATATTAATAGAAATCCCTAACTATTATGAGGAAATACAAATAAAAAGAAACCCTCGCCATATTTAAATGGTCAAATTCATCCTTGCACATTCATTTTTGGGCTTAGGGACCATTGTAACAGTCGTTCCGCCGTTGATAGATCCACTCTACAGCTAGAATAGTCAATTCCGCACTAAATTGACTCTTCCCCCTTCCGCCTTCTGGGCAAAACTCAGAAATCAGAAAACCAACATATTGATACCCTCATTTGATCCATTTCCACCTTCTGCATTTCACACCGTTAATCCTTGTGAAGTCAACCATGATCATCGATCTTGATTTGATACAGAGATAGGATCCCAGAAATTCCAAGTCTTGTTAACTAAATATTTGACATTTTCACATTATGCATTCCACATCAAATATCCACACTCTTGATTTATGCGGAAACAACCTTGACCATCGATCTTGCTTTGATGCGAAAATTGGACTTCGAAGACTTTACGTTCCGTAAATCTTAATTCTTGACTTTCTGTGGTCTGCATTCTGCATCGGCTTTCTGCATTGTTTATCCTTGTAGAAACAACCTTCACCCTCAATCTTGCTTTGATGCGGAAATAGGACTTCAGAAACTTAACACTTTGCCTTGTCTTTTTTCCTGTTACCCGCCTTCCCCCTTCCACAACTTCTATTAACTGTCGATTTGTTTTACGGCTTTAATCCTGACCGTTGATTTTATTTCTTTTATGGGTTCTCAATGAAACCTTTAAGGCTATCATCAGTCATTGATTTTCCCTGTGGATGAAATCTCGTCTGTTGATCTTCTCCTTTGCATATTCCATAATGAAACCCTCACGACTATTATTAGTCATTGATTTTCTTGCGGAAATAATCTAGATCGTCAATCTACTTCTTTGTGGATCGACGTCTAACTCATTCAGGAAGATTCAAGGTTGTAACAAATTCCTTTAGATAAAAATTTTGCACCACTCTTGGCTGTTAAATAACTTGCTAGTTAATCAACAAAATATCTTGATGATCGTCTGATCAGTGTCCCCACCAAATCAACGATGGACTTAAAAACTATTAAGTGCATTTCATAAATATTTTGTGCACATCAAAAGTTTCTCACAACCTGCAACTTCTCCCAGTGAAATCGCTGTGGGCCATCGATCTATTTTAAGAACGATCTCAGTTGTAGATCTCGAACTTAAATTCCAGCGATCAACTTCTGATTTCACAGCCCCGACCCATCCTTTATCCTCCTCGCTCTTTCTCCTATGAAATGTCCTTATCATCGTCGATCTTCTCCAAGATCGATATCCATCGCACAATGAAAGGCGATTTGTTTAGGTTTAACTCGGGTGCTGCTTCTAAGTGTGGAATCTCTTTTCAATCGTTGATCTGATTTCTCTTATGGGTCAAGTTTAACTGTGGATTCAACAGGTTTTTGGTTGATTTAGGGTTTAATTCACTGTAAGTTAATTGGATCGGGAACTATCTTAGTGCTTATAGCCATACCTTGATTCCGTCGACTGAACATGATTTGAGGACATTTAACCAACTGCGTTAAGTTGCTTGTAGGATTTGTACAGCTTAATTATAGTTTTTCTCTATGCAAATCAGCTTCAACCACAATATTGAATAACTCAGATCTAAACTGTAACCAAGCATTATTGTTTCATTTGGCAACCTAAATTCATAATGCAGAATTAAGGAAAAATTTCATAATCAATACAGACAGGAAATACACAGTAGGAACATCTGATACCATATAAAAACAGAGGATTCAATCCATTAGATGTGGATTCATAAATTCTAGATCATTTAAGCATAACAGATGAGTGACAGCCAAACCTAAGTAATTCAACTCAGAACGAAATAATAATTGCTAAAATAGTTCATTACTAACAATTCCTTCATGTGGTTATGAATGCGCGACCCCGGTTACATTGAGAAAAATATAACATTGTACAAATCTAGGATATACAAAACATGGATAATGAATCTACAAAAATCCGTAAACAGTATTTTCTGGAAATATAACTGCAATTTACATTTCACATCTACACCCTACTGCATCTAAATCATTCATAAGAAGCAGAGTAGGAACCTGACACCAACGTTGGGAAAATAAAAGTGGAGAAGTTGTTCCTCCCAACCAACTCCCAGAGCAACCAATTTACTTACTCCAGAACCCACGAGCCTATTCGTTGAACCATAAGAGCAAATATCTTAATCCACCATCTCTTGTATTACCTAGATGTTAATCCTTGTCCAATGCTAGCCTCATGTTTCTCATGGACATACTATTAAACAGTATTTTGCCTAGTACTTGGTCATTTATGAGCCTCCTGCTCTTTAGCAACTCAACTAGGAGTGCAAACCTGATTTTTGGGGATGATGCCTCATGCATCTTGAGTTCTCACTCAGTGGTCTTTGCCACTTGTCATTTTCCTCTTGTAGGTCAGCAAACACTCTTTCAACAGCTATATTCGCTTTTGTTCCCCTTCAGCATATTTTATTAAATAGGGAATGTTTTATTACAAAATGTTTTATTCTTGACCTTCTATCAAAGAATAATAAAATAATAATCAAAGTATTTTCTAGCAAATTAAAAATTATTAATTCAGGGGATATTACATGTACTCCCAAAATGTGCTCAAATAAGTGAATCACTACGAACAAAAGGCTGGAGTGAGCTGGCAGGAGGGCATTATACCCCATATAACCCCTAGAATGTTGTAAAATCCCTCAACGCCCTCCTCAAAGCATAACATTGGCTCCAACTACGGGACGAGTGCTCTTCCTGGGAATGCTTGAGAACTTGTGATTCTTTTGGTACTCGTAGACCTACACACATATCAAATGTCTAAGATGATTAAAAGCATATAAGGGTAGAGACTTTCATCCTGCCTTGTTCGCAAAATGAGGGAAATAGACTAAGAACAATGAAGACTAACTAGATGATGAAGAGACATCAAATGCAACACACATAAATATGCCTAATGCAACTAACCTTACTTACCCTAAACCTGGTAGTTTTAGTAAGTTAGGTGAAATCATACAACCAAAGTAACCATTTGAGTAAGCAATTCATACCTAATATCTTACCTTTGTCCTTTAATGTAATCCATGGAAATACCTCATCGATGATATGTTGAATACGTATCAGGATCTTCATCCGGATGAGAAATGGAAACTGGACTTCCTGGAAGATTTGAAACGGGTGCCATGGAGAAGGATTGCTTTGGAAAGCTTTGTTAATCCATGCTTCTAGTGGACTTATGTATGGGCCCCTCCATCATATATTGGAGTTGAGGATTTTTTTTCCTATAATCCATTACCAGACTCTGATATAGAAGGGCAACCGATAAATCAAGTCCTTGTATATGATCATATGTCAACCACGACCTGCCCCTACATACACCTAAACATTTCCTTGGATATACGCATATATCACTTATCTTTTTCACAAGCACGTTAGTATTCCAAATAATTCTTGAAAATTTTAAATTGTCAGCAAAATAATTCAAACTTTCATGCCTCAAATGAAAAGATAAAAAATAAATACTATGAAGCTGTGGAATGAAAATCATACCTGTCCACCTAAGTACTTTGATATTGTTGAAATGGGTCATCAATGACTCATCAAAATATGGTAGAAAGGGCTGAACAATTTCTTTAATACTTTCCATAAGAAGATACTAAAAGTGTTGATTTAGGGACATGATGGATTGGAAGACAGTGTGAAGTTCATTGATGATTGGGAAAACTTCTCTTCCCACACCTATGCACGGGAGTGGATCCATTATGGCACTGAAAGGTCTCAAAGAATAATACACTGGTAGACCGAGGAGCTATGAGTAATTATTGTCCTCTGTATTCTCGTAACTTTCTTCTAAGAGAGCTAGGACATCATAACGGACAGTCAATGTAGGATAAGTAAATTTAACCAATTCTATGTATTCCTTGGTTTCTTCAATTATGGGTTCTCGGTCTTCATTTTTGTCATCAAGGAGTGCTTCAGGCTCTTATGAGACTGTTCATCACTCATAATCTCGAATATTTCCTTCTTGACACTAGGATCCCATTGATCACATAATACTTCAATCAGTTGTTGAAAGGATGGTATCCCATTAGGAGGGATTCCATCATACCAAGCATCCATTTCCTGGTTCCCTCCTAGACCGAGGGACATCACAAATAACTTTATTATTGTATCCTCATCTGTAATGTCCCACGTCACAAGGACTTCTTTAAACTTTGTAACATGTGTCGAAACTGTATCTTCATCCTTGTGAAATGTTGGGATAGATTTAAGACAACGATGTTGGTTGAACTTGTTTGGGTAACTTGGGATGTTTGAAAAGTCAAACGGGTCCAACATCCCCATATCGTTTGCTCAAAAAAATTTCTTTGCTCTTATTTAGGTTTTCTTCAATGTAGTCACCATGAGAGGCCTGCCAATTTCTCTCCTATCAAAAGCAAAGACATACATGGTTGATGGGGTAGCCCGAGTTCTTTGTGGAGTCGCTATATAATCCTGTAGGTTAGTCCTTTGTACAAAAATATATGCAATCATATAAGCCAGGACTCAAGACTAACTAAAATGTCGTTCTTTCCCAGATAAGTCACCTCAATGAATTTGAGGTCCTCGACAATGACACCAAAATGTTACTGGTTGAAATGGCAATCCAAGCCATCGATAAGCATATGAGGATGAAGTGACCACTGTCACCTTAGTCAACTTCGCCCAACTGCTTTGGAAGCCTAAGCCTCCTAGGGGAGAGCCCTATTTCAACTCTGTAAAGACACTAAACACCCAAAATATTCTCTTTTTAAGTTGTTAGTGATTAGTGCCTAATGGAGTTAAGTAAATGAGAAGAAGGATGTACTTCGTGCATTTGTGAAATAATATAAGTGCATTTAACAATGCATTCATTCAGTGACAAATGTGTGGACCACTAGGTAGTGTCATACAAACGCATTGGATCAACAAACTAGCAACCAATTACTTGTAATGTATAATTTCAGGAAACATAATATTATCCACAAGTGCAATATATCAGTCTTTTAGACTTGCCATCATTACTATAGTCCCATACTTTAATTGTAATCAACATTAATCATTTGGAAACAAAGCATGAATAACATCGTAATCACAATATCAGTCATAGACAAATATTCATTGTGGCATTCAAACATCGATTGCATGTGCAACTAGTGGAACCATTTTATATTTGTGATAGCTAACAAAAAGTCTGAAGTGGTTATATAGTTGTTTGTGAACTGTATGCTTTTAGTAAATACAGTAGTATGGTGATATGAAACCCAAAATAAGCACATACAATACCCTTAGAAAATTGTTTGTGTTTCTACAAAATATAGTCCAAACTTATTGTGGTTTGTTGACTTGTGTGTAGGTATAGAAGAATGAGATTAATTTTAAGAGCAACAATGAAACATATAGGGAGGGATGCCATTGTAAGGGAATACCTACATGACAAGAGGGGATGTCACAAGGGAGATGGAGGGTTGTAAAAGTTTAAGGAAGGAGGACCGAGATGGTAAGGGAAGGAAGGGTGTTGCAATAACAAACTCATGGATAGGAGGCACCCCAAAGGTACCCTTAAAGGGCATGCCTGAAGAAGAAAAGGAGAGGAGGAGGGATTGTTGATACCAGCAGTAGGTTCGTGCTTTAGGAAGCAGTAAAAGGGATGCCTCTAGGGCAGCACTGGGATAAATAAGAGGGGGGGAAGAGAAGGGATACTATTATAGCAGCTCGAGAGGAGGAAGGAAAAGCTACTCCTATAGAAGCAGTGAGCCCAAAAAGGAGGCTAGTGAAGGTTAGGAGAGAGGATGGGAAGGGTTGGATGAGGCTGGGAGGGTGGTAGAAGGGTAGCAATAGGATTAGGGATGCCCTAAACGGTAGACCTGAGGTCTGTTAGGGATGTTAGAGGGCAGTTGAGGTAGAGGGAAGGACTTTAGGGAAACAACAAAGGTAGTTTTAGGGATAAACGAGGGTTTATGAGGGAGGAGCAGCAGGATGTAAAGGGTGGCGCTGGTTTGGGAGAGATGGATTTAAACTGAAGATTGACATAACTAACCTGAGCTAGGTTTTTACTAACACAAATCTATCTTAAACTAACCTAAACTAACCCTCGGAAGAACATAACCTAAGCTAAACCTAAGTTTCACAGAAGAGAACGGTGTGAAAACCAAGGGAAATCTACCCTAGTACAAGCCCTACCCAACCTAGGGATTCTAGGGAGGATGACTAACCTAGTGAGGAAGAGTTTTTAGGACAAACAACTAGCCTAGAAAAAAGTAACGAGAAACCATAGAGCACCCTCCCAAGGAGGCATGATACAACTAGTAAGGTGACAAGAAGGACAATAATTGCCTATCCTAAGAAAAAGTGCAACACTAGGGCAACCACTTAGACTCAGATGTGCATCATCAACCACCATTCAAACAAAGAGATGAGATGTATGGCCTCTATGTGCTCGTGTTCTGCCAACAAATCAAAACATCACCTATCAAAGAACTTCACCAAAGAATTACCAGAAAACAACTTACATTGACCGAAAACAACCTTCTCAAGAGGGGCGCATCTCTCCAAAGAGCCCTAACAAGGGTAAAACAAATACATAGTGTATTATCCCATAAGTTATGTCTTAAAATGAAAGTGAGGAGATCTATTATATGATCTCACACTCACTTTTTACAAAATATCGAAGCCTACATGCCTTAAAACATGTCAATTTGAAATCATAAAATGTTAACTTAAAATTAAAAGAAAATAATAATAAATTATGGCCTAAGGTAGGCTTAAGGTAGTCTCCCTAGGGTATTTGTACCCCTAAGTGCCAAAATACGCTCAAATAAGCAAATCAATCCAAACGAAAGGCTAGAGTGAGCTGGAGGGAGGGTGTTATACCCCATCTAACCCATAGAATGTTGTAAAATCCCTCAACGCCCTCCTCGAAGCATCAAAAGGCCCGACATGGAGGGTAGCTTTCCTTTGAGGAGATAAGGTCAGGGAGGCCAGGTGCCCACTAACTGAAGGACCAAGAGGGTGTCCAAAGTTCTTGTGAAAGGAGACGGATGTCTTGTAGCTAAAGCAGAGGCCACCAAAGCAAATAAACATGATATGGAGCCATGTGACCCAATGGTCAACCCTAATGAGCCACAAACACCAACCTTGAGGTTAAAAAACCCCCATTGAATGGCGGTCAACAGTGCCATTAAGCCATAGTATTCCTAAAGGATGGACCAAAGGGCCCAATTATGACCACCATTGCTCGATAACACCCCTCTTGGTTGAAAAAAATGGCCCTCTCTCCCTTGGGTACACCTGAGGTGCGTTGGGTACAGGTGCAGCGTAACAGTGGTGATTTGGTCCAAATGTTTTTTCTAACTCATTGTTTCTCCATATCCTGTGCCCAATGACACCTCTCTATATCAATGGATAAATCGACCTCTACACAGTTTGTAATCCTAGTTGCATGCCATTATTTGTAGTTGCATGACATTGAGTGTTGGTTATAGCTTTCGTGTGTCCATGATATTCATGCAAGAAATGAAGTCTTGCAGAGGAGGACTCATCAAACCGACCATTTGAATTTCATTTTGATGAAAAACAAGTGGACATTGGTAGCAAGGTTCACATAGGTAGTAGCCATAAAGTTTTCAGCTCATTTCGAGCCCGATAGTAGACTAGTAGTTGTTCCCTGTTGTTACAGCCATAGTCAATGACACATTGTCACACTCTATATTTCAGCCCCAAGTGACTTGGCATTTAGAGTCGCATCTCGATGGCTAGTGCCTCATAGTTGTCAGTCATCACTCGTCATCTTGCACAACTAAGTAGTGAGTGTGTTACGTGAGTGAGTGAGTATAATTTATGATATTTCCAATATTTTGAATAATGAGTCGAACTTTAAAACATAGGAATTTCAACATCTTGAGAAATTTATATGGATGGGTAATTTCAAATGTTGCCATTCTTTTGAAATGTTGATATAAATTATGTCCTTCTTAATTAGAAGGGTAAAATTCAGATTTCCATTTTTTTAAAGAGCAATTTTAACTTTACACTTTTAGGAAGGGCTAGAACCTTTCGAAAAACTCCGAAGGGTTCAAATTTGAATGTTGATTATGACTTATGGTTTAATCAAGAAATATGATGAGGCATTAATCAAGAGAAGTGTGATGTCCCAAATAAGATGAGGCATTAATCAAGAAAAGTGTGATGTCCATTGGAAACTGCAGTTTAATCAAGACCAGTATAATGTGATGTTAGAAGCCATAATTAAAAACCAATGAGATGGCAAGGCAGTAAACATGGAATGGATACAATAATATTTAGTATTAAATATAATAGACAAATGGCTTTGTGTTGAAATGGATACAAAAATCTTTATTATTAAATATAGTTGACAAATGGCTTTGTGAATTTTTTTTTTAATCATATTTTATATTAACGTATGTACAAGTGGCATGAGAAGTTTTTTTTTGTTTTTTTTTATAATTTTTAAATTAATTTTAATTTCAAACCAATCCAATTTAAACTAGATAAAATTATCAACTCAAATCTTCGAATCAATGAAAAATTCAAAATATGAAATTTAAAATTTTAATTTTTTTTTAATTTAAAGAAATCTGTTTAATATATAAATTAAATAGAAACATTAGAAAACATAATAATTTAACATGAGACTGATTAAAGTCAAAGTAGTTTAACTAAAAACTTATTGCAATATACTGTATGAATAATAAAAACACCATTATTACGTCGAGGGCATTTTTTTGGGTGATGTTTGACTAGCAATTTCGTAAGTTTGTCGATAACAAATGAAAACCTGCCATGTGTAACCAAAACATTAATGAGAAGGTTGGATCAACTAACCTGCATTCACGCTAACCTTCGACCAACTACCTGCATTGAATGTAAGGTAGGCTGACTAACCTTCGACCGACTATGTTCATATCAGTTTTGGGTGCCTATATGTATTCATTATTGTGATGCTTAACCCCACCATCACTCTGCACATGCCAATCTTCTCAGGTAGTACTTTCTAGCATAGCCTACCTATATTGCAGTTATTCATGAAATTTCTATCACTTTCTTCTAGTCATTCATTTTATATGTAATTATGCCATTGTGAAAGATAGAGTTTGTGTTCAAGAGTCTAACTACAGTGTGATGTTGTAGTTGCAGGAATGGAAAAGGCATCTGTAACAACATGAGGGAATTGTATTCTTACTATTGAATACATCTACCTTGAAAGGTCTACTAAATAATTAGAGGAAGCAATGTTAAGAGACCAACAACCTCCGAATGAAACTCTCGAATAGGTTATCATGTATTCTTTCCAACTTGTCTTGCTATATTGTTTTGGTTTCATTCATTATTATCATGTATTTAGGAAAAATAATCACCTATGTTGAATCTATATATCGACCATCTAATGTAGAGAATATAAGAGAATGTAGAGAAAGGGAAAATATTTAAGAGCTATTCATGCCTCCCAATTTGCAACACTCGTGTATATAACTAATGAGGCAAAAAATGGAACATACATTACCGAAGAACAATTTGCATGCATAATTATACAGGTTAGCAACAACCCACCCAGTTTTGATCTCTTAGATTGTTGGATCGTCAAAACTTCATCATGCCAGACTTATTATATCGACTTGGGGAAGAATAATTGTTGTAGTGTACCAAAATCTAGATATTTACATATGGAAATATTAATACAAACTTAACATACACACTTTAACACAACGAATTTCTATTTACCTGTGAATAATGAATTTATATTTACCTGTGATTCATCTTGCCAGAATATTTATGTTGCGCTCCCCGACACATGCATAAGCCTTAAATTCTTCATTAGAAGGTAGAGAAGAGTTTGGATGTTTGTTCAAGCAAATCCATATGAGATTCAAGGACTTCACCGTCATTAGACTATGTTCTAAGAGAGAAGCTTCAGTATCAACAAGTTGCAACCTCCTCATTTGAATAATGTCAAATGCATCATCATCATGCCTACCTCCTGTTTTGCCACAGATAAGAGATGTCTCTTGGCTATTATGGAGTCCTAAAAGCCCCTGTTGCATCGAGTCACCTCTTTGCAATAATCTCTGGAAGATGGACAAGAAAGGATGCCTCCGTTGCAAAACAAAAGTTAAGATCTAACTAGGGGCGACTATCCTTGGCATAAGCCTGATGTTCATCCAATAGGTTATTGGACAACCACTGCTCCTTGAGCTGCATGTGCAAGCAAATCATCTTTTCCCTTGGCCTTTCAATAATTTTGGTATCTCTAACTTAGAAGCTAGCTCATATAGTAAATCTGGAGACAACGAAGACCCAGAAAAGGAGCCAAAAAAGGAACAAAAGAAAGGGAGGCAAAGTTACAACAACACTTCTTCCCAAACTCTGTTTAAAGTGGAGGCAAAAGTGAATATCAAGCCTCATGGAGAATGAAGGATAATAAACCCACTGCAAAAACATAAATAACACCACTACAAATTCAAAGTGAATTGATGTAACTACACAAAATTGCCGAGAAAACTACAAAACACCTTAGAGAAAGTGTATTCATGGTGTGCTAAGCTCTGCAAAATGATGGAATTTCCTACCCATTAGGAAAATAGACTCCATGGGTACAATTTTCATGCGTTTTTGAGTTGGTTAACGTAAAACCAACACATTCTAAAAAAACACAGTGTCTTATCAATCCCAACCAGGATGTGGATAGTACTGACCTTTGCTTCATGGAGTAGATCTTTGTGTTTTCATGGGAGATCAATCCTTTCTTCTTCCTATGGTGGTTTGGTATGATGAGGCAGTGATACTTAATGTGTCCCAATAGTAAGAATAATGGATGACTCAATAACAATTGACACGGTTATGAAGTGCATGCTAGCTCTACGTGTCGGCGTGTGCTAGGTATACTTGTTAGCGCTGGGATTGATTCATGTCTGAGGGTGCTTATTTTTATATTTTTTCAAAGTGACAGCCCAAACAAATTAAATATGACTTTTGGGTAAACCATGATAGATTTAAAATAATTTGGATATGTGTCACTTGTGCATTAGTCGTCTAGTCAAAACAAAGGAAGCAAAACGAGTTTGTTCTCTAAACAGACACGAAACGAGTTAATTAACATTATTTATGCATTCCCATTTAAAATATTCAATGCAAGAAAAAACAATATAATTTCTTAATAAACATTATCTATGCATTCACATTTAAAATATTCAAATCCTTATGTTGTATTTAACTATACATTTTTTTTTTCATATAAGATAGATATTACAAAATAAATAAATTTGAAATCAATTTTATTATTACATTTATTTAGAAATTTAAAAATACATTATGATTTTATTGGTCTTGGAATATGATTTCATATGAAACAAGTTGAAGAAAACATACGAATAGCTAAAGATAATAGTTAGTGACTAAATTTTATCTAAGACAATATTGTAGACTATATGCAAAATCTTTCACTCCCTTTGTAGAATTTTTGTTCCAATCTCATCAAAGGTCTTCTCTCATGTCTCCATGCAATTGTTTAGCCTTGTTTTCATAAGATCTTCAATAACATTTCCATTACCAAATATTTAGTTTTTTACATTGATGATTAAGAACTTTGCACATGATAAAGATTATATGATATTGATGTAATAAATGAAATTGAACTATTTTTCTTACTTTTGTTATGATAGGACAATATATAGATTTTGTTTTTCTTGTATAACAAACAAACTACTTTGGATGTTAAAATGATATTTTTTTTGTATATTATCTTTTTCAAGTTAAAAGTTACAAACTATATTAAAGCATAGTAGTTACAAACAATGTTCTAATTTCAATCAAAGAGATAGTTTGTCAACGGTATTGCCACATTTCCTCTTATTATACTTAATTCCAAATAAATTAGCTCCTAACCCTTTTGAATATGTGTGACATATATAAACCACCAATCAAATCTTACCCTTCATATTGGGAATTGCATACTACCTATCTTTATTTCTATAAATGTATGATTATAAGAAGTTTTTTACCTTTTATTATCGTATGTAAATATAGATTTAGTATTTTTTGTATTAAAAAGAAAGGACAGGAGATATGAAGATGATACATTTTTCTATATGCTATTTTTTCAAGTTACAAACTATATTACACTTTACATACATGTTTGATAATTTCCATCATATATCATCTAAACAAAGAACCCTCGAAACTTAATTGTCTATTAGTATCCTTGTAAACATATCAATCTACTACTACATCTTTTCTTGACAAACATTTTTCCTGGATATCTACTCTCCTAAAAGCATAGTAGTTTGAAAAGCAATGCATATAATTCTACTTTTCTTTTGTTGATATTCAATTTATAATTATGTTATATCATCTT
>LPNX010933063.1:1141560-1164924 GCA_001517045.1 Pseudotsuga menziesii
TCAACTTAATTAAGATATATATAACAAAAGGAGATATAACTTTTCTATTAAAGGGGATATAACCTTCACATTCATATCCAACATATCATACAATTTCATTTCTATCTTTTTAAACTTGTATGCACTCTTAACTTAATTAAGATATATTTACAAATCATGCAATGTTTTCCTTGCAAGTACAATCAAATATTGCAAATCAAATCATGGCTACAAATTTCCTTCCTGAAGAGCATGCACGCCTACTCCAAACAACACCAACATACACCATATTTGAAGTACTCTCAAAGTCACTGCAAATACCTACTATATTTCAACAACACATTCCAATAGGTCTAGAAAATATATCATCTTCAAAGTGTGAATCTGATAGAAAGAAGAACTACAACAATCAATGACATATAGTCCACGCTACAACAATCAACAAAAAAAAGAAGAGATAAATAGAGCAAAGAAAATGACACACTCACTACTATACCATCTACATATAGACTCCAACAAAATGAACAATGTAGGAACGATATGTTGAACATAAAGATGGACTAAAGAGACATAGAGAGATTGCAAATAATAGTAAACAACAATCTCTTACTCACTTTCCAATATGTAATCTTCAACATCAGGACCATACACAAGCTACCCAAAATTTCTGCAAACGGATTGACGCCTTGTCCATCATGCATACATGTACTACTTGTATGGAATCATATTCTAGTATTGTTACTCATCCATCTTCCACTGGACACATTTTCCATCGATGTCAAAGATAAATCAATGGTCATCGATTCTCCAAATGGAATAATATGGACCCCGATGCCCAACCCAATGTGTTGTCCATACTTACTCAAGTTGAAGAAATGATCATTGCTCGTGTTAGCCCAATTTTGCAGGTCAAGAATGCTCGTGGTGGACAATACAAGTATAGTGGTCACACCATTTGTTCCCCCTAACAAACTGTTCAGATTGAAAATTTCCTTCCATGCCACCTTTCAGATATTGATATCTTGGTTGTGAAGAGGCATGGAACATAAGGTAATTGTTATGCTTGTTATGTGACCAAATCACATGTTGTTAATGAATTTCTCTATAAGATGCAACACGACAAATATTATAGTGATGTGCAAATTGACCATGTCTCAATTTCATCACTTCCATAAGCATGCACTAATATCTCCTCTCAACTCCATTCTATTTCTACAGACAATGGTGTTTCCTCTTCAATCGATTCAAATATCCCTGACCTAGATAACCACACTTCTATCCAACCATCACGCATAGTATCTTCTTTGCCTTCATATTACCTAATGCAGAATAAGAAATGGAAAAAATCAAAGATTTTGTTCATACTTCATCCACTACTACACCAACTACCATTGACTGGCCAACTATTGGGTCATCACCAATCAATGAGTACAACACAGAGGGTCTATTTGACATGAAATTCTAAACTCTTTTCCCAAATGGGGATGCACTACCTCGCCAACCATGTATCAAGAACATTCCACTTTATGGTTATGCATTACACTTAATGAGATACCATGACAACAGATTTGGTCGTCATCCTTGTTTCATATACTACTTATACAACTTAATTATGCGCCACAGGAGCCAGGAAACTGCTAATTTCTTCTTTGGAAAGTGACAAGAGCATAAAATACCAACCACAATTGAGGAATTACGCATACATCTGTAGGACATTCCTACAAACAACCTCCCAGAGCATGTCACACGGTTCGGAGCACACCTCTGTGGAACCAAATCATACTGGACACTATGAAGGAGTGAGCTAACAAATATGATCACACAGTTGCAATGCCCTACATTATTCTTCACTCTCAATGCAGCGGACACAAAATGGCCAGACTTGCATGCCATTATGCAAGAGGCTAGCCATGTTGAATGAGCAACACGTCAACAATGGTGTACTCATAATATCATTGATATGCCCCATACTGTAGCTACATACATGCATAAAATATTTTCAATCTTACATGAGGATATTCTTCAACAAAACATGCACACAACAAATTACTGGTATAGGTACACATTATATACTACTTATCTCTACCTTTGTATTTCTACATATTTTTCATTTATTCTAATCCTCCAGCATTTCTTTTATAGGCATGAATGGAAACATCATGACTCTGCACATATACATGGTTTCCTATGGCTTGATGGTGCTCCTAACATGAAAACATTAAATTGACAAGATCCAGATCAAATCAATATTGCAAAGAGTTTCTTCGATAAATATGGTATAGCATGGAATCCTAGAGATGATCATGATGCTTGCATCCATGCACATCAATCCATTGAGGACGACCCTTGCTTGCTAGATACAAAAGATATACTTTCATCCAACCCACTTCATGACTATGAGCAACTCTTAAATCGAGTCCAAAGACATACAAAATGCAATGAAAATTCATGCTTGCGTATAAAAGGGAATACACTTGAATGTAGGTATAAATGTCCATGGAAGGTACAAAATGAATCATCTCTCTACATTGATGAAAAAGGACAAAAACATATCATCTAGCACATAATGATGAGCATTTAAACATCCATAATCCAAGCATACTTCAAACATGGCGAGAAAATGTGGATTTCCAACCAGTGCTGTCACGTTATGCAATTTTGAAGTACATATCCTAATATGCTTCCAAAGAAGAGGAAAAATCAGATACCTACAATCATATGCTAACTAGAATCACAGCTGCATCATGTCCACAGGACCCAACATCATATGCATGCCGTCATTTGCACTCATAAGCAATTGTTGATCGAGACATTAGCGCTCAAGAAACTTGCCATATGCTACAAAAATTGCCTCTTATCACATGCAGTCGGTCCTTCATCAAACTAAATGTTGGTTGCCACATATTCAGTCGTATATCTCCTGACTTGACTGATTGCTTATCTGGATCTAGCTTCATAGATGCCTACTTGTAACGTTCTCCAACTTTGGACCATTTATGCCTTATTGACCTTACACAACAATGGTCATATAACCATGCATGCAAAAGGGAAAAATAGAAGAAGAAAATTGTACCTGCAATTGTCCATGTCTGGCCACGTTCCAACCAAAGATTCCAATGCATTTCTTGACTTATGCTAGAGTGAATTGCTTTTATATAATCCATTTTGTTGCTTCACTGAAGACATAGGCCTTACATCACATGTCATTTTGTCAAATTGGGAGAACATAAGAAATACCTATAGTGCATGGTAATTGCATCCCTGCAACCACTCCCGATGAACCAAGATCTGAAGATGAGGATACCACTCATATCATCCATCCCAATATGGAGATTAATGAATGGCAAACTTTGTCAAGATTAGTCCCTATAGGCAATGTCCACATTAATGAGTTGGCATGCTTGGCTTTCGAGATTTTGACACCAACCATGAATGGAATCATCCAGAAATATCAAGAAATACACTGGAGACAATGTCTACCTATATCAACTACAAGTGCAAGAGTGGGTAAGTAATACAAGATACCAATCCCCTACCTACTTCAACAAATGCATTGTCTCACAATCAACAACTTACATTTGACACTAGTCCTACAACATTCACATGTACAAGGAACAAAGGAGCCATTATGAATGATCATCCAATGCACAATAGACACAGGTAAATCATACCTTATCGACACCATTAAAAATGCATTATCTTGTCAAGTAATCGATGGCCATAGTCCACTACTACTCCTCGCCCCTACTGGCATTGCAACATTCAACATACATGCAACCACTATACATGCATGATTTCAGATTCCTATAAAGGACATGAAGCCTTTACATGGACAAGCCATATCAGTGTTCTAAGAAGAGATTAAACATATTCAATACATTCTCGTTGTTGAAATGGGCTTCATAGGGCCTAAGCTATTCGTGCAGATTGAGAGTTGTTTGCGTGAATGCTTTCCGGAAACAAACAACCACTCATTCAACAATCGGTCAATAATTATTGTTGGTGATTTGGGCCAACTCCCACATGTGATGGACTTTCCAAGGAGAAACTCTGGGAAAGTGTTTATGGAAAGACTTTACCACTGTAATCATTTTAAACAATATTCCAGTAGATGGGAACTGATGTCACTCAACTACGTTTTCGTCAACTACTAACAAACATCTACAATGCTACATCAACAATGGAGGATTGGACCCTCCTCAAGTATAAAACTAATAAATTCTTGTCAATAGAGGAGTGTTCACAATTTGACACAATAATACATCTATTTGCAATGAACATGCTTGCAAACAATAATTACAAATACATGCTCCAATCATTGGCTATGCCTATTGCAAGATCCATTGCAGATTTCACCACTATAGCAGATGCAGAACAAAATGATGACCATCAACTCAAAAAAGAAATATTACTATGTGTCAAGCAACGAGTCATGTTATCCTACAATTTGTGGGTTAAAGCAGGATTAGTAAATGGCGCTCTCAGAGTGATCATCAAAATTGTATACACACCTGGATCTATCCCTCCTAAGTTGCCAGCTTATGTTTTCATGGAATTTGATAATTGCATTGGCCCTCCATGGGACCAATACCAACCAAAGCATATACCAACTCCACCCATACAATGACGTAACCGGAAACAAATCCCCCTCAAGATGGTTTGGGCATTGACTATCCATAAATCCCAAGGCTTGACATTAACAAGGTCAACCATTGACATTGGTAACACTGAATGTCAGGGCTTGACCTTCACGACAATGTCACGAACAACAAAATTACAAGGAATGTGAATTGCACCATCGTTCTCCTTTGAACGATATGCAAAGATGCAAGACACTTCATATGTCTCACTTCGAAAGAAAGAAGAGGCACACCTACATTCTCTATCTCTTTCACATTTAACATTGTAACTCCCAATTCATGCACTCTCCTCGCCAAATGAACATCCAATGTTGATTGCCAATATAATTAGAGGAAAACTTGATCACTACCTACCCCTTTGTTCTTTTGTTAACAATCAAATAGTTTCTTGTATGAAAAAAAAACATGCAAATTTCACTTTACTTACCATCACTCACACGGGTTTATATTTATAGCTTATTAGTATTTCCAAAAAATTATACATTTTGTTGCATATTCTCAGCATATTATCTTCACTTCACTACTCACACATCACGGAAAATATGGTACATGATCAAGGTTCAACATTTGAATCCTTATTGTTGCCTATCAATAATTTGGACATGTTACTTAATACCACATTTAATCAGTGTCAAAATTTTGATTATTAAACCTACAACATTCTTAATTTTATGAAACTGTTACTTATTACTGCAAGATTTTCTCTATTAAATGTTTCTGAAGCATCAACAAGTTACTTACTCCTGTGTTGTTGATTGTGAAGGATTTTCGCATGTGATAGTCGAAGCAATAATTATGCTATACTAATAAAACATAAGCCATTTTTTATAATTGTCCCTAACATAGTTTCAAAAAAAAACTATAACAAATACATAAAAGGGACAACACATTAACAAATTTAATTATCTAAGAAATTATGTATGATTGATGTATGTTTTACTTATCCAACTATTCAAAAGTACAATTCGACATTTTCTTAGATGCTTTAACTGTCGTTTTCTTCACCTTCTCTCATTTCACAACATATAGCAATTCTTATCGGCGCTTCATTTCCCCGTTTTGGGGGTATGCTAGTATTTTTTTCCAGAAGAAAAAGACAGTTCCTTGATATTCATTTGAATCAAAGGTAACGATACATAACTTAAGATACAAAAGTATCGTAACATATCAGTCATAACTATGACCAACAATAGTATACCGGGGCAAAGACATAGGCCCAAACCAAGAAATACCAAGTCCAACCTTTAAAACAGTAAAAAAATCAGCTCATAGTCAGAAAACACATAAAGAGCCCTAACAGTTTATCCAAGTAAACACTTGAGGGGCAAGTATAGACCCCTCCAACTAAACAAAAAATAATGCCAAGAGTAGATACTCATAAAGGCATTCAAGACAAAGGCTCGGGTAGTGAATAATACTCCATATTTACAAGAAAGATGAGTTGATCCTTGATGTGGGATGTATTCATCTGTCAAACAATTGGATAGTATCACTCCCAATCAACTCTCCTTCCAATATTTCCAAATATGATAGTTCCCCCATATCGAGAGTAAGAGCTTCCTTGGATAAAGCATCAGGACTCGAATCGTGCTCCCTGTATATGTGTGAGAATTTTAATGAGAGAAAGGAATATTTTAAGGCCTCAATACGTTCACACCAGTGTACCAGATCAATCACATTCAAGCTGGCATTTGACTTTTCCCATTTTATCACCACTTGAGAGTCCCCCAACCCATGAGAGAGGGTAAACCCAAAGAGGCTGCAAAACACAAAAGAAACCAAAGTGCCAACAGCTCAAACCGAGTATTAGTGTTGACACCACAACCCAACTTGGCCTGGAAATGGTGAGAGGGACTAATATGTAGAGTGAAACCAGAACCACCCGTACAATTAGTGGCTGCTCCATCAAAGTAACCCGAGGGATAAGTGACCACCAGAGCAAGACCAATATTCTGAGGAGAAGTTATTTTTCCCTGAACATGAAAGGATAGAACAAAATCCAAGATCCATTTGCATACCACATCCACCTTAGGAATAATATCATAAAAAATAGTATGGTTCCGAGTGTTCCAGATGCACCAAATATAAAAGAATGGTATATACATCAGAGAGTGAGCCTTAACAGTCCCCTGATTGAGATTCTCCAAAACAGAGTGATCTACCCAGGTGAAAGACATCCCATGTCTGTAGTTGAGTACTGATCTAACAGTCTTAGCAAAAGAACAGGAAATAAATAAATGATTCACAGACTCTTGCCCATTTTTGCACATACAACAATAGTGCGGACCCATCCACCCGCATCTGAACACATTATCCCAAGTGCTAATTTTTTACCCACACAGAGCTAGATGAAACTTTTAATTTTTAGAGGAAAGTTTCAAAGCCATAACTGCTTGAATTGCCACCCAAAAGAAGACCCTGGAAGACTGTTAGCAACAAAGTTGTAAGCAAGACACATAATGACTTCTCCATTTTCTTTATTATGCATCCAAATGATACGGTCCTTCAAGATATTGAGTCTAATGCCTATGTGAGAGAGACCATTCATATATTGGTTCCATTCTTCTTCCCATACCCCTCCCAACTCAAGGTCCTCAATGGTCAACCAATATGAAGAGGAGGAAGTCAGGCTGCCACGATTATGAACCTGACTAAGCGTGGTAATACCATAGTCATGAAGGTATGCACGAAGCCCACCAGAGAGGATAAAATCAATATTCATTCCAGCAATAGGATTAGACCCGAATAAGATAGAAACACCATTTCCAACTCTCCAACCCACACGTCTACAGATCCAAGGAAGAACACGAACAAAACCATTCAAAAAATGTGAAGTATTATGAACTGAGAAACTAGATTGACAGAGCCAAACCTCCAAAGGAGCACCTTTAAGATACTTAGTTTGTAGAGCTTGATGCCAGAGCCCTTTTCTCTTCAAAACAAACCATAGACTTTTAATTATGAGTGAGATACTAAACCACCCCAGGTGTTTGATATTCCATCCACCCTGAGCAAAGGGACGCACGAGAACTTTCCAATCAACCAAATGAAGCTTTTGATGATCAACAGTCCCACCCCAAAGGAAGGTGAAAATTCACTACTTGAGCTGGTTTAGAGTCGAGGTGGGAAGCCTGGCCAGAGAGAACCAATAGACGTGGATACCGGATAAAACAAATCTTATCAATACTAGCCTACCACAGAGAGAAAGGAATTTGTGAGTCCAGTGACCAAGCTTTTGTTCGAAAATCTGGGTAATCCAGTGCCAATCATTTGCAACATACCTCAAGGGTTTTAACCTGAAACCCATATACTTAAAACCCTTATCAACCAAGTCCATCTTGTAAGGAAGAATATTGGAAATGGCCTTGTTAGTGTCCTCGAAAATATTATTAGTGAGAAAAGAAGATTTCTCCAGGATGATCCTCATTCCGGAAGCCACACAAAAGAGATCCAAGATTTCTTTATATGCCTTCCATTCCTCCAAAGTTCCCATACCAAAAATAATCGCATCGTCCACAAAGAGCAAGTGGGAAAAAACCAGGGAAGGAGAGAGTTTTATACCATAAATCTTTCCATCAGACTTAGCTTTACCAATCAAATGACTAAGCCCTTCAATAATCAGTAAGAAGAGAAGAGGTGAGAGGGGACAACCCTGCCTAATACCTCTTGAGGCACCAAAAAACCCCAAAGGAGAGCCATTGATCAAAACATAGAAGTTTTCTATAGAGATACATCCCATAATCCAGTTGAAAGACAACAAGGGTAGACCAATTTGGAGGAGAATGAGGCACATAAAAGTCTAATTAAATCAATCAAAATATTTGGAAAGGTCTAGATTAAGGACCAAGGCTTCCAACTTCTTTGTTTTTATGGTATGCAAAATCTCCTGAGTGATCCCAATAGGCTCTTAGATCTATCTATTTTTTAAGAACCCAAATTATTCAATAGAGATGGCCTTAGAAAGAATAGGCTTGAGTTTAGTAGAGATAATCTTATATATGAGTTTGTAAATAAGGTTACAAAGGGATATAGGCCTGAAGTCAGCAAAGGTATTAGGAAAATAAGACTTAGGAATAAGGTTATGAAGGTAGAGTTTAGGGACCCACAAACCCTTCCTTCCTTCAGGGAGAGCTCAACAACCTTCAACAAATCGAACTTCACCAAATCAAAGAAAAAGAGAAAGAACTCCACCGGCCATCCATCAGGGCCCGAACTATGGTCTTTTTTTAAAACTTTTCAGAGCTGAATCAATCTCCTCCAAAGAGACCTCAACAACCATGTTCTCCACATCCTCACTTGACAAGAAAGTAGGAAACTGTTGTATAACCTGCAGTTGGTCCGAAATGGGAGATATCCCATCATCCATGAAGAGGGAAGAGAAACAATTAACCCCCAATGCTTTCAGTTGATCCATCCCACCAATAGGTACATCAGTATCATCAGAAAGTTCCTAGATATTATTGTGATTCCTCCTAGCAGATGCATAATTGTGGAAATATTTCGTATTTGCATCCCCTTCCTTGATCCAGAGAGCCCTGCTTTTTAGTCTCCAGGCAAGGGCTTCATGTAATAAAAGTTTCTCATCCTGACTGTTGATGGCTGCTAATCTTTCCATCTCCTGAATAGGAAAGATGCCCGAGGGGTAATAGGTAAAGAGATGTTGAGCCTCCTTTTCCAGATCACCCAAAGCTTTATATTGAACAACTTTTTGTCTTTTCCCCCATAATTTAAAATCATCCTTGATTCTTTTTAATTTGTGGACTAGGCGGGTCATAGCATCACAGTCCTATAAGGAGACCTTAGATTCCCAGAAAGAGTGTACAAGAGCCAAGAAGTCCTCTGAAAGGAGACAAGCCTTATTGAAATTGAAAGGGAAATTCCTTTTGTAGGCCACACTATCCCATTCAAAACATACATGGAAGTTATGTGAGAAAACCGATTGGTGCACCCAAGACCAGAAACGAGGGAATGAGGGCACCAATGAATCGAAGATAAGAAACCTGTCTAATCTCTTGCTAATACCATTATCTCCAGACCTACCATTTCGCTAAGTAGGACCAATACAGGTCGGAGTAACATCAATCATACTGGTACTGGTCAACAAGTGGGCAACATAATTGCAAAGAGGATCCAAATGAGCATTTTTGCCCCAAATCTCAGAATTGGAGAGGGTGAAATTGAGGTCACCAACTATGAACAGATTAGGGAGCTTGAACAACCCATCTCCCATGCCAGAATCCCAAAAGAGAGTCCTATGTTGATAAGGGCTGTAGCAATTGAGGCAAGAGAGTTACAAAGGGAAGTTTCCAAGAGTCACTTTAACTAAGATACCATAGAGAGAACCAAAATCTTTACAACGTGTTACAAACGGATCCCAAGCAGTAAGGAGACCTCCAGATAGGCCCAAGGAATCTGAGGCACGTAATTCCCAACTAGGACGGACTTTAGCAAAAGCAAGGAGAGCTTGTACATGATCACACATGGTTTCCTGAAGAAAAAAACATATTCGGCTTGATAGTAGAGAGAAGAAAATCGAGGCTTTTGAGCTTGGCAAAGCCTCCAAAACCGAGGACGTCAAGGGAGAGAAATTTTGTTAGGTACCCAGGAAAGGGGGAGACTCTGCTCTAAGTGCCCCATAGGAGGGATGAAACCGAGAGAGAGACAAGTTCTGGCCAAATCTTTTAACCTAGGAGGAGGAGAGGGAGATCCTCTAAGAGTTAGTCTTAGTTTTTCACGTTTTTCTAATGGCAACGTTTGCATGATGGAGAGAGTCCAAAGGTAAGGTGGAGGGTGCGATGGGAGACTTATCTCAAAAAATGTTGAGGGATTTGAGTAGTGAGGAATCAGAGAAAGACAACTCATTCCTGGGACTGTCAAGTAAAGGAGGAGAGGGAGAAGAGAGAGAGCCATCAAGGGGAGGGAAATCAACTTCAAATAAGGAGGGTATCGACAAAGAGGGAGCCAAAGGGGAGGGGACCTAAATAAAATTGGAGACCGGTAATAGAGGGAGAGAACCCTTGATAGGAGTACACACATGGTCAATCGACTTGATAGAAACCAAGGAAGGTTAAGGGATAACAGAGACCGGGGCATCCATTCGATTAAAATCAACAATCTTCTCAATATCCTCAATGTAGTTAAGTCCCCCTCTAGAGAGGTCTTCATAAAGAGTGGGAGAAGTCGAGGTGTACATATTCTGAAGGATATGGATCAACCAAACTTGATGCCCGAGGACCAGAAGAAACCAAGGGGGAAACCATCCTACCCATGCCACGCCCGAGTCGAGGAGAGCCCTAAAGTAAAGAGGGACAACAACGTTTGAGATGACCGGTCTCATGACAAAAGTGTCATCGAAAAGGACCTTGAGATAATCTAGCCTCTGAATGTAAACACAATCATGCAAAATAATATCCAGATTAGCTAGTAGCCCTGCAGAAACATTGAGTTCCATTAATACCTTGGGCGAACGCTTGTTATACGAATGGAGAAAGTGTTCGTCTAAAGCCACGAACCTCCTGAGAGAGTTGGAAATGCTAACTAAAACTTCCTTACTCCACAACGGAAGGGGGAGGGATGGTAACAGAATCCACAAATGACGCGTCACCACCTTTTCCCATTCCGGATCAAAACCTGACTGCCACCTGCTAAGCACTAGAGAACCGTAGTCCATAGGCCAGAGCGAACTGAGTGCAAGGGTAGCGTCCTTCTTAGCAAGAAACATAAATACATACCAGTCGTTTGAGAGCTTGTTGATTGTCAAAATATAGTCAATGAGCGATTTCCAGTTCTGAGAAGCCCAAGCTACCCATCCTGCTTTGTCCAAACTATGGTATTCGAGGCGCCCAACAAGAGCTCGTTGACACAACATCTCCACTTTATCCATATATACGTCCCAACCCAAAACAAAGCGTCGTTTGGCTTCCAAAGCCTTAATGGCCTTGTGTTTATGACATGCTTTATACAGGAGGTGAGGGTCACCATCTGCAACAACGAGGGTATCTAAGCTTGGAGCACCCACCATCATAACCGACCAAAAGACCAAAAACCATAGTGTCGAAGACAAAGACATGCAAGACCTAAGCAAGAAGGAGAAGAGAACGTGACCACCAGACCCCAGGTACAGAAAAAACAGAGAGAAGATGGTTGAGACATAGAACCTTGAACCAAAAAGAAAACAGGAAGTCAAAAACCCTTAAAGACGAGGGTTCAAACTTGACCACCTAAGGGTGTGATCATCAAAAGTGCAAAAGCGACAAAGCCACAAAAACTGGAGCGAGGCCCATGATTCCCAAAAGAAAATCTAAAAGTCAGAAAGAAACAATAGTTCACCCAAAGAAAGGTCAACCCTAAGTACCAAACCTGCCAAGACAACCGAGGAAACCAGGCAAAATAGTTCAAAACCTCCAAACAGAATGTTGTAGTATAGAGTAAGAGCAACAAAGGAATACCACAGAATCCGAGCAAAGAAAACACGGACCTAACACCCCTGAGGTAGTTGGAAATACCGGATAAGGGGGTGACACTTGACCGAGGTAATTGTCAGTCGACACACTGCCAAAGGTAGTGAGGACTAGTGCAATTGACAACGAAACCCCAAAATGAAACAACCAAGAAAATAAATGACGATAAAAGAACCCTATTCCCACTTTCTTTATATGGCTAGTACTAAGTCCTCATGTAGGAGACAGACTCCATACTAAAGCTACCACAAAGGGCAGCGAGACAAAAAGACACCACAGAAACTAGAGATTGGCCCCTATCAAAAGACGAGAGAACAAGCATAGAAACACAACTACATTAACCGGCCAAAACTAAGTCCTCACCTACCAGGAGGCAGAGAAGGAGCCGCCCCAAGCAGCCATAGCTTCAAGCCCTAATGAGTAATATAGTAGAGTTATGGTTGAATGCATGGGGTATGCTAGTTATTATTAAAATGAATACATTTATTTGCGTAGGCTAAAAAGACAACGTATCTAGCTTACGCCTATTTATTTTACATCGTTCCTAATACATTTATTGGCGTAGGCTAAAAGACAACGTATCTAGCCTAAGCCTATTTATTTTACATCGTTCCGAAATTTAGAATCATGATGAAAAATTTAATATATTTGTAACTGGCGACGACAGACAGCGGTACACTTTAATGGGATGTTTGTCTTTTGGGTTTTGTAAGCGCAACTGGAGGAGCGGAGATTCAAAGTCTCTTGGTGCAAAAGAGGTATTGAGAATGGCAGCTCCCATTGACGTAAGTTATATTACAGCTCCAGAACTGCTCAACCTCCTGAAATCCCCAAATGTAGCCATCGTCGATGTCAGGTAAACAATCAACCTCTCCCATCTCTATGTATAAAACTGAAACGATTTGATTTATTTACTGGAATCATTGTTAGCTGTTTAGGGACGAGGAGAGAAGTCTGGATGCTCACATAGCAGGCTCTTTTCACTATGCAAGCGATACATTCTGTGAAAAAATCCCAGATCTCTTGCAGAACATGGAGGGAAAAGATACTTTGGTTTTCCATTGTGCGTTGAGCAAGGTAAGACCATATGTTTCTGGGTCTTTTTAATGGGAACCCACAAGGATCTATATTTATATGATTCTGGGGAGTATTTATAGAAACCATCTTTAAATTGAGCCTATGCAAAGATGCCCAGAAGGAATTTATATGCGAGAATTTCATTATATGATTTTGGGGAGTATTTATAGAAACCATCTTTAAATCTAGCCGGTGCAAGAATGCCCAGAAGGAATTTTTATGCGAGAATTTCATTATATGATCTGGGGAGTATTTATACAATGTGTAATTGAATTATCCCAGTTGAAGGATGCCTATATATTGTTTTCATTTTAAATTTGTCATGTTTTGGGAGTGCGTCAAGAAACATGCGTTGAGAGGCTGCGCCATAAAGAATGTATTGGACTTTCTCCAGCTTAGCTTAGGTGTAAGGTTCGAGGGGTACCTTTTGTTGCCCAAATAGTCCTGGACGGGTACCTTGTTTCATTTCTTTTAAACTGACCAGACCACAGTGAAAATAGAAAACCTAGCTGACGGTTTAACAATCTGCCAACATCTCCAGTGAACAAAGACCCCATTAGTATATGCTTGAGTTTTATTATACTCTTCAAGGAGTATACTTACACTCAGCCAATGGATCGAGCCCCATGGAAGGATGCCCATTATGAAAACCACATGCTTTAATTTCATTACAAATTTGTATATAATTTATTCGTCTTTGACTTGAACCTATCCATGGGTATCCATATGAATACCGTATGCTTTAATTTAGTTATATAATTATTGGGAATATTTAGTCTTTCCTATCAATGATTTGTTAAAAGAATTTTGCTTTTGAATTCATAATTGGTGTTCACATTAGCGGAATTTTGATTTTTAGGTAATAATCAGGGTCTAAATCCATGCTAACGGTTAGGGTGGTCATTGATAGTAATTAGTATGTGCAGGTTTGATTCCAAATTGAAGTATCTCTACCTGTATAAAATAGGTGAAATATACGAAGGAAGCTTATCTTTGTGTGAGCCACTTACAATTATAATTACTTTTACTCAATTGCAACTAACTTTCATTTCTCTTTTTTTCCCTAAATTATTAATACAGCAGAAGTGTTTGAAAATACCTATATCATTAAACAGGGACTCTAAAAATATAGGAAAATGGTTAGTGTATCAAAACAAACAGTTCCTACCTAAGAAAAGGTAGGGATAACAAAATACGTCTGGTAAAGTTTCAAATAACGAGTGAAAGGAATAATGAGAATGATTTCATTGAGGAGCATAAATACTTTTTTTTATAGAGCTGAGAAATGGCCTTTGGATTTCATCTTCCAAGAGGTCCTTTAGACTTCTCAAAGACTCTTTGTCTTATTCTTAAATAACTGAAAAATGATTATTTACATGGAACCAATGTTCCCCCAAGTGTTTGGGACGCTGTGAAATGCAGAAACAGCATATGCATAACTGCCCCCACAAGTTTTAGGAAACGCCTAAGGGTACATCGGGGTCTTCAACATAGGGGACCCCACCAGGAATACTACAAAATTAAGAATTTATAATTTAAGATTTTAAATATTAACAATAACAAAACAATAACACTAACATCATGTATTCAGTATTGTGCTTGTCATCATGTAAACATCACTAAACCGCTAACATCATATTCATAAATCAGTAAATCACAATTCAATGATTCATTCTAAGATACATCAGTATCTAATTTTAAAGACCACTATAGTGGCTTCTCCAAAAGTCTTGATCCATTGACCCCCTTCAAGTTTCCATGGCTAAAGCATTATTTGATTTAAAATTAGGGTCTGCTCTTCATAAAATTCAACGAATCCTTTGAAAAAGGATCTTCATGGCAAAGTGCCCCACTTCTAGGAAATGAATACGCCCATAAGAATGTAGGTCCGCAAGTCATAACAACGCTTCAAGAATGACCCAGCCAAAGAATGACCCATGTTTGTAGAACGATTTAAGGAAATCGATCCATGATACAATGTGCCATTCAAGAAATTGATACATGACTGTTGTGCCTTAGAAAAGGCTTTGATGCATCATAAATTTTCACAAGTGTCCTCGGCAGCCGTGCCACAGGCTTGATGGACTAGTCTGCCAGTTTGCAGCCTTGCAGATGCTAGAAACAAAAATGATAAGGAGCCCTCCTACATAGGTGCAAGTTGAGTCGTTGAGCCATGAAAAAAATTGAATGCCCTCCTGCGCAGGTGGAAGTTAAGCCGTAAAAAAAACATGAAAAGCCTTCACCCATCGGTGGGTAAAGGAAAATCCCTTGTGAACATAATCCTACGGATTTTAGGCGACCATGTGGCTCAATTTAGATCGCATGATGACAGGAAATGTGTGTATGTTTTTGGATTTCGAGAAAACGACCCCGGTGTGCATGTCTTGTTGTTTTTGGTTTTGGGTACGAGAGGGAAACAACTGCAAACTCGTTTCCTAGTTTCCGATTTGCACAGGGTCGAGGAAACTAGTCTCCAAGGTCTGAAAACCTGTTCCTGTGTAACGCTGCATGGAACTAATCCTTACGGATTAAGTTCCCAACATTCCCCCCCTAATACGAAGGGGTGTTCGTGAGTCCAAGCATCTTTATGAAGTTTTTAAGCTTTTCTCTTTCAAGTGCTTTGGTGAAGATGTTTGCAATTTGTTCATTGGTGGAACAATGTCTCAAGTGGATTGTCTTGGCCTCTACATGATATTGGATTAGATGGTACCTCTTATTGATTTTCTTGGTTCGATCATAGAATCTTGCATTCTTGGCCAACTTGATTGCAAAAGTGTTGTCAATCAATAGAGGAGTAGAATTCACCTGTTTCTCTTGCAAATCTTCAAGTATTTTTCTGATCCACACAATTTTCTTTGTTGCTTTTGTAGCAACCACATATTATGCCTATGTTGTGGAATCTCTTGGGATTCACTGTTTGCGTGATCTCTAGGAGATAGCTGTTGATCCAAGACTCATGAGGTAGCGTGAAGTAGACACTCTAGTCTCCTTGTCACCAACAAAGTTTGAATTAGAATACCCAATCGGGTTGAAGTCATCCACCTTAGAATACTTGAGTTTTCTTTAAGTATTTTAGAACTCTTTTGGCAATAGACCATTGCCCTTCACAAGATTTTTGCATGAACTTGGAAAGGATTCCAATAATGAAGAAATATCTGGCTTGGTGGTGGTAAGATAGACAAGACTCCCTACAAGCTGTATGTACTTGTTTGCATCCTCCAATTTATTCCCTTCTTTTAATGTGAGCTTCAAGTTACGTTCCATTGGAGTAGAGAGATGATTACATTTTGTCTTGCCAAACCTGTTCACCAATTCTTCAATGTATTCTTCTGGGAGATGAATATGTTTTTGGATTTTGAGTCACTTTAGTTCCCAAGTAGAGTGAAAGTGTCCCAAATTTGTCATCTCAAAACCCTTCTTCAATTCTTGCTTTATGGATGCAATATAGCTTTCATTGTTCCTTGTCATTAAAAGATCATCTACATACACCAAAAGGTATACAATAGATCTTCCAACTTTATTAGCAAACAATGTTGCATCATCAAGATTAAAATATTTGAAATTTAACTTCAAAAGATGCTCAGTTAAATTTTCGTACCATGGGCGAGGTGCTTGTTTTAGGCCATACAATGGCTTGATGAGTTTGCATACCTTTTGTTCTTGCCCCTTCACAGCAAAGCCTATCGACTAAGACACAAAGACATTCTCTTTCAAGTCCCCATTCAAGAAAGAAGTCTTCACATCTATCTGATGAACTTTCCACCCATTATGTGTAGCCAAAGACAATAAATTGTAGATGGTATCCCATTTTGCTGTGGGGGAAAAAGTCACCTTATAGTCAATGTCGTCCTTATGTGCAAGCCTCGTCTTGTGCTTGTCAAGTGAGCCATCTGATCTGTATTTGTTCTTGTAGACCCACTTGCAGCTAATTGGTTTGGTTCCAAATGGAGGAGGGTCCACCAACTTCTTGGTTTCATTTTTTAATGAGAGCATCGCACTCATTTTGCATGGCTTCTTTCCACTCATCACGAGCAATGAATTTTTCAAGGGAAGTTGGTTCAAGGTTAGCAGATAAATTCAATTCACAAACATACGAGACATTCTTATCTTTTGCATCACCTGAATTTGAATTATTCACATCTCCTCCATCGTCTTGTCATGTCAAACTTCTTGTTCCCATCTTTCTGACTTCATCAGGATGGACACTTTCAAGTGTCTTTGTGATCCATTTCATAACTTTCTGTGAAGGTCTAGGTTGATCAGCTAGTGGTGCTTCATTCTCTTCAAGATTTAGTCTTCCAATCCTCTCAATCACATCGCCCAATTTAATCTCTTGTCCTAGTGAAGTGGCAACAACTTCTTCGTTAGGGGGAGATGGTGCTGGAAAAGGAGATTCCAGAGATTGATCCAAGACATGGATCCCCCCTTCAAGATGTGGAATCTCGGTATCAACTTCATGAAAGGTCTTTACATGGGTAAATTTTTCTAGACGATGAAGTTGCGTCTTAATAGACTTGTCATTTTTATTCATTTCAAGAAAAATGACATCTGTGCAAAGAATAAATTTTTGTTTACCTCATTGTAAAGACAATATGCCTTGGTGGTGTTTGTGTACCCCAAGAAGATGCACTTTCAATTCCTTGCATTGACCTTGTTTCTTTGATCCTTTGGAATTAAGGCATAATAAGTGGAACCAAAGACCTTGAGATGCCTCATCGAAGGGATGCGGCCATACCACATTTCATTTGGAGTTTTGTTTCCAAGAGCATGAGTTGGATTTCTGTTTCTCAAATAAGCTGCACATAAAGCTACATCACCTTAAAACATTAATTTGACATACTTGAAAAATAACATAGAGTGTACCATATTCAAGAGAGTTCTATTCATTCTTTTTGCCACACCATTTTGTTGAGGATTATATGGAATTGTAGTTTGACGCCTAATCCCATGTGGATGAAGATAGTTTTCAAAATCATTAGAAGTGTTTTTTTTTCCATTATTAGTACAAAGTGTGCCAATGTGAGATTGTACTTCATTTTCAATCCATACATGAATTTTTTTGAATGTTTCATATGCTTTAGATTTTTGCTTTAATAAATAGACCCAACATGTCTTGGTGTAATCATCAACAAAGGTCATGAGATATTTATTACTATTTGCAAAAGGAATAGGCATGACATCACTTAGATCGAAGTGTATCAACTCTAACATTCTACATGTTAAATTTAATGAAGCATAGGATCTTCAGGCCTGTTGCCGCCTTTCACACACCTGGGTCATGTGGCAGAAATCTTCAAGCCACTCTGTGTGTCCTTGGGGGCAAGTCTCGAGTCAAGGCTATCACCTTGTTCTTGACTCCTCCGTTTAGGCTCAACTCCTAACGAAGCCAAGGGGGGTAGACCCTATTAAGTTACTAAGGATAATTACTTAGTATGGTGATGTTAAACTGAATGAGTTGCTTAGGAGTTTGAAATTTAGCTATAGACAATCAAAGATGATAAGATACAAAAATGAACACACGAAAGCACAATGCTGAGACACACTATATATATAAAGCAAGAAAATAACCAGTGCCTTGGAATGGAGTCAAAAAATAAAATCAATGTACTTGCATGTGCTTGGAGTGAATGTTTTGCAATTGCCTCTTGGTACGTTTTAAATTAAATTTGAGGTGTGAGTTGATTAAAATTAGGCGAAGGGGTGGACTCCAGATATACCCGAGAGTACTTGGAGTATGTCCAAAACTAAACCTTCACGGCTACCCGCAAGGAATATGTGGGTTGAATGGAGTCTCTGGGGCTATTGTTCATAACGCACCCGTTAGGGTGTGACAGAGATCGGCGCCCCGAGGTCACTTTTTAGAAGTTCCCGCTTCCTTTGGGTATTTTGCCACCGTGATGGTTTGATCTAGGTGTGGGATTTTCACCTGATGGTTTGTCAATTTGGGAGAGTGAGTCCTAATGATATTAGTCACTCAAGTGCTTTTGATACAGCTTGACTGATCAGACGAACCGCAGCCAAGTGCAGAGCATACACACCGGAGTCTTGTCAATTTTAGTAAATTTTAAAATTGGGTGTTCTTGTTAAAAAGAAAACCCTCCAGGAACCTCTTTCGATCCAAGTGGATCTCAATCGGGGAATCAAGGAGGGGTTAATTTTATAATAGCTGAAGAAATAAATGATAGAAAAGAAAACAGATACACAATTCCTGTTTTCTAATTAGTCCTACCACGCATCTCTTTCCCCTTTCGGGTCAATCGGGAAGTCGTGGGGTAAGTATTAAGATTACTTTGAAATATAAAATATGGAAAATGAATTTGATAATGAATCCAAGTATACTATCCCGTAGATTAGAGCTACGCTAGTTTGAAAAGAAATGAGCAAAAAGTAAAAAATTGACACCGACGCAAATCCCCCTAGGGGGGATGGTGAAAGAGCCTATTTGAAAGGACCCTTTATTTTTATTAGCAGCGATTTACAATATCAGAAAATTAAAATTGATGCACTTTGGTCCTTGTTATCTGGGATCCAAAGGCTTACAACAAGCTTGTAACAAGCTAGAATTAAACAAGGTGGTGGGGGAAGCTTCCGGGAAGCTCCGATTTGTCCAAGAGTTGGAAATTTGGCAGAGTTTCCTCCTCTTTTTTGTTGGACCTGCTAAAAAACAGCGAGCAATCAGAATCAAATATGCCCAAACACACTTTGAAAGTGTTTTGGGTTACTACACTAGTTATCGAAAAAAAAACTTAAGTAAAATTTTGTTAAATTGGGGTAATCTAGTTATGCAAAAAGGAACCAAGGAAAGCAAGCTTTCCTTGGGATCTTGGCTTGCTGTTTGGGCAGCCAATAAGATGTGCACTTTATTGCAGAATATGAATCTTTAAAGAACGAAAAAGAAACTACTTTATGAGCAAGTTTTAGATCTATGACTTAGCTACTTGCAAAAAAGGGAATTCCTACACCTCGATCTATCTTTATGAAATGATATTCTTTATGAAATTGCAGATCTAGGAAGCAAGACTCTTATGAAATAGATCTAATAATATATATTCAATTCATAGAACTAGATCTGATCATAAGAGGGAGAGACAGGTAACTGAAAGATTGAATTTTTTAAGAAATGAGGAGAAGAGGAGAGAAGGTCGGCTCGTTGCTAGAGAGGAGCAAGCTGAAAGGAGGCCCTTTTGGGGAGCGCTGAGGGACAGAGTCTTGAGCTTATTGGATAAGGAATGACGTCAATCTTGATCCACACTTTCATCCAATCAGGAACCTGCAACTAGATAACACAAGCCTGCACAACACCTTGTGAGATCTGGATATAGATGTATAAAGCAACAAAAATAAAAGATCATGCAAAAATAATCTTATTTAAGCATATAACTGAAATTCTTGAGCATACATCATATGGATAAATAGGATCAAGCAATCTAACTTGCCTAGTTTACACCCTTACTTGATTCAACCGAATCCTTGAAGCGAGAACACGAAAGCGGCACAGAATTTGGAAAGAAATTGCAGTTACCACATTAGTAGCATAACACTGAGAATCCACACAAACACATGCACTACATGGTATACCCTCCAAAGCTTCTTTATTCACAAATGATGATCAATACACAATTACAATAGCAAGCCCTTCAATCCAGCTCTAACTAGCTTGGAAGAGGGAGCTTCTGCCTGGATATATACAAAAAACAGGACATCCAGCCCAGGGGGGCGCAATTCCCAAGGAGATAGACCAAATATGCTGATGGAGAGTCCATCAATGCCTGATCTGTGTCTAACTGAGCCAGATCTGAGTCTCACTGAGTGCAATTGTCAATCGGAGAGCTGATCTGACTGACACCTCAACCTGTTGACTGAAGCATCCACCAAAACTCACTGAAGCATCCACCAAAACTCATGCAGATGAGCCCAAACGTGTTGAGGAGAGAGGGAGAGCGAAATTCCCCATAAAGGATGCTGAAGATCAACTCTTGATCTGATTTGATCACCTCCTTCAGTCAAGGATTTGTCAGATCCAGTCAATCTGGTTCAGATCTGATTGATTTCAATCAAATCGGCTGAGAATCCACTGATTTATGATTTTGGATTTGCTCCATTAATCATCAATTTATTAATTAAAATAATCAATAATTGATTTTTGGGGCTTTCTGACCTGAGTGATGGAAAATCACTAAAAACTAGGAAATAGTGGGTCCATGGGTTTACATGGTGCTCTTAGCTTGAAAATGAGCACCTACATGACTGAAACTGATTATTTGGCCCACTTTTATTGCAAAATCACTTTTTCCAATTAAACTATTAAAAAATAGCCTAAGTTTTGGAAAAATTAAATTTTTAATAAAAAACACTGAAAAAACTAAAAAATTGAAAAAACCTAGGGGGACTTAGACATGTTCATATGACTCGACCATGATGTCTAGCATGCTTATATATTAACACATAGACTCTAATAACCTCAATAGGCCTAAATGCCAAGTCGACCACCCCAACTTTGGAGGTATGGAGTGAAAAACTCAGAAATTATCAGTCGTTTATTCAACAACCAATAATAACCAAGGAAAAAAACACCTTGGGCAGATCGGATTGACAAATAAAGTCTAAGAGACCGAGTCTTTTACAGACATTATCATGCTAGAACATTTATTACAATTCCCCCATGGGGTATGAACATGTGATATAATACAACAAGCACTTCCCAGAAGTACTTCCAAAGGTCTTCTGAAGTTCGAACAAGTTAACCCTGTCCGGTTCACCGGGCTCACTTGATAAAAAACCACTAAGTACAACTCAGGTGTTAACATTCTGGCTCCAACTGTGGGACGTGTGCTCGATCTGGTCTTTAAGGCAAGGAGAGGATATGAGAACACCAGAGTCTCTGGTTTATATACCTTGTAAAAGCATCTCAACTTAATAAGAAAAACCTCAGCAGCACAAGTTTTATAAAAAACCAAATGAACCATTAAGCTGATTTATTTAAACAAAATAAATGTAACTAACTAAAAGAAGCAAAGTTTTATTATAGCTAAGTAGAAATGCAGAAAGTAAATGCTCTCTTTCAAGGAGCTTATTTTCCTACTCTAAGCATGATATAAAAAGGGTTAAGTGTAATCAGAAATCCAATGTAACCACCTAAGCATTTTATTAACATAATTTTTTTTCCCTTGTCTTTGGTTACCAGCCAAAGTAAGGATACCTTATTCAGAAAATGCAAACCTGCGTGATGATTCAGGATGGGCGGGATGGATGGGAGATTATAGGCATGAACAATGTCATAAAAATTCTTCCCAAACTTGTATGTGCTCATGCAGGCTGCTTCTATCCATCACTGGATAGGACTGATATACCAATCAGAACGATGAGGTAGATTGACTACATCATCACACTGATCATCGGGGCTTATCAAATAATAACTCGTTGCACAAGCCCCAAGTAGCTCCAAATCATAAAGAACCTCTATATGTGAAAAATATGGCTGAGACTGATTTTCCACTGACTGCATCACATTTGACTTTTCACAATACTGTTTCTCAATGTCTTCATTACTGATACCCTTGTGCGGCTCTGCATGGTATGACTTTGAATGATCACGTGAAAATTCTGAATGCTCCTTTTCCCAGGCATCCAGATCTATGCTCCCCTCTATGGACGTATCGTAGATTGGACTTCCACAAATTTTTGAATAGACACTCCCATTGTTGGACATATCATGGATGGGATTTTCCATAAGATTTTCACGAGTTGGATTATCTAGGAAATTCCAATAGTTATCACTCCCATCCATGTCATATGTGGGGGACTCTTCATCCATGGCATCATGCTCCTGCCTATCCATGTCTTCCTTGTATTCATAACAATCCTTGTATTCATAACAATCTTCTTCAGATAAAGTGTTACAAGGCAATAAACTTTCCAAACCTTCATCAACATGAGGAGAACAAGGTTTAGTGTCACCACACACTGTACTGATCTTATCATAGGTTTCTTTATAGGCTTCTGTTATGATATCATGAAGAGGATCTTCAATATTATCTTCAATCAAGGAAACTTTTTGGACATGTTCAATGGGATCACTTGGTATGTGTTGCTCAATGGATTTCTCTAGAGGGCCCTCTGGAAAAATATCAGCATTGCAACACACTTGAGAATACCTCAAATCTTCAATGTTTTCAGCTATGGTGACATGAGGAGAGTCTTCAACAATG
>LPNX010933063.1:1165252-1203266 GCA_001517045.1 Pseudotsuga menziesii
GTTGCATGGGCTCATCTACACACAACAAAACTTCACAAGTTTTTGTGAGAAACAAGGGTTTTATCCCTCCATTGGAGTTGCCATGTGAAAAAGAAAAATAAGCATTTATAAATCTTTTCACAATTTTTTTTTTTGCTTCTCTTTGTAAAAATAAAAACTGGAAAAAAGTCAGTGGAGTCGCTAGATGAAAATTAAAGATCTATTCTAGGCATTCATCAAACAAAGCAAAAACAAAAAGGAAGAAAACAAAAGTCGTACTTGGGAATAAAAAGATTTATCCCCGGCAACGGCGCCAAAAGATGTTGCTGCCTTTCACACACCTGAGTCACATGGCAGAAATCTTCAAGCCACTCGGTGTGTCCTTGGGGGCAAGTCTCGAGTCAAGGCTATCACCTTGTTCTTGACTCCTTCGTTTAGGCTCAACTCCTAACGAAGCCAAGGGGGGTAGACCTTATTAAGTTACTAAGGATAATTACTTAGTATGGTGATGTTAAACTGAATGAGTTGCTTAGGAGTTTGAAATTTAGCTATAGACAATCAAAGATGACAAGATACAAAAATGAACACACGAAAGCACAATGCTGAGACACAATATATATATAAAGCAAGAAAATAACCAGTGCCTTAGAATGGAGTCAAAAAATAAAATCAATGTACTTGCATGTGGTTGGAGTGAATGTTTTGCAATTGCCTCTTGGTACGTATTAAGTAAAATTTGAGGTGTGAGTTGATTAAAATTAGGTGAAGGGGTGGATTCCAGATATACCGAAGAGTACTTGGAGTATGTCCAAAACTAAACCTTCACGGCTACCCGCAAGGAATATGTGGGCTAAATGGAGTCTCTGGGGCTATTGTTCATAACGCACCCGTTAGGGTGTGACAGAGATCGGCGCCCCGAGGTCAATTTTCAGAAGTTCCCGCTTCCTTTGGGTATTTTGCCACCGTGATGGTTTGATCTAGGTGTTGGATTTTCACCTAATGGTTTGTCAATTTGGGAGAGTGAGTCCTAATGATATTAGTCACTCAAGTGCTTTTGATACAACTTGATTGATCGAATGAACCGCAGCCAAGTGCAGAGCATACACACCGGAGTCTTGTCAATTTTAGTAAATTTTAAAATTGGGTGTTCTTGTTAAAAAGAGAACCCTCCAGGAACCTCTTTCGATCCAAATGGATCTCAATCGGGGAATCAAGGAGGGGTTAATTTTATAATAGCTGAAGAAATAAATGATAGAAAAGAAAACAGATACACAATTCCTGTTTTCTAATTAGTCCTACCATGCATCTCTTTCCCCTTTCGGGTCAATTGGGAAGTCATGGGGTAAGTATTAAGATTACTTTGAAATATAAAATATGGAAAATGAAATTGATAATGAATCCAAGTATACTATCCCGCAGATTAGAGCTACGCTAGTTTGAAAAGACATGAGCAAAAGGTAAAAAATTGACACCGACGCAAATCCCCCTAGGGGGGATGGTGAAAGAGCCTATTTGAAAGGACCCTTTATTTTTATTAGCAGCGATTTACAATATCAGAAAATTAAAATTGATGCACTTTGGTCCTTGTTATCTGGGATCCAAAGGCTTACAACAAGCTTGTAACAAGCTAGAATTAAACAAGGTGGTGGGGGAAGCTTCCGGGAAGCTCCGATTCGTCCAAGAGTTGGAAATTTGGCAGAGTTTCCTCCTCTTTTTTGTTGGACCTGCTAAAAAACAGCGAGCAATCAGAATCAAATATGCCCAAACACACTTTGAAAGTGTTTTGGGTTACTACACTAGTTATCGAAGTATATAACTGAAATTCTTGAGCATACATCGTATGGATAAACAGGATCAAACAATCTAACTTGCCTAGTTTACACCCTTGATTCAACCGAATCCTTGAAGCGAGAACAAGAAAGCGGCACAAAATTTGGAAAGAAATTGCAGTTACCACATTAGCAGCATAACACTAAAAATCCACACAAACACATGCACTACACGGTATAGCCTCCAAAGCTTCTTTATTCACAAATGATGATCAATACACAATTACAATAGCAAGCCCTTTTGCCTGGATATATACAAAAAACAGGACATCCAGCCTAGGGGGGCGCAATTCCTAAGGAGATAGACCAAATATGCTGATGGAGAGTCCATCAATGCCTGATCTGTGTCTAACTGAGCCAGATCTGAGTCTCACTGAGTGTAATTGTCAATCGGAGAGCTGATCTGACTGACACCTTAACCTGTTGACTGAAGCATCCACCAAGGCTCACGCAGATGAGCCCAAACGTGTTGAGGAGAGAGGGAGGGCGAAATTCCCCATAAAGGATGCTGAAGATCAACTCTCGATCTGATTTGATCACCTCCTTCAGTCAAGGATTTGTCAGATCCAATCAATCTGGTTTAGATTTGATTGATTTCAATCAAATTGGCTGAGAATTCACTGATTTATGATTTTGGATTTGCTCCATTAATCATCAATTTATTTAATCAAAATAATCAATAATTGATTTTTGGGGCTTTCTGACTTGAGTGATGGAAAATCACTCAAAACTAGGAAATAGTGGGTCCATGGGTTTACATGGTGCTCTTATCCTGAAAATGAGCACCTACATGACTGAAACTGATTATTTGGCCCACTTTTATTACAAAATCACTTTTTCCAATTAAACTATTAAAAAATAGCCTAAGTTTTGGAAAAATTAAATTTTAAAACACTGAAAAAACTAAAAAATTGAAAAATTGAAAAAACCTAGGGGGACTTAGACATGTTCATATGACTCGACCATGATGTCTAGCATGCTTATATATTGACACATAGACTCTAATAACCTCAATAGGCCTAAATGCCAAGTCGACCACCCCAACTTTGGAGGTATGGAGTGAAAAACTCAGAAATTATCAGTCGTTTATTCAACAACCAATAATAACCAAGGGAAAAAACACTCTAGGCTGATTGGATTGACAAATAAAGTCTAAGAGACCGAGTCTTTTACAGACACTATCATGTTAGAACATTTATTACAATTCCCCCATGGGGTATGAACACGTGATATAGTACGACAAGCACTTCCCAGAAGTACTTCCAAAGGTCTTCTGAAGTCCGAACAAGTTAACCCTGTCTGGTTCACCAGGCTCACTTGATAAAAAACCACTAAGTACAACTCAGGTGGTAACAAGGCCTGTATGAACTCAATGAGAAAAGAAGGCTGTAGAAGAGAGAAGGATTCATTAAAGATTGATCAATAATTCATGGCAAATTAAACACACATGAGACCAATAATTGGAAGAATCACATTACATCCATTAATCAATATGAAAATGTAATACAATGGTAATACAAATAGGAGAATTTGAATGCCTAAGATATGATTCGAATCTACCAACCTGGACCGACTCCCGAGCTAACTCAGTGTGGGAGAATCACCACTAGAGCTCACTAATGCAACTTCGGATCACTAAAACAGTTCACAACCAGTTAATTGATGTAGATAGGTGAGCAAAGGCACCCTACCTCCCTTAAATCATGGAAACTGACGCTAGGTTGACCGAGAGTGATCTAACTGATGGGAATTAGAGCATAACTGAACATAACTGAATGCCTACTAGAGTCAACTGCTAGAGACTGCTGGTGGCACTCAGAGTAGGTTCCTAAATTATAGGGATTGATCCTTGGAGCTCTTAAATTCATGCAGACAGGCGCAATGAGTGGTAGGTGGCCCCTAGGTGTGTCCCCCATGCACTAGTGAAGTGATGATGACCTCCTAAGCTAGGAAAAAGGACAAATAGACTATGTGGTTAAAGGGAGGATTAATTAATTCTAACACTACATGCTTTGAAATTTGATTCATGAAATGGTTGCTTGCTATGTTTGCCAAGAATGCAAGCATTACACCGCTTCAACTTGCCAAGGTTGCACTAGTGTAAACCAACCATGTATCTCTCTAAGAAGCAAATGAAGTATTGAACATAACTTCATTTAGTCCAAATTACAATGTGCAACAATTAAGTGATCAAATTCAAGAACTTTACTAGTCTCTTGAGTTTTACCTTTGTTTTCTTTCCTCTAGTTGTGCTGATCTTTGATCTTTTCCCATGGAGCCCAACAATGATCTGTATCATGTCCATCCTGTTAAATTTTAGCATTAGCATGAATTCGTAAATTTTTGCAAACTGTAGCATAGATAACAATAACAAGTGCAGTAGATAGATAAACACACCATACACAAAGAACACAAGAGTTTTTCATGGGGAAACCTTTAAAGGACAAAAACCCCAAAAGCATTAGTAATTCATCTCTTAAATGAGATGACTTTAGTTCTTAATCTTAGAATTTTGAGATGAATATTTTTTAGTAATTCTCAGACCCTAGAGTCAACTGCTGGAGATTGTTGGTGGCACTCAGAGTGGGTTCCTAAATTATAGGGATTGATCCATGGAGCTCCTAAACTCATGCAAACAGGCGCAATGAGTGGTAGGTGGCTTCCAGGTGTGTCCCCCATGCACTAGTGAAGTGATGAGGACCTCCTAAGCTAGGAAAAATGACAAATAGACTATGTGGTTAAAGGGAGGATTAACTAATCCTAACACTAAATCCTTTGAAATTTGATTCATGAAATGGTTGCTTACTATGTTTGCCAAGAATGCAAGCATTACACTGCTTCAACTTCTTTGGAATGGTGGGAAAACCAAAAACACCATTCTTTTTCAACAATAAGAGACTATTATAGTTAATGTGCCCTATCATGCCATAAAAGATTGGAATACCGTGTACCTTCTTCACACTGAGAGAGGTAGGCAAAATTTTGAGCTTTTGCAAATGTTCCTTTTAGCTTCAACAATTTTCCATCTTCACATTCGGTCATGATGATCTGGTTGTTATAGGACCTCTTTATCTCTACTATCCCATCAAACATGTGGATGGAATAACCTTGCTATTAGATGTGCACCAGTGACAACAAGTTTCTTTGCAACTTTGGAAGATAGAGAACATTATGCAACAAAAAATCTGGAATCCATGCAGTTTGAGCCCAATGGAGTCAATTCCCTTGGGCTTGAGGCTAGACTTATCTGTAAAATACACTACTCCATCTACATTGTCAATCAATTCAAATTTTTTCTTCTTCTGAAAGACATGTGGGAGGTTGCACTAGTGTAAAACAACCATGTATTTCTCTAAGAAGCAAATGAAGTATTGAACATAACTTCATTTAGTCCAAATTACAATGTGCAACAATTAAGTGAGCAAATTCAAGAACTTTACTAGTCTCTTGAGTTTTACCTTTGTTTTCTTTCCTCTAGTTGTGCTGATCTTTGATCTTTTCCCATGGAGCCCAACAATGATTTGCATCATGTCCATCTTGTTAAATTTTAGCATTAGCATGTATTCGTAAAATTTTGCAGACTGTAGCATAGATAACAATAACAAGTGCAGCAGATGGATCAACACATCATACACAAAGAACACAAGAGTTTTTCATGGGGAAACCTTTAAAGGACAAAAACTCCAAAAGCATTAGTAATTCATCTCTTAAATGAGATGACTTTAGTTCTCAATCTTAGAATTTTGAGACAAATATTTTTTAGTAATTCTCAAACCCTAATAGGCTTGACCACAAATCTCCACAGTTACAAATTACATAAGAAAAACCAGATTAGGGCTTTTTGCCCAATCTTTCTCTCTCTTGCCCAGACCTAGTTCTGAGGCTGCCCGTGAGCTGCTCGAGTTTTGTACTGCCGCTTGGATCTGCCTTTCTGATGCTCGGACCACTTTCTTTGCTGCTCGGATGAGTTTTTCTGCTACCAGGACCAGTTCCTTTGTTGCCTGGATTTGCAGCTGCCTGCTCAAACTTGTTTCTTCATGCTCGAAACCTGCAAATGCTTGCTCGAAAATTGCTGCTGCTTGTCGGACTATAATGGGCTGCCCATAAGCCTGTTGCAGCCTGCTCGAATGCCTAACAGGCTGCCCGGATGCTGCTGGCAGGTGATGGCAGCCTATTAGGGCTTCCCGTGTTGGAGTAAGGACTTCTCTAGGAGAGAGGAAGGCTGCCCAAGCTTGTTGGCAGTTGCCCAAAAGGAAAGATGGTTGCCCGTGAATACTGCTGAAGTTGTCGTAAGGGTTAGGGTGATGCCCTATCTTGTGAGGAAGGAGATGAGGTTGTTGTGAGGGTTTGGTGCTGTTTGCAAGTGCTTACAGTGAAGAGAAATGAATGAAACCCAGTGCTTGTTGTGAGGGTTTGTCTGAAGCAAGTAGAAGCCCTAGCTAGAGAGCTTCCATGCTAGGGCATAAACCAAAACAAAAAATTCTTCCTTCTCTCCCAGAGCCAACGAAAATCTTCTAGGAGCAGCTAATTGATAAGCAAGCGTGTGTGTAAATGAATTGAAGTTGATTTTTGTTGCCACCTCTTATGCACCTGGGTTAACACAGCAGAAATATTCAAGTTGCTTGGTGCGTCCTTGGGGGCAAGTCTCGAGTCAGGTACTGTTACCTGATCTTGACTCCTCCGTTTAGGCTTAACTCCTAACGAAGCCAAGGGGGTAGTCCCTACCAAAAGAGTTTCTAAGGCTCTTAAGTGTTTTAATTGTTTCAATTGATTGGGTTGTTTAAGGAGTTAGAAATGAATAAATTGTTGACACAACACTATGCAAAATTATATAACTAAATTCAACAACATTGCAAGATATATCAATAATCACAATATGACTATAAGCAAAATAGAGAGTACAAGAATTGAACCAGTGCCAATATGGAGTCACAAAACAATGAATGCTGTTGAAAACAAGGAAAATATTTTGCTCGTGTACTTGTCCAATTTTAATTATTAGAATGATGAGTAATTAAAGGAAGGGGATTCTCGATATACCAAGTGGTACTGGGAATATGTCTGGAATTTGGGAAGAGTGGCTCCGCACAGAAAAATGTGGGCTAGATGGAATCGTGGGGGAATGTTCAACACTACACCACAAGGGTGCAGCCTAACGGGACCCCACGGTCACTTTCTAGTTGTTCTCGCTTTCCCTGAAGAATTTGCCCACTACTTCTCCAAAATCGTTTACGCTGGATTTTCGTAATGTTTTGGGTAGTTACTTTTATTAAAATGAGTTATTTAATTAAATGTGAGAAAACTAATAAGTGCACAATTCTGCTTTTGATATCCCTAAGATTCAGACTGAGCTGTGAGGAGTAGAGCATACACGGAATAGGCAAATGTTTTTTCCAATTTATGAAAACAAAGTAAAGTTGAAATATAGCCCTTCAGAACAGATTGTGTGCTCTTGTGAACAAAAAATTGTGAGACTAATTACTACGACAAATAAATGCCGGGTTAGTATTTGATTACTTTGAATAAAATTTGTAAATCTTGAAATAAACTTGATTGATTTAAAAGTTGAAGTAATCAAATCTAATCGAAACGAACAAGAAAATCCAACCCACTTCAATGACAGATACAGTCTTCCCTCAAATAGAGGAAGAGGGGTGTGGCAGCTGTAATCCCACTTGCTCTTTTATTTAATTGTTACACTGTTGATAATTAAATAAAGGGCTGCCTTTTGACCTTATTCTTTGGCCAAAAGGCTTACAATAAATTGCCGGATGAAAGGGAAAAATAATGGGCACTTTGGAGCCTTTGGATAAGCTAGATTTGTCAAAATTTGGCCATAATTTCTCTCTTTTTTATTTCAACCTGCTAAAAACCAGCAAGCTAACATTGTACAAATTAGTGGATTAGTACAAGCATGTACATAAAATACACTATCCAGTATTTTACAAAAAATGGAAAAAATTTACTGCTTTGAGTACTAGAAAGGAAGTGTTAGATCTAAGCTTAAGATATCTATTAAAACACTTTAGATCTAACATGTAAACAAGCCTAAACTAAAGATAATAATCTTTTAAAGAAATCTAAGCTTGTAAGAAAAGTAACCAAAGAGAAAGATTGAATTTTTATGAGATGGGAGAGAAAACCCTCAAGCTCAAGATTGAACGTTGCGAAGAAGAGAAAGCCCCTGAAATGCAAGAAATGTTAGATCTTTAAGATAAAGAATGAAGGAAAGAAGGGATGCAACCGAGTTCCCAATTCTCCTTCACTTGAGATAATTTGCAAGCTACACACAAACTTTGAACAAGTGAGATCCAATCTAGTGCATTCAATCAAATGAAATGAGAAGAGCACAAGTATTACCGGCTACAAAATGTTGCTTCTTAATCTCAGATAACCAAATACAAGTAAACAAATTAATACTTTAAATATTTATTCAATAAACCATAAAGGATTTTTAAGCTAGAAATCAGATCTGCAAAACATGTAAGAAATGAACAATAGCTTAGCCAAATATGACCTCAATTAATTGCAACATTCGCATCAATAAGATTTTACACCATTCAGACCTCCAAAGTCTTCACTTTATTCAACAAAATATAGAAGTAACCAAGTATTACAAGAGCATAGGTTCAATTCTCCATGTTCAAATAATGGAGCAATGCCTTGCTTATATAGAAAATATGACCAAGAGAGGGTGGTGCACTTGCCCAAGAGAGAGCACTTTGCTTGAGTTGGCATGGGATAAAAAGGCAAAAAATATGCCAACTTCTAATTAATAACTCAACACTTGCTATAATCCTCACAAATTTCCATCTTTTTCTTGAGAGATGTGCTCCACTTGATTTAGCAAAATCGACTTGCCTTTATTTGCCGAGAAAAAACACTCCAAAGTGTTTTAGAAACCTTAAGAATGTTTCCACTTTACTTTTCCAACCCATAAAATTCACTTTTGGCATGTTTCTTTTATTTTTATGAGTTGCTGAATCTTTCACTTTATCTACTTTTTTGGTATTTTTTACCATTTTCGAGTAATAATTAATTATAGAGATAAATAATTACTCGAAAACTTGGGAAAGTAGGTTTAGGGGTTAAGTGGGTGCTCTAAGTTAGAAAATGAGCACCCCCATGTCAAATTCTGCCCCTAGGCCACACTTTTATGCAATTTTTGAATATTTTTAATTAACTTATTAAATATAAGCCTAGAAAAACAAAAAAATTTATATTTTCCGGAAATTAAAAAAAAACCGATGGGGAACTTAATACATGTTCATATGACTAAAAAACAATGATTAGCATGGTAATATACATTGACACATAGGTTTTAATAACCTCCTAAGGTCTAACCACCAAGACATTTACTCTAGCTTTGGAGGAGTGGGTGAAAAACTCAAAAATTATAAGTCATTAAAAAACGACGTATAATTCTCAAGGAAAAAACACCTTAGAGTAAAGTATTGATGACTAGGTCTTAGTAAAGCCAAACCTTTTACATAGTTTCATCATGCTAAGTCATTTATTACAATTTCTGCGTAGGGTATCAACATGTAAAAAATAAAAAAAGGGCCACTGATTGGCCTGATGAACCTCTGAACACATGTGATGAACAATTGATTTGTTCAAGTCTTTGATTGCTCACCAGAAATCCACCTAAGTGTAACTTAGTGGATAACAATCTTCTTTTATAGCCTTTGATTCACCTGGATGTGGACCAAAACTCAAAAGTATAAAGTAATAACATTTTATTCTTTTAATCTTTTGACTTTTACCTTTAGTGGTACTAAAGGTCTTTTTGTATTTTCACTTTGACTCCTTAGTGGTCCAAGGGTCCTTATGTATTTTTAATTTTCACCTTTAGCCTTCTTTAAGTGCCCTGTGGTCAAAACAAGTGGCCATAGGGGTCCTTCATCCCCACTCAAAGTACATCATCATAAATAGAGAGAATTACTAATGCTTTCATCTCACACTCCTTGTGCCACCAAGATCGGGTACTAGGTGTCTTAACGAAGGGTAGCTAATCCTTGGAGAAGATAACAAAGCTCACAGATCGAGGGTAGGAGTGTCTCACATGCCCAAACCTGGTCTAAGACTTATAGTGATGTCCTGGTAATTGACCAGGTGCTTCAGCGATAGGCTGCATAATTTTACCCAAGGTCAAATATTTGGTAACTGACCAAACGCCTCCATTCTCCTGGAGAATGGCGCTCAGCCCTAGGCTGAGTCCCCCAGTTCTAGACTGGTTCATCTTCTTGGTAACTGACCAAGTTGCCTCCATTCAAAGAATGGCCACTTAGCTCTAGGCTGAGTTCCCCCAGTGCTGGACTGGTTCCACATCCTTGTCCTTGACCAGATGTCCCCATTCAATAGAATGGCTACTCAGCTCAAGGCTGAGTTCCCCTAGTGCTGGACTGGTTCCACATCCTCGTCCTTGATCAAATGTCCTCATTCAACAAAATGGCTACTCAGCTCAAGGCTAAGTTCCCCCAGTGTTGGAATGGTTCCACATTTTGGTCCTTGACCAGATGTCCCCATTCTCCTAAGAGAATGGCTCTTGATGCTGCTTAGGAAAAATCAACACTTCCTCTCAGCGAGAGAGGTATTCTTTGCCATGCCAGGCTTGTCACGAAAGTACACAAACTTTGTTGTTGTCAAAGGCTTGGTCATGGTATCTGCAATTTGTTCATTTGTATGGATGTACTGCAACTTCAGAGTGCCTTTCTGTACTAGGTCTTTGATGAAATGATACTTCATTTCAATGTGTTTCGATCTATCATGAAACACTGGATTTTTTGAAAGCTTAATGCAACTCTGATTATCGCAATGAATAATCGTTGAGTCAAGCTTTCCACCGAATAGATCAGATAGTAGTTTCCTAAGCCAAACTGCTTCCTTGCAGGCATCACTTGCAACAATATACTCAGGGGACCAAGAGATCATTGCAGATCCCATACTAAAGCAATAACATAAAGTACTTTTCTGATCTATTGCACTGCCAACCCAATTTGAATCAGCATATCTTGCTAATAATACTACACTACTGGAAGTATACCTGAGCCCATAAATGATAGTACCTCGCGCATATCTGAGTACATGTTTGGCAGCTACCCAGTGTATGTGCTTCGGATCGAACATGAACTGACTCAGAGCATTCATTGTGTAACAAATATATGGTCTTGTGTGTATGAGATACATCAAGGATCCAATGAGCTGTCGATACAGAGTAGAGTACATCTTGTGAACTGGTGGCCGAGTCTTGCAACTTCTTCAAATTGGTAGTCATGGGCACGCTCACGGACTTGCAGTCCTGCATCCCAAATCTCTGCAAGATGTCCACTACATACTTCCCTTGTGTTAGGAAGATCTCACCTGGCTTTTGCCAGACTTCTAAGCCAAGAAAATAATGCATCAGACTGAGATCCTTCATTTCAAATTTAGAGGTGAGCTCCCTCTTACACTGTGCTATCAGTTGTTCCTCACCTGTAAGGAACAAGTCATCCACATATTGGACAAGGATCAAGATATGATTATGAACAATCTTAAAGTATAGATTGGAGTCAGCAGTACTTTTGGAAAACCCCAAGCTGTGAAGGAATCCATCCATCCTCGCATACCAGACTCTTGGAGCCTGTTTGAGCCCATACAAGGCTTTCTTCAATTTACAAACATGGGACTTATTCCCATGAGTCACAAAGCCTTCAGGTTGTTCAATGTAGACTTCCTCATCAATCTTGCCATTGAGGAAGGATGTTTTTACATCCATTTGATGTAACTTCCATCCGACTATTGCAGCAAGAGAAATGACGGTTATGATGGTAGTATACTTGGCGACAAGAGCAAACGTTTCATCATAGTCTATGCCCTCTTTTTGAGTAAAGCCACGAGCTACAAATCTGGCTTTGTACTTCTCAACGCTGCCATCAGCAGCATGCTTGATTTTGTAAAGCTATCTGGATATTACCATTGACTTTCCTGTCGATTTGGGAACAACTTCCCACACATATTTTTTCATAATTGAACTGTACTCTTCAATCATGGCATCAATCCATACTTGTTGACATGTTGTTTCTTTGTATGTGGAGGGTTCAACACTGATGAGCTGGCTCATAAGACTTGAGTACTTTTGTGGCCTTATGCTTTCTCTGAAAGTACCGGGAGGAGCTTTATGCTTCTCAGCTTCTTGTACCGTTTCTTGGTACTAGGCAGGTCTCCTTTTGGAAGGAGGAACTTCAAGCAGTTCTTCTGGTGGACTTTCAGTTTCCTTAGGTACATCTGAAATTTTATTCTCAAATTCCTCTTCCTCCCTCTGAACCTCTGAATATGGTATCTCAGAAGGAGGTCCTTCATCTTCCTTTGAAAGCTCTTGTGTTTGACGAAACACAACTTCCTCGTGGAAAATCACATCTCGACTGATTTCAATGTACCTCTGTCCAGGGACATAGATGCGGTAGGCCTTCGAGCTGTCACTGCAATCGACAAATATGCCTTTCTTTTCGGAAGGCTCTAGCTTAGCCCTCTTTTCTTTTGGCACATGAATATAAACAATTTGAGCCCGATGGAGTCAATTCCCTTGGGCTTGAGGCTAGACTTATGTATTAAATACACTACTCCATCTACATTGTCAATCAATTAAAAAAAAAAACTTTTCTAAAAGACATGTGGGAGGTTGCATTAGTGTAAAGCAACAATGTATCTCTCTAAAAATGAAGTATTGAAGATAACTTCATTTAGTCCAACATTACAATGTGCAACAATTAAGTGAGCAAATTCAAGAACTTTATTAGTCTCTTGAGTTTTACCTTTGTTTTCTTTCCTCTAGTTGTGCTGATCTTTGATCTTTTCCCATAAAGCCCAACAATGATCCACATCATGTCCATCCTTGCCGCAACGAGTACATTGAGATAAGATCTCTTACCTTGATTATGTCTACACTCCTTGCCTCTGAAATTAATTTTTCCACGTTTTCTTTTACTACCTTCTCCTCTGGATGAATCATTGGATTGTTTCTTCTCAATCTGAGCAAGATACTCTATCTCTTCGATAGGCTGAGCTGTCTTCTTTTGGAATGCTTTCTCACGTTTGGCAATCTTCTCCACAGACATGTCAAATGCGAGGGAGTTCATTTGACCACTAGCTTGCAGGGACTCAAGGTAGTGTGAATATGAAGGGTAGAAGCCCCTGATAAAGGCTATGAACAAAAGGTCTATCTTTACTCCAGTGGCATCAGTGTCATGCATAATGGCTTTGATTTCATATGCTAAAACCTTGGGATCTTGTCCTTCGACTCAAGGTTGAAGAGTTTCACCAACGATTGCATGAGTTCCAATTCTGAGTGTGAGCCATATATATCCTTCGATTTCTTCAAAAGCAGTTTTAATAGGCAATATCTCGCAACTTACCTCTTCACTTGAAGATGAGTGTGTGCTTGATCTTCCTCAACAATTTTGGGTAGTTGTCTTTGCTGGTGAGCACTGCTCCGACGGTGGAGGACAAAGAATGTATCTTTGATGAAACACTTTGCAGTGAAAATAAGTACTGCAAATAATAATAGGTGCATGTTTGAGTCTCTATCATCATTTTCAATTTGTGTAATTTTTTTGTGGAATGCAATGTTTATGATATAAACAATACAAATTACAATACTTGAGTTTACACGCAGAGATTATAACTATTGGAAGTATAAATTACATGCAACGATTACTTGCAGAGCTTACACACGGCTCAAATCAAAATCACACATAGATGTCAGTGCAGGTATATAGGCAGAGTTTTGACGGTCCACAACCGATCATAACTTACAAATTAAAACGCCCAATCAACTTGATAGTAACAAAACCAAAACTAGTGTATTAACCATAAATCATGCATTAATATTCGATGCGTGTGGAACTAAAAATTCGAAAGATCTCCAACTTATGATTCAAAGTGCAAAACATGATTGCACTTCAATGTTCCAAGTTCTAACTTAACTTAACACCACTTCAAAAAAATAAAATAAAATTGGCAATACAAACCATGAATACAATTGTTTAATCCTATGTAGAGCGCCTCAGGACCATCATAGACGAATGAAGAAACATAGCAATTATAAATTGCCTCAAGGCATGCCCAGTCGCGCAAAGGTGTGATCACCATTCTGGCATTGTTGAGTCACCTATTTGGCGACGCGATAGGAATCTATAGAACCTCAATGAAGCCACTGATAATTCATATTTAGTCTTTCTTGTATTAGGGTTCAACTCAATGGTTAAGGATAGGATTTGGCTCAATGGTTTGGGTTAGGAAGTCAATTTGTGCACACCATAAGTGTATTGAATACAAGCAATCAAGTTAGTGGGCAACCATGTTGGAGGAGATAGGCCACGACTTACTAACAAAAGGGGTTTATCAATATAAATTTGCATCAGAAGAGGATCGTGTGAGAGTGTTAGAGCATTGACGGATGTTGATGTATTTGTAACTTCGTAAGATATTTTGATGTATATTATCATTGTATGTTGTTGTACCCCCATCGAAGATGTGTTTGCTTCCCTTCGGGATGTCATTATTGTGTATGGACCTTGAGGTACAACTCCGTTGTAAGTCGAGGCAATAGTCCCCAGTGTAACATCATGTAATGTATTTTTGGAGTCTGTCTAGGGGAAGTCGACCCTGTTAAGGTAAGAGGTCGACCCCAATCATGTATTAGGTCAGTCACTTGAAATGTATAAATAAGGAGGCACCCTCCCTCATTTATACACACTTGCACTCACTCAAGTTTGCATGAGTAGAGAGAGAATGACAAGGAGGAGAGATAGATAGCTGCATAATACTTCTTATTACTGGTTTTGTTCATCTTATGATACAGTCTTTGTGACTGAACTATTTTGAGGAAGTTTGCGGGGTTTTCTCCTTTATGGTTTCCCTGGTGAAAATCTTTGTCTTGTGTATCTTTTTTATCTTATGCATCTTGATGTACTTGTTATTCTTTCAAATAAAGGTCCTAATCAAGTAAATTAGATTAGAAACACTAACGTGGTATCAGAGCTTCTTTGAAAGAAGGTACTGTGCAGCAGCAGAAACTAGGGCTTCCTCGTTTAAGGTCTTTTCTCCAAAGATCATCAAGAAAAGAGGGCTAGGCTAACTCGCCTCAGAAGGGCGCATCTTTTGTTGGAAGCAGTTTCAGATTCGAAGAAGTTTCATTTTTGACCTTGTCACCGGTGCTGAGAGAAACTAGGGCCTCAAGTTTTGGAGGCTTCCCACCTCAGTCTTTGGAAAAGGACCTAGTTGAGCAACTCGCCTTAAGGAGACACATCTTTTTGTCCAAACAGAATTCCCAAACTCCAAGTTTGGAAAATTAGGGTTTCTCTGACAAACCCCTAGTGAGCCAGCTCCGGAACCAGGTAGGATACCTCAAATCAGTAAGATTTGAATCTTTATTATTTCCATTTGATGTTCTCATTTGAAAAGATGACTCACCATACTCAACTTGAGGACAAGCTTGGAGGGGCTTATAACTTTCGAGCATGGAAGTACAGAATCTCCCTGATCCATGAAGAAAATGATTTGGATCAGTACATCAGTGGAGAAGTTCCAGAGCCAGAATGAGATGAGGCTAAGGCTACTCATAAGAAGAACTTGGTTAAAGCCGAATCATTGCAGATTCAATTAAGGATCACTTCATCCCCCATGTGTCATCATTCAAGACACCGAAGTAAGTATTTGATGCTTTGACAAAGATGTTCGAAGGAAAGAACATCAACCGGAAGATGACATTGAGGAAGCAACTAAAGAATGTGAAGATACAAAACTCGGAGACTATACAGTCATACTTCACAACTTACAAGGGTTGCTCAAATCAAGGAACAACTTGAAGTAGTTGAAGACAGTGTAGCAGAAGGAGAGATTGTGATGACTACCTTGAATGGCCTCCCAAGCTCATGAGATTCATTCATTCAAGGAATCCATGCAAGAAGGAAGCTGATCTCTTTGAGTTGACTTTGAGAAGAATGCACACAAGAAGAAGCTTGACTCATAACAAGAGAAGAGAAGATGGGAGAAACTAAAGATCAAGCTCTCACTGTTCACACCAAGAAGAACTTGAAGAAGAAGGAGAACTACCATCATGACAAGAAGAAGGATAAGAAACAAAAGTTCAGAAAAGATCCTTCTAACATTCGATGCTATACTTGTGATGAAAAGGGACACATTGCAAGAGACTATCCCAACAGGAAGAAGAGATATCATGCTCATACCGTCGAAGATGATGAACCAACAAACAAAAGATTCAGAAGAGAGAAGGATGATTCAAATGAAGAGTATGTGCTAATCTCTGCACTTACGAGCACTATCTCACATGGAAGCATTGATTGGCTTGTGGATAGTGGGGCATCTAAACACATGACTGGATACAAAGAATCATTCGTTAACATGTCTGAGCATGAGTCACTTCACAAGGTGAAACTTGGGGATGATTATCAATACCCCATAAAAGGGAGTGGAGAACCTTCATACAAGCTATACTATGGGAAATCCTTAAAGATGAAGGATGTGCTATATGTTCCAGGATTGAAGAACAATCTCCTCTCCATCTCTGCACTAGATGCAAAGGGAATGAGAGTTGCATTTATCGATGACCAAGTTCTAATGTGTCCTAAAGAAAAGACAATTGATGATGCTACAATGATTGGAGAACAGGACAAAGGCTTGTACAAGCTAAAGGGGTATAGATTGAACAAGCATTGGTTCATGAGTCAATAGAACCAAGTGAACTATGGCATCGAAGGCTTGCACACGTGAACTATAGAGCACTACCAATTGCAAGCAAAGCAGTCTCAGGACTTCCAAAAATCCAGGCAAAGTATGAAGGCATTTGCAAAGAATGTGCACAAGAGAAGAATGCAAAGAAGACATTTCCCAGTAGTGAAAGTAAAGCTAAAGGAATACTGGAGATACTACACTCAGATGTATGCGAACCCATGTCTTCTAGCTCATTAAGCGGGTATGTGTACTATGTTTCCTTTATATATGACTTCTCACGTAAGACTTGGATATATTTCTTAAAAGGGAAAAATGAAGTATTCAGTAAGTTCAAGGAATACAAAGCCTTGGTCAAGAACCAATCTGAAAGGAAGATCAAGACTTTGCAGTCAGATAATGGCAGAGAGTTCACCTCGAAAGAATTCAAGGAACTCTACAGAGAGTCTAGGATTAAGAGGGAGTTGAGCACTCCATACAATCCTTAACAGAATGGTGTTGTGGAACGAAAGGACCGTACCATAATGGAAGCATCGAAAGCATTGCTTCATGACAAGGATCTTCCAATGCACCTTTGGGCGGAGGCAGCAAGAACGACTATGTATGTACAGAACTACTTGTATGTACTTGACAACAAGACTCTTGAAGAAGCTTTCTCAAGGGAGAAACCAGAAGTCAGCTATTTTAGAATATTTGGCTGCTCGGTATACATACATGTCCCAAAGGAGAAAAGGACCAAGCTCAATCCTTTTGGGAGGAAGGGTATATTAGTAGGATATAGTGATACATCAAAGGCCTACCGAATATACTTCCCAGGATTGAAGAAGATCGACTTAGCAGAGATGTAACCTTTGGTGAGGACTCGACATACTCTAGATCCAGGAGGCTACCTATTGAAGAGGTCGAGGAACTTGAAGGAACGAGAGTCCGAGATATGGAAATAGTAGAAGCAATTCCAGAAGACCATGAAGATCATAAAATGGCATAGCCACAAAAGCTTGTAGAGACACTTCACGAGAAGGACTCCCACAAGAGGAAACCGACATGGGCACGGGAGCTTATACAAGAGGTAGAAAGGTATGGCACTCTAGAAGGAATGCATAGAGAGAGAAAAAGGGCGAAGCCTTGCAACAACTATGTGGCCCTGTTGTGTGACATCATTAATAAGGAACCTTCCAACTATGAAGAGGTTGCAGAAAAGAAAGAATGGAAGGATGCCATGATCGAAGAATATCAATTGATTATGAAGAATGATGTCTGGGAGATAGTTTTGAGACCGAAAAGGAAGTCTATCATGACTTCAAAGTGGATCTACAAGATCAAACATGCTGTAGATGGTAGCATTGAGAAATACAAGGCAAGATTCATAGCACGAGGCTTCTCACAGAAAGAAGGCATAGACTACGAAGAGGCATTTGCACCCGTAGCGAGGTACACTTCCATTAGATCTATACTTGCATTGGATGCAGTTATGAGATGGAAGATACATCAGATGGATGTCAAGACAACATTCTTGAATGGTGTAGTTGAGGAGGAAGTGTATGTAGAACAACCATTGGGATTTGAGACACATGTCAGGCAGACTCATGTGTGCAAATTGAAGGCCTTGTATGGGTTGAAACAGGGAGCCAAGACATGGAACGACAGGATGGATGGCTTCCTGATGAGTTTGGGCTTTACTGAGAGTAAAGTGGATTCCAACTTTTACTTCAAGGTTGAGGGCGAAAGATCGGTGATGCTCCTGTTATATGTCGATGACCTATTCCTAACAGGAGAGGACAAACTCATTATAGATGCAAAGAGGAGACTTGCTACTGAGTTCAAGATGAAGGATCTAGGGATGATGCATTAATTCTTAGGCATGGAGGTGTGGCAGAGTGCAGATGGGATTTTGCTTAGTCAAGGAAAGTATACAATGGAGATTCTAAAGAGATTCAGAATGCTGGACTGCAAGGCGATAGCCACACACCTATGGCATCAAACTTGAAGCTTTTGTTTGATGCTTCATCAGAGTCGGTTGATGCCATGATGTATTGTTAGATGATTGGCTCATTGATGCACTTGACGAATACAAGATCGAACATATGTTTTGCGGTGAACACACTGAGTCAGTTCCTGATGGATTCTAGACATGTTCACCTGGTTGCTGCAAAGCATATATTGAGGTACCTAAAGGGTATAGTGGATTATGGGATCAAGTATGATGTGAACCAAAAGATTAACCTGCACAGTTATGTTGATTCAGATTGGGCAGGTAGCGCCACTGATAGGAGAGCACTTCAAGTTGTTGCTTCAGTTTGGGATTTGACATGATCTCTTGGTTTAGCAGGAAGCAGTCCTGTGTGGCCCTAAGTATAGTCGAGGCAGAGTATGTTGCCGCTTACTCGGTTAGCTGGGAGGTAGTATGGTTGCGGAAGTTACTATCTGATTTGTTTGATCTCCAGTTAGATGCGACTTGTATCTTCTACGACAACCAAAGTTGCTAGAAGCTGTCGGAGAACCCAGTGTTCCATGACAAGTCGAAGCACATAGAGATCAAATTCTACTATATTAGGGATATGGTGCAAAGAGGAGCAATGAAGCCCCAGTACGTGGCAATGGATGAGCAGATAGCCGATGTGTTGACCAAGTCTTTAGCGAGAGTGAAGTTCGAGTACTTCAGAGAAAGACTTGGTGTGATCTAGAACGAGACCCCTCGAAAGAGGGAGTGATGAGTTCTAGCATAATTGGTGAGACAGGTTGTCCTAGTGTAAAAGTCTCGACGAAGGTCGTAGGTTGTCGGATGTAATCAATATTGTAGGTTGTCCTCGAATGTAATAAGTCCTGGCGAAGCTCGCATGGTATCCTTGGACGTAATCAATCCTGATGTGATTCTATGCTAGAAATAGAAAGGGACCATAAGACGCAGATGCATAATATCTCATATGGGAAATGAGACAAGGTTGTCCAAGTGTAAATAAGAGCCCTGGCGTGGTACGTAGGTTATTCGGATGTAATCAGTCCTGTAGGTTGTTCGAGTGTAAATATGAGCCCTGACATGGTATGCAGGTTACTCAGACATAATCAGTCCTGAGACTGGTTGTCTGAATGTAAATACGAGCCCTGACGTGGTATGCAGGTTATTTGGATGTAATAAGTCCTGTGGGTTATCTGAATGTAAATATGAGCCCTGGCGTGGTATGCAGGTTATTCGGATGTAGTAAGTCCTGAAGGTTGTTTGAACGTAAAAGGGTCTTAGATGTAGGTTGTTTAGACATAATCAGTCCTTGTATGTGTGTATTCCCACGATGGAGATGATGAGGTCACAAGGCACTTTTTGTGCACTTGGGTAGTTCTCCTTTGCAGGTAGAACACAGGTTGACCGTAGAGAGATGTAATGCACTTAGTGTGCTCCTGGGCGGTTCTCACAGTGGTAGATGCAGGATTGTCTTGGTGACATCCTAACATGTTCCTATGTTGATAGAACGCAGGTGGTCTGCATCTGGGGTGAGCTCTGTGTGTTTTGTTTTGTTGTGTGCAGGACAAAAGAGATGATTTGGATACGACAAGAAGAAGGTAGGAAATGCAGGTCATTGCAGTCGCAATGTAAAGAAGGTCCTGGACTGTACCTACATGATGGCTTGCTCGAAGATGCGATGAAGACCTGGATGAGTACTAGGCCTACACCCAACATGAAAAAGGGCTGGCTTTTTAGAAACTTTCGATGACAGATAGTACCATTCGATGAACGATAAGAAGATGACTATGGCAACAACTATGATGACTCCGTGATGAAGACTGGACCAGATGTGTTGATGATTGTGTGTGAGAGAGAGAGAATACCTTCCTAGTTAAGAGGGAGTGTTGATGTATTTGTAACTTTAGAAGATATTTTGATGTATATTATCATTGTATGTTGTTGTACCCCCATTGGAGATGTGTTTGCCTCCCTTTGGGATGTCATTATTGTGTATGGACCTTGAGGTACAACCTCCATTGTAAGTCGGGGCAATAGTCCCTAGTGTAACGTCATGTAATGTATTTTTGGAGTCTGTCTAGGAGAAGTTGGCCCTGTTAGGGTAAGAGGTCAACCCCAGTCATGTATTAGGTCAGTCACTTGAAAGGTATAAATAGGGAGGCACCCTCCCTCATTTATACACACTTGTACTCACTCAAATTCACATGAGTAGAGAGAGAAAGACAAGGAGGAGAGATAGATAGCTGCAGAAGACTTCTTATTACTGGGTTTGTTCATCTTATGATATAGTCTTTGTGATTGAACTATTCTGTTGAAGTTTGCTAAGAGTAAGTCATTGTAATTTGAATTAAAGATAGAGATTGATATTTTATTACTTTGGGCAAAATTCTCTTTTTTGATCTAGGGATTTTTCAGATAGCCTAACATATGGGCTTATGCATAAATGAATTGAAGTTGATTAGTTTAAGGGTTTAGTTTCCCTCTACTCTATAATGACAAATACTGCATACTAGCCTTGTCACTGCACAAATTTTGAGTGCATCCATCAATTCAACACTCAGTTATTTATCGGGAAAGTGTAATTGATGCGTGACAACAAGTAGCAAGATAGAGAAATGAGAAGGAAGACATTATATTTTATTCCAAACTGTATTTTATTGCATAGGTTAGGGGCCATTTAGACAGTTGGTTCTCGAGGATAGTTAACTATCCCTCACATTAATTAAGAAAGGCGAAAGACATAATACTTGTCTAAATAATTTGTTAACATATATATATATTTTTTAGGTAATATACTTGTTTCTTGGATTAAGATAATCTCAATTCATGCGTGATTAGGTGATTGCTTAACATAATTTTGTTTAAAATAGATTTGATGCAGCTTAGAAGAATTTTGAAATGGGCGAGTACAAAATTCACCTTAATTGATATATAGGCCGATTTATATTTGTTGGCTTTTTTTGGTAATGAGGGTTCTCATAGGTGTCCAACGAAGGTCCGATTGTAGTTTTAGTGTGTTGACATTTTCAATTCCATGAAGGGAGTTTCTCACTCGAAGCATTGAGAAGACTTAATAATATAGAGGGAAGTTGTGGGATGAGTACGTGACCATTCTACTCTAGTATTCATTCATAACCGAAACTACACTATTGCTGCACAACTTTATTACATTCATATTATGTGTAGATTCATAGTAGGAAATATATTTATTCTAATAAGAAATAAATAGAAGTACCAACATATTAATCATCCACATGGAATAGACAATACATGATTTGAAAAGAAAGCGGGCTTCCATTATTCCATAGCACCATTAGACTCCAATACATCATTACACTTGCAATAAGGACATGGGTGATTCATAACAACAACATACTAGAAAACCCTATTCCACAACAACATAATAGTTCCTAGCATATGGATTCAAAAGACTAACAACGACAATAATCAACACCATTACTATCAACAACAACAATGACAACTTCTACTCATAGCCCAAATGGACTGCTTATACAAATGTGTGTTGACAATTTTTGAGTCTATCAAACCCTTAGTAACCTAGTTGGCATCATAAATACATTACATTACATATCATAAATGACTTAGCCGACTTAGGCCACAAAACAAGGTTCCGTTCCATTTTCTGCACAATGGCTTGTAGTTCCACATGGCATGACTAAGGTTGTCCATGTATTGTGTGGTTGTCCTTGTATATCATCCCAAAAAAGAAGGGGCCAACAAGCCTCGACCACACTTGTTGACTTGCCCTCGAGTCAACTCCACTACTATGTAGCATTCTTCTCTTCTTCTTGCTCTTCAAATGAAGGGGTCAAATTTGGGACCAATGCAAGTGCACGGGTAGAAAATCAATTGAAGTTGTCGAGCTCCTAGGTCCACTTCCTCAATAGAATGGAGTTCTCGCCAATGAAGGCTTGTACCTTGAAATGTATCTATGACATCGTGCCCCTCCATGAACAAACTTGTGAGTGCTAGATATCTTGAGCATAAATAGGGCACGCTTGATCTAACTAGAGGGAATTTTTGGTGAACACAACTCAATGATTTTGTACATTGGGAGACTTCACCAATGTTTCCAAATGTTAGAAGTTCCAATGAAGTCATAAGAGAGGAGTCACATAATGGCTCAAAGGTAGACTTCCAAACATTTGTGATTTTCCCATTCTTTAAGGGAACTTGATCCATGTACATTGCCCGTTGTAAATCCAAAAACAAATCACTATTAGTAAAGTCACGGTCCACTAGCCTTGTTTGTTCCTTTTTTTCACGAAGGTTGCTCAAGGTTTTGACTCAGATCCACTGTTTCGTCGACCATTGCTTCTTTACTTCTTGTGTTGTGTGATTTGGCACTTATGACTTTACTTTGCCATAATTGCAAATTGCGATTGCACACCTCTTTGATAAACTTTGATAATGGAAGGTTGACATTGCTAAATAACTTTGTCATCGTCTACTACTATGAGTTGCTGCACGGGATACCAGTGTGAACAAGAGTTGCCGAACCACAACATTTAGAATAAAAGCAGTGAAAAATGGTTAAGTCCGGGTGTTACAACTTGATTTAGCACTTGAGTGGAAAAGTCCCTATCCACTAGAGCTATCAAGGAGCAACTTTGGAATAAAGCACCACTAACTTCCCTAATTTTTGACTAGTGCTCAAGGTCAAGGGGGGCTTCCTTGGGGTTGATTAAATGTGGATCTATTTGAAGAGAGCTAAAGGGATTGAAATGTAACTTAGTTAAATGTGTGTGATTAGACCAAAGTTAAGCTCCCCAAATAATGCTTGAACATGTAAGATTTAGAGATGCCAAATAAATCAAACACCTAATTGGAAATACTTAAGATATCATTTGAATAACTATAGAAACCATGAACATTTAGATCATCAATTTTGGAAATAAAAAATGCTTTGTAGAAAATAAATTCACAATAGATCAATGCCAAGGTTAAATAGTGGGTTCATTTGCTGCAATATACATCCCAAAACTGAAATTAAAGGTGGAATAAGTTGCTCAGTTAATTCATTAGATTGTATGAGGTTATGGTCGAAGGTGAGGCCTTGCTTGAGAATATTTTTTGAAGCAAGGTGTCATCCAAGGTGTTAGATTAATTAGGTGAAAATTCTAGATTTCTTGAATTGATGAGAATCACTTCTCCAAATTAGTGTTTTAAAAACCGATCAACTCGAAATTGGAACCCACTTAGTTGACCGGTCTAACCTTCAACAGCTTTGAACCGGTAGAAAACTCGACTCAGAGGCCAGTTTGGTACTGAACCGACCTGAACAACCCGAGTCCATAAAAAATCGGCCGGTTTGGTCTCTATACAACTCCCGCCGGGTTGGTCTCTTTATCTTTCATTCTCCTTCCTTTTACTTAATTTTTTAACATTACCATTAATTGTTCCAAGATGTTTGAGAGTGGTTCCTGTTATCCACTAAGTTGTACTTAGGGGATTTCCAGTGAGCGACCAAGCATCCGAACAAGTAAATTGTTCCTACTCGGTGCTCAGAATTTCCAAGGATTCATCAGGACCAAATGTTGGTCCCTTTGTAATTTTTACATGTTCATACCTTGCGGGGATTTTGTAATAAATGACTTAGCATGATGAAAATTATGTAAAAGGTTTGGCTTGTCTAGGACATAGCTATCAATACTTTACTCTAGGGTGTTTTTTCCTTGGGAATCACATGTCGTTTTTTAATGACTTATAATTTTTGAGTTTTCACCCACTTTTCCAAAGCTAGAGTAAATGTCTTGGTAAAAAAGCTTTAGGAGGTGATTAAAACTTAGGTGTCAATGTATATTACCATACTAATCATTGTTTTTGAGTCATATGAACACGTATTAAGTCCCCCATAGTTTTTTTTTTAATTTTCGGATTTTTTTGTTTTGTTTTGTTTTGTTTTCGTTTTTTAGGCTTATTTTTTATAAGTTAATTAAAAAAATTAAAAAGGCATAAAAGTGTGGTCTAGACTCCGATATTTTACCCCTAGACCCACTTTCCTAAGTTTTTAAGTGATTCATTTTTCACTTAATTTAATTAACTTTTAGTCAAAAAACCAAAAAAAGACCAAAAAAATGAGGAAATAAAAGAATTCGGCAATTTCCAAAAAGTAAAAAAACATGCCAAAAATGAAATTTCTGAGTTGGCAAAGCTATTTGGAAATATTCCTAACCTTTCTGAAACATGTTGTTGGAGCATTTCTCTCATGTGAAAGAGGCAACATGACATTGCCAATTGGAAAGTGCGCATTTCCCGAAAAATTTATGGAAAGAGCAGAAGCAAAGTGGAATGGGTTGGGTTTGGTTTTGGAATGAGTCATTTTTGTATTAAATTGTTTCCATTTTACAAGCTCATGCCAAGTTGGTGAATGCACCACCCTCTTCTTCTCTATTTTTCTATATAAGCAACTCTTGCTCTTCAATTTCGTTGAAGCAAGTAACCTCTGCTATTGTAATGATCATTATTTTTTCTGATTTTGAATAAAAGTCAAGGCTTTGGAGGTCCAAATGGTGTAAGATCTTGTCGATGTGAAAGCTGCAATTAATTGAGGTGATATTTGGCTAAGCTATTGTTCATTTCTTACAAGTTTTGCAGATTTGATTTCTAGCTTAAAGATCCTTTATGGTTTATTGAGTAAACATTTAAAGTATTAGTTTGTTTACTTGTATTTGGTTATCTGAGATTAAGAAGCAACATTTTGTAGTTGGTAATACTTGTGTACAAATGCACTAGATTGGATCTCACTTGTTCAAAGTTTGTGTGTAGCTTGCAGATTATCTCAGGTGAAGGAAAAGTGGGAGCTCGGTTGCATCCCTTCTTTCCTTCATTCTTTATCTTAAAGATCTAACATTTCTTGCATTTCAGGCACTTCTATGTCTTCACAAAGATTCTAGCCAAGCTTGAGGGCTATTTCTTCATCCTTAAAAATCAAATATTTTTCTTGTTACCTTTAAAAGCAAGCTTAGATTTTTTCTTAGCTTGATTATTTAACTAGATCTAAAAGCATTTCTCTTTAATCTGTTATCATAAGCTTAGATCTAGTGAATCTCTTAGTATTTGAAGTGGTTTAAATTTCTTCAACTTTCGCAAATACTAAGGTGTAAATTTTGATTGTATTTCCATGCTAATCCACTAATTTATAAAATATTAGTTTGCTGGTTTTTGTATTTTGTTGACAGGTCAAGAGGAAATGCTGGCGAAATTTTCAAATTTTTAGCGTCTCAAAGCATCTCCAAACCCCTCTCTTCAATCCCTTTCTTCCAACAATTTATTGAAATCCTTTTGGCCAAAGAATAAGGTCAAAAGGCACCCTGTTATTTAATTATCAGCAGTGTAACAATTTAATAAAAGAGCAAGTGGGATTACGGCTCCCACACCCCTTTTCCCCTATTTGGGGGAAGACTGTATTTGTCCTTGAAGTGGGTTGGATTTTCTTGTTCGTTTAGATTAGATTTGATTACTTCAACTTTTAAATCAATTAAGTTTATTTCAAGATTTACAAATTTTATTCAAAATAATCATATACTAACCCGACATCTATTTGCCGTAGTAATTAGTCTCACAATTTTTTGTTCACATAAGCACACAATCAGTCCTGAAGGGCTGTATTTCAACTTTGCTTTCATAAATTGGAAAGAACATTTGCCTATTCCTTGTATGCTCTACTCCTCACAGGTCAGTGTTAATCTTGGGGATATCAAAAGCGGAATCACGCACTTATTAATTTTCTCACATCTAATTAAATAACTCATTTTAATAGAAGTAACTACCCAAAACATTAGGAAAATCCGATGTAAATGATTTTGGAGAAGTAGTGGACAAATTCTTCAGGGAAAGCGGGAACAACTAGAAAATGACCGTGGGGTCCCGTTAGGATGCACCCTTATGGTGTAGTGTTGAACACCTCGCCCCCTGATTCCATCTAGCCCACATTTTTCCGTGCGGAGCCACTCTTCCCAAATTCCAGACATATTCCCAGTACCACTTGGTATATCGGGAATCGCCTTCCTTTAATTATTCGTCATTCTAATAATTAAAATTGACCGAGTACACGAGCAAAATATTTTCCTAGTTTTCAACAACATTCATTGTGTTGTGACTCCATATAGTCATATTGTGATTATTGATATATCTTGCAATGCTGTTGAATTTAGTTATACTTTTGCTTAGTGTTGTGTCAACAATTTATTCACTTCTAACTCCCTAAACAACCCAATCAATTGAAACAATTAAAACACTTAAGAGCCTTAGAAACTCTTTTGGTAGGGACTACCTCCCTTGGCTTCGTTAGGAGTTAAGCCTAAATGGAGGAGTCAGGATCAGGTGACAGTACCTGACTCGAGACTTGCCCCCAAGGACGCACCAAGCAGCGTGAAGATTTCTGCTGCGTTAACCCAAGTGCGTAAGAGGCGACAACATATTTGGTGTCGTTGCCGAGGATAAATCTTTTTATTCCCGGAGTTTGACTTACCCTTAGTTTCTTTTTTTTTACCTTTCTTGATTGATCTAAGTCCAACATTTCTAAAGATTGAACTCGGTCCATCTGGCGACTTCATTGTTTATAAACCAATCAAGGTATTCCACAAGCAGAAACCCCGTATGCTTACTTGATTTTATTCTTGAACCCGAAAAGGTTTATCGAAAGAGAGCAAGTAAGCTAGCTTCTTGGAGGATCCTTGAAAATCTAGAATCCGAGTCCCTCTTAGACATCCATTTCCTTTTTGAAGAAAGTAGTAAGATTAATAATATGGCCACATCTGATGCCTATTTCAAACCCCTTGACTTCACTCAAATAGCAGGTCAATCGCACACTCTACTCGACAAGGCTATTGAAAAGCTTCCGACCTTCCAAGGGAACAATGCTGTCAGTGCCGAGAGCCATATAGGAAAGATTTCAAAGTGCTTCCTCAGTTGGGTTAGAGACCCTACTCAAACACATGACGATGTCTGTATGAAGTTGTTTGCTCTATCCTTAGAAGAAGATGCATGTCAATGGTACCTTGACCTTGATGTAAATTCCTATGCAAACTATGCTGATTTCTTGAAAGGGTTCAAGAAAAGATGGGGAGTTCAGAAAGAGCCTTGCCATCAATTAGCTGCTCTCCATACTTTGAAAAGAAACGAAAACGAAACTATGGAGGAGTTTAACAAAAAGTTCAAAGATCTGGTGGCAAGCATTCACTCTAATTTGAAGCCACCACACAAGTCCATCCTAGTTTACTATATGGAAGCCCTTAACGGAGAAATGAGATATCATTTAAAAGATAAAGAACCTGACACACTAAAAAAGGCCATGGAGTTGGCTATCAAGATTGATTTAAATATGCAATCTTCAGGAAAGTCAAATGTTCCTAGATTCACGAGGGCTCTCATCAAGCCACATGAATCAAAAGATAAAACTCCTAGCCATGATGCTCATGAGAAGAAGATCAGGGACTTAACTGAGAAAATGGAGGCCATGGAGGCTAATTATGTGGATCAATTGAAACTAATGCAAAATAGATTGATAAACATGGAAAAGGCCCAACCTAATCATAAGAACTTCCCACCAAAAGGAAGTTGGGTTCAGAAGAAAACTTATCATCAAGATAATAGGCCTCCCAACCAACTTGAGTCAGCTAATATGGTTGAAGAAATCTTGCCTTATTGTAGACCTTGTGATGCACTTCATGAAGAGTCGGCTTGTTATATAGCACGTCGAATTTTAGAGCAAGGTATGCCTGAAGCAAGTCAAAGTGGCAGCTTTTCAAGCGAGCCTGAGTTTGTCAACAACGTAGGCCATGTTCACCCCATTCCCAAAGATGCCTGGAAAGAAGCAAAAGAATATAGTCAAAAGATAGATAATCGATCAAAAAATTTTGGGGTCATGCCTTCATCAGATCAAGTTAGAGAAAAATTCAAGGGCTTAACTTATCAAAGAAGAGACAATGCCGGAACCTCAAAAAATCAACAATATGCAATTTTACTTGTGTTTTTGTTGTTAGGAATTCAAGACAAAACAGAAATAAAACTAAGGAAATCAAGCCTAGAAATGATGCTAAAATATGAAAATTTACCTTGGCTTGATGGAAGATGAAATTTGAAAATTATTGCAGTCTTGAAGATACTAGATTTCACCCTAAAAAATAAAAAGGAAAATCTTTTTTGGAGTTTGGTGGTTGATGATATGTAGTGGTAGACTAGTGCCTTTGATCCTTGGGAAAATGGGGTCCTAGAATTGTTCTCCTTTGGTCTTGTTTGAGAATTACTTGGTTGGAACATCGGCAAAACATGACAACTTCCTACCAAGCCTTTGGGGTTTCATGTAAATCCTTCCAAAGAAGGGTCAGTCTAGATTATACACCTTCAATATTTAGATTCTAGCAGTTATTACCATTAATAATCAATCATGCATGCAAACAAGGTGTAAATCCTTCCAAAGAAGGGTCAGTCTAGAGCATATCCCTTCAATATTTAGATTCTAGTAGTTATTACCATTAATAATCAATCATGCATGCAGACAAGATGCGCTGAGTCGATTTCAACCTCAATAAATGTGGTTGCTAATTAACAACGATAGAAAAACCTGCTAAAAAAGCTGATCTGAGCACTCCTTCCTGTAGCATGTGGTTGTTGCATAGTGTAGATACCTAAGTCTGTCAGTCTTATACTATCCTTTTAAGATTATACTGCTGATTGCTAATTATGATGATCCAAACCCCTGGAACCAGCCTCAACAGAGTGCTCTTCTTCAAAAATTAAAATTCAGTGTTATCGGAACCGGACTGGAACCGGCAAAACCGGCCGGTCTGACCGGTTTACAGGGTTGGCCGGTCCGGTCAGCAAATTTTTTTGAAAAAACCGGTTTTTTTTCCAGACCGGGTATGGAACCGGTCGGAACCGGCCAAAACCGGCCAAACCGGTCAAAACCGGCCGAACCGGCCGGTCTGGACTGGGGACTCAGGAAACTCAATTTTTTTTAAAAAAACCAGAAAATAAAACTTTGCTGATGTACTTTGGAGCCTCTGATGTACTTTGGTCAGTTTACTGTGGCAGCAACAGTCAAGAAAGTTGAAGTCTGATTTTATTTAGCAGCAGCAAATTGAAGTTTGTAAAAGCTATTTTATCTCTGGGATTCGAGTTAAGGAATGCAACTAAGACAACCACAATAATAGGTTAAGCTTGCACAGTAAACAAGCCTGAGGTCAGCAAGTCCTGATTTTTGGAAGACAGACACTCAAGTTCATGAGCAGATTTTGTTTTGATGACTTGAGCAGACTTTTGATTGGGATGATTCCTTGATCACCCTCGATGTCTCACATGTTGGTATGTTTGTCTACAAAGTAATTTACTAACAATAATGACTCAGGAATTATAGTACACAGTGATATACACAAAGATGCATATATTATCAATGATATGATGTTAGATGATGCCTATAATATTACACAGTGAAGTGATAAGATGCCTAGCATGTTACACAGTAGTATGCATATTGATGAATCAATGATGTTTAGACAGTGATCAGATCTGTTATGATTCTTAGTAATTAGTTACTACATAGTGATATAATGTGCTAGTGATTAGTCATTACACAGTGGGATATATAGATTGCAATGATGAAACTATGAATATGTTGTTACACAGAGATAAATGACAATGAACCGGCCGGTCTGGACTGGGGACTTGGGAAACTCAATTTTTTTTTTAAAAACCAGAAAATAAAACTTTGCTGATGTACTTTGGGGCCTCTTTGTTAATGTACTTTGGTTCAGAACCTCAGAGATGTATTGCACTAGGTGTTACTTTGGATATTTGCACCCATATTTGCTATTTATATGAGAAACTTTGCATATTTTTGTATTAATGGTCTGGATTCATATGTATGCACATGAATATATATATGTTTTTTACAAAATATGAATATTTTATGTATTTTTTAGTCAGCCGGTTTTTTACTCGGTTTTTGCCGGTTCCGGTCCGGTTCACATTTTGGGCTTCGCCGGTTCGATGACCGGTCCGGTTCCGATAACATATCAATACACATGCTGTTTACTAATTTTGATCATCCCAACAAGCTGTAACAGGTACTAGAACACACCGTTTCCACAATTTTGGCTGCTTTCAAATAGTATTTACAACCTCAGGCTGAAAGTAGGGTCTCCAAGGGCACACATACTGTTTACTACTGTTTTTCACTTGCAATATTTAATGTGCTGAATACAGTGGTCATCGAGGCGTACTGTTTTAAAGGTACTGCTGTTTTCTCTTCTAATAATCTTTCTGCTAACTCTGGATGATTACTCAAATCAGCCACGGATTCTTGGCTGATCCTTTGCTATCAAACTTGCTACTTATACCTTCAATGACAAGAACCACCAAAGGAGTGAAATGTGGATCCTATTATCACAAATCTTGTAGTTGCCCCTTAAGGTGATCCTATTCAGGATGGTAGAGGGAAGGCAACCAAAGTTGTGACTTAAGGAAGCTAAGATCTTTGAAAGAATATCTGATGTCACACCGGCCAAAGTTATCGACATTTTAGACAAGGTAAATGACCAAGCCAAGGGGCGTCCCTACAACCAAGATAACCCTAAATTGAGGAAAATAAGTGGATAACCCTGGGTATTTTGATTAGATCTCTTAGTATGATGGTTAATTAGAGTTTTAAGCAGTTACTAAGAGAGGATGAGTGTTTGTATAAAATGCCCCAATTTTACCCTAGGGTTTTTATACATGAAAATAAAATCAAAGGGTAAATGGTGAATTTAAGTGGAATTAAACACTTAGATGAATTGCTAGATGTTGGATAAGACAATTAAAAGTAAAACTAGCAATACCCAGTTTGCGGATTGAAAGATAACCACTTCTCCCAAAGGGGGCATCCCTTCCCAAGGATAGGCCAGTGTTTTGAGTGGGAAAATGGGGTCCTATGGTCGTGAAAATCTAGATCTAAGGGTTTTGAATTATTTCCAAAGTGGGTTTAAAGTTTCAAGGCCAGTCGCAAAATAGAACATACAAATCTAAAATTTAAGGGTTTTAATATTAGGGTTTTTGTTAGAGAAATAATCTACCTTAGTACCATGGTTATCTACCTAGGAGACATAATCATTTGCCTTGTGCTTATGTTGTATGGTCTAACTTAGGTTATACTAATCAATACTGGTCAAATAGGTGATTTTGGCTCATTAATTGACAGTTGAGGCTCTCTTCTTTGATCATTCTGTCATCCAGGTGTCTGCATTAATTGCAAACCACTTCCAACTTTGACTAGGGGCGCTAGTGTGTGAATGTGGTTGTTTTGTGGTCTTCTTGGGCATTTATTTGGCTCCTAGAGACTCTCCCACTCACCCATGCGCTCTCCCATGCTAGCCTTGCCTCATTTATGACCCAGGCATACTTCTTACCTGTTCACACATGTTCACACATGGATTCGTGACTGTTTGGTTAGGTTTGGGAGCCTATTGGTCAACCTAGGGGGGTTTAGGGGTCAAATCCTAGCCCGACACTTATATGCATTCACATGGCCTCTAAGGGTTCATGGATGTGGCTGTTTTGTGGTCGTCTTGGGCATTTATTTGGCTCCTAGAGACTCTCCCATTCACCCATGCGCTCTCCCATGCTGGCCTTCCCTCATTTATTACCTAGGCATGCTTCTTACCTGTTCACACATGTTCACACATGGATTCGTGACTGTTTGGTTAGGTTTGGGAGCTTATTGGTCAACCTAGAGGGGTTTAGGGGTCAAATCCTAGCTTGACACTTATATGCATTCACATGGCCTCTAAGGGCTCACGAATTTTCCCCAATGTATTATAAATATGTACTATACACATCTACAAGATGTACTGTAATAATATGATCAATTATTAACACCATTCACATGTGCTATTTTAGCTCTTTTGTTGTTCTCTTGCATATTTTGTCAAATACTTTAAGTGTGAATACTGCTCTAGCTCCTAGATCTCACTGAGAAGCAATTCTCACATGGTATCAGAGCTAGTTGGAGTTGCAAGCAAATCTAGATAGGTTTGAGTTGTTGTTTAGGGCATATTTCCAGAAAATCTGAGTGTTTGCATTGCAGGTTTTACAATGTTTTTGTCACAGGTTGCGCAAGCAGGATGTAGTGGACTCAGCTATTGCTTACACCATTCAACTATTTTGAATGGAAGGTTGAAATGGTGATCCAGTTGAGGTCAAAAGGCCTGTATAGAGTCACCATGGGGACTGAAGCCGAGCCCAACTCTAGTAGAGAAAGCTAACTACTTGAATCGAATTGATGAAGCTTTTGGAAAGAGTCACCATGGGGACTGAAGCAGAGCCCAACTCTAGTAGAGAAAGCTAACTACTTGAATCGACTTGATGAAGCTTTTGGAAAGCTTTGCCTCAGCATTTCGAGGGATCTTTTCTTTCATGTTGAAAGTCTTGGCACACCTAATGAAGTTTGGCTCAAGCTTGAGTCACTATTTGGGAAGATTGATGAAATGAGAGGTAATCAGCTTGAGAATGAGTTAATCTCCCTGAGCCCAGCTCACCATGAGACCATTGAGACTTCTTTACCAAGTTTAATGTACTGGTACTTCAGCTAAAACAATGTGGCATAGAGAAGAAAGATGATCAACTTATCTTGTCCATCCTTTCTAAGCTAGGGCCTAAGTATTCTGTGTATGTTTCGACATTCCACTCAAGCAAGATTACAACGAGAAATGGGAGGATGCCTGCGCTAGCAGACTTCATGGAGTCTTTGACTCAGGAGCAGGACAAGCTCATGCAAATGGGTACCATCAAATCCACCAAAGAACAAGCCCTTGCTATTGGTTTATCAAATCAAACCAAAGGCAAGAAGAAATATTTGAAGCAAAGCGAGAAAGAGAAGAAGCAACCAAGTTCAGAAATCTCTAGTTCTACTGATGGGAGTTCGAGATCCAGGAGGAGAAACAAGAGAGAGAGACCCACATGTGGTTATTGTAGAGGTTCACATCTTGAAAGATCTTGCTTCAGAAAGAAGATGGACATCATGACCAAACTCCTTGAGGAGAACCATATTGATCTTCTAGATTTTGCAAGAGGATGGGAGCGCAAGCAAGGAAGTGGTAAGCCTGTGCATGCATTGAGTGCATGGGTAAGACCCATTTTTGATATCTCTATTTTTGATGGCTTTGTTTCTGATTTACCTTCTGATATATTAGAATCTGAAGCCTCCATCCCATCCTTGGAAGAAACCCGAATAAGTTCACCAAAGCTTCCTCCCAAAACTAGTAATTTTTTGCTAGTTTCTGATGAGTCTTCTGAAAGCTCTTTCCCAATCCAATCAGATCTTTCCCATTCTGATTCTGAAGGTGATATACAGGCTGATATACAACCTATGACAGTCATAGACTCATTTCCCCAACCATTTCATGACCAAAAGACTCGACAACCCTCAAGTTCACTAGTTGGAAAATCTCAAAATTGCCTAGGTTCCAATGCTGTCACTTGTATATGTTGCTTTTGTCTTGTATGTCTTTCATTGGTTGGACAACCATATCACTGGCTGTCATGGGACTGCTGTTCCATATGTCTAGACTTGCTTTTAACACCCATGGTTCAAATCTCAAGTCTCTAGGCCCTTCAGGTTCGCTCAATTGCAATTGTGATCTAGTTGCTCACTCTTCTCTCTCTATGGACCCATTCGCTCATGGAGACACCATACCTCTGATATTTTCTGTTGGATATGACATATATTTTCTTTTTCAGATTCTCATGAGCTTTGTTATAGAGTTATGAAGGTGCTTCATCAAATTGGGAAGAAGATTCATGATTTTATTCATGATATGGAAGCTACACATGATGCAGATTTTGTTGAATCTTTTGATGTTATTTGGAAAAGAGTTTGCAGAGATATCTTTTCCATGGTTGATTATGCTATTAGATTAGAGTATGCTTGCAACAAAAGGCATTCTTATGATGCCCCTCCATCATCAAATGATGACCATCAAAGGGCATCTCCACATGATCTTTGTCTACAACACTTTGATGCATTGATGCATGATCTTGGCATCCACAACATCTTCACCAAGTCCATCACCAAGAAGTTGTTCTTTCAGCTCATTCAAGTGAAGAAGAGGACATGTTGAAGACCTTTTTGTTCATCTCTGTCATATCATTTTTGAGGGAAGGTTTTGTCCCATGAGGTTTTCCTCCTGACCTTGGTTACATGGATTAATAAAATTTTGTTGTAAAAGGTGACTTGTGCCTTAGTTGCCAAGGCTTTAATAAATCATTTTGGTATAACTTGTACCAAGTTAGGCTTAAGGGGGGGTGTTAGAGAAATAATCTACCTTAGTACCATGGTTATCTACCTATGAGACATAATCATTTGCCTTGTGCTTATGTTGTATGGTCTAACTTAGGTTATAATGATCAACACTGGTCAAATATGTGATTCTGGCTCATTAATTGATAGTTGAGGCGCTCTACTTTGATCATTCTGTCATCTAGGCACCTGCATTAATTGCAAAGCACTTCCAGCTTTGACTAGGGGTGCTAGTGTGTGAATGTGGCTGTTTTGTGGTTTTCTTGGGCATTTATTTGGCTCCTAGAGACTCTCCCCTCACCCATGCGCTCTCCCATGCTAGCCTTTCCTCATTTATGACCCATGCATGCTTCTTACCTATTCACACATGTTCACACATGGATTCGTGACTGTTTAGTTAGGTTTGGGAGCCTATTGGTCAACCTAAGGGGGTTTAGGGGTCAAATCCTAGCCTGACGCTTGTATGCATTCACATGGTCTCCAAGGGTTCACGAATTTTCCCCAATGTATTATATATATGTACTATACACATCTACAAGATGTACTGTAATAATATGATCAGTTATTAACACCATTCACATGTGCTATTTCAGTCTTTTTTTGATGTTCTCTTGCATATTTAGTCAAATATTTGAGTGTGAATATTGCTCTAGCTCCTAGATCTCACTGCTTCTCACAGTTTTAGCACTTAATTCTATGAGTAATGGATTATAAATTTAAAGCAAGAGATGCAGAGTAGATCATACTTGGAAAATCTTGTAGATGCCTTGCAAATGATGATCTATCCAGTTTCGATCAATTTGAAGCAATTCGAATGAAGCACCAAGTGAAATCGATTTGCCCAAGTGAGGTAAGGCACCCCTCTTCCCTACAGAGTCAAACTACCGAAGTGAGATTTGCTACGCATGAAAAAGAAACTATAGATGCAAAAGAAATCAAGAGCATATCAAAGATCAAAATGATAATATTGAAAACCCCTTGATCACAAAACGCCTTAAAGAGAAATGAGTTGGGGAATCCCACAAAAACGCCCTAGTGAAGTCGCCCTCCTACATGCAAACACTATCTCTTCTAAAAAATATTTGATACCCCAAAAAATTCTTCGAATGCTAAGCAAGATATACTTTTCAATCATAGACAAGAACATCTCATAAAGAAGATCCAAGAATTTCTGCAAAACTTTCTTACTTCAAATATCTAGAGCCAAGAGTACAAAATTTCCCCAATGGATACAATGAGGGGATCACCACTCTTAAATAGATTGATAGAGTGTCCACATTTTAACCAAATCAATCCAACGATTGAGATTATTAGATCATCAACGGTGGAGATATTTTAATTTTACATGACATGGATAAACTAGACAAATACAATTGAAGGGGGCAATTTACCTCACAAAGGCCATTTTTACAACATGATAAATCATTCATTTTGCAAGTTTGACACTTAGGGGACAGGGGGGGATTATTAGGGGACCCCCCTTTACATATTTTTAAAGATACAACTTGATTTACACACTTTTATTTTAGCCATTTTAATCAATTTCGCCCCAAGGGGGAAATAAAGTTTAAGCAAGATATACTTTTCAATCATAGACAAGAACATCCCACAAAGAAGATCCTATAATTTATGCAAAAATCTTTTATTCAAATATTCAAAGCCAAGAGTACAAAATTTCCCCGACGGGATACAATGAGGGGATCACTACTCTTAAATAGATCAAAAGCGTGTCCATATTCTAATCAAATCAATCCAACGGTTGAGATTATAACATCATCAATGGTGGAAATCTTTTAATTTTACATTACATGGATCAACTAGACAAAAACAATTGAGGGGGGCAAATTACCTCGTAAAGCTCATTTTTACAACATGATAAATCATTCATTTTGCAAGTTTAACACTTAGGGGACATGGGGGGATCGTTAGGCCCCCCCCTTTACATATTTTTAAAGATACAATTTGATTTACACACTTCTATTTTAGCCATTTTAATCAATTTCACCCTAAGGGGGAAATGAAGTTTATGATGATCACACATAATAAAAGTGCCATGAAAAGTGCCCAAAATCATCTCGGGAGCCATGATAAATCATTACAACACAATCCCAATCCATTTCCTTGATTATCCTAGCCAAGTCGATTTCCTCAAGCAATTCTATAGTCCTTTTTTATGGTAGTACAACCTCCAAAAATAAGAAATGTTCATAACTCTCTATTGGCTGCAAATTGGGACAAATTGACTGCATAAATGAATCTGAAGGCATGATATATGGTATTGGTGACTACTCATACCCTCTAGAGCGCTGTAGTGCTTAGGGAGCACCATTCTCTGAAGCATCTCATCATAAAAATGTGACCAAAATGATAATAAAGTGATAATAATCACTTATCTTGAAAACTGTGGCCAAATCGTGAAAATTGAAAATGCAGTATTGTTGTTGGGCATGTCTGGAACCGACTAGGATAAAAGACAACCAAAATACCCTGCTTTTTTGGGGAATTTTTAATAAAACCGGTCAAAATTGTTCCTGGAAATTGTTATTTTAGTAATTTTGCAATTTCAGCTCGTGATTGCCCATTCTATACCATAGTTACATATATCGGTGATATATCGTCGACATCGCGATATATTGCGAGTCAATGGAGTCGGCGATATATTGCCGCTAAAATATCGCGACACATTCCCGATAAATCAAAATATCGCAACACATTCAAACAGTGCGATATATTCCGAAAATATCGCGAGTCGATGCAAAATATCGCCCTGCTCATTAAAAATTAAAAAAAATCGCCATAAAGAGGCCGCGGACGCATTTTTCTGGTTCATTTGGACATTGTGGCTTGGAGGAAGTGGAGCTCTGACGTCTTGGGCGATTTTCTACAAGAGAGGAAGGGGGCAAAGGCAAACCATCAAGTTTCCATTGCATTTGCCATCTAATCAGTTATGTATTCTTTGAAGTTTGACCTTTCATTCTTTTTTTTTTGCTTGAGATTTGTTGGTTAATGTAGATTTAATGTAGGTTTAGGTTTAGATTTAGTGTAGGGTGTAGATTTGCCATTACAATCATAGCCTATAGGGTTTTAAAAGGTTTTAAGCAGGCCACCCTCCCATTTCTTTGCCACCCTCCCATTTCTTTGAATGTTTTAAATTTTTAATAATTTCATTGTTTTCAAGAATCAAAATTTTAAAGAACATTTTAAAATTTATTCATTTTTGTT